>CM053170.1:26145349-26254733 GCA_012977825.3 Pteromalus puparum
AGAAAATTTTCCATCAAATTCTGGTCAAACAAATGCTGATGAAAATGACCCTGATGCTTTAATGGAAATAGAGAATGAGGAAGACGATGATATGAATGACTCTGAATTTTACGAAGATTCACTAGACAACGATGATATTGAATTTCTAGAAGGTGCATTGACAAGCCACAGACGACTATCACGTCATCTGCGCTGTGCTAGTCACACTTTAAATCTTCTTGCTACTACTGATGCCCAACAAGTGATAGCAAATAATGCTGAAATTGAAGAAATCCATGAAAATTCTATCAGTAAATGCAAGGAGCTTTGGAAATGTTTGAATTCTCCGAAAAAACGCGAAGCATTGACTGATTTTTTGAAAGTCTTATTAAAGCGACCAGTGGAAACGAGATGGAACTCTCTTTATGATTGCATTAAACAAATCTGTGCATTAAAGACAGAATTAATGTCATATGAAGCCATTAATATGCTTCAGATGAAAATACGTTTTCGCTATGAAGACTTTAAATACCTGGAAGAATATCTGAAATGGTCTGGACCACTTGCCATAGCAATTGATAAGCTTCAGGGCGAAAAAGAATGCTATTATGGCTGCACAATACGTTCTTAACTAGTATATTTAAAGCGCACTCGCAGATATGTCTTACTAGTTTATTATCTGCTTTTTGTAAAAGAGCTTTTCTTTGTTTACTGTTGAGATGATAAAGAGCTTGAAGAACAACACCTTCTTTATGACGAAAAGGTTGTCGATGACGAGGAGCCATTACGGAGAAACTATTGGTACTACACCAGAAGTGTCACTACCTTTGCATTTCTTTTTCGGTATGTAGACGTAGTGGAACTCGTCGTCCGGAAATATACAAGTGCAAAACGACAATTTCCTGGTGTTTCTTGTTTTAAATCCAACAGCGGATATCCGTAAGGTTTCGCTGTAGCGCCCCAGTAAGCTTCTTGCAAAAATCGAGGATTATCTGGGCACACTTGGCGAGACAGATGTAATATTTGCGATCGATCACGCAAATTTCTAAACGTAACTATGTATTGAGCATTCAATGATATGTCACGCTATCCTTTACCTTGATGAAATTTGTTCTGACTGATGTAGAATACCGACAACGAATGATGATGGGACCCTTTTGAAAAAATATCAACGATTGCTCCGCCTGACGATGACGATTCCCGCATCAAATCGTCAATGATCACTAGTTTTGGTCTTGGATCGTTGGCGTAGTCTGAACTCTGTGGTAAACCCTCGCGAAATTCCACGTTTCTACCATTAAAAGTCTTGTACCCCGCTTGCCATTCAGCGTAATATACAATTATACGCTCGATTCGTGTATCGCACATACGATCAATATTTTTGATAAACTTTTTCACAAACTCGGTTTTACCACATCCTGTGGGTCCACCTAGAATCGAGGTGAATGGATGTTTCCATCGTATATCCATTTCACATACTGATGTCTTTTTTTTCTCGAGAGGTTATTATTGATAGTAGTGAGCAACGGTGTGGTAGGGGTGACTAGACTACCTACACACTTGTGAGTGATGTGGTGGGGGGTCTTTCTTCACCAATAACTTCGAGGCTGGTACACTGATCGACCAATTAACGGTATGCAACCTTATCCTGGCTTATTATCACGCCCTCTATGGATTAATGATTAAATAAACTTTCACATATAAATTTGTTCTTTCTTGTTTTATTTCAGTTTTTTACAATATTTCTAAGCAATATTAAACTCAATAGCATTACCCCCCTTATGATTTAAGAATAATTTTAATTTGTTGGCTTGATTGCTCATGCTTTCATACAATTTCGTATCCTTCGTCAGTGCGGCAGATACCCGAAAAGGGAGGAAAATTTGAAACTCGTCATCAAGGATAGCCACAATTTTTGATCCAAAACGTGTCTTCGCTTCTTTGAATGATGTTACCATATGTTGGTGGTCGACCTTCAGTTCGGAAACCTTCTTTGTGGGTAAAAATCCCCACTAGCAATCTTGTTAAGAGCTTCTAAATCCATCTTAAAACAAAAACACTCTTGTTATTTAAAAATAATGATAGAAAAAGTAATAATACAACATAAATTATACATACTTTTTTAATGAAATAAAAAATTTTATGAGAGTAAGTCTCGTAAGTTCTTACTCCCCCTCGCCAAGAGCTCTTTCTTATACTGCTCGTAAAATAAGGATAATTTCTCAAGCTCGCCGTCACTCATTAAGTATAGATCTAGCCGCTACCACCACCACGTTATATCATGATGAAAAAACCCCCCACCAACCCCCGTCCAATCATCTTAGTGCTGGCTCAACGATCAACCAATTAACTAGCAGGAGATCCCAGCGAGGTGTATAAGGGGAGGGTAGTCAACCAATCGGTTTGCTAGTTCTCGATTAATGCATCTTGAATTGCGTCAGCTACTGTCGCGCTTTCTTTGTAACCAGAATCGCTACCGCTCTAGTAGGTCCCCCAGCACTATGGCGATGTTTGGGTTCGTCGCTGTAGTAATGTCGATGAGGAATTTCATAGTCAGCAGCACGTGAGAAGACACGCAGTAGTATCCATGTCGACGACTTCAAGCTCAAACTAAGTCCAGGTAAGATGATACTATGCAATGTCAACTGCGTATGTGACCGTCGACGTAAAAAAGAATGCCATAGGCAGCAACACGTGAGAAGACACGCTGTGGTATCGGTGTCAACAATTCCGAGTTCTGCCAAAATCAAGGTAAGAAGATACTATGCGATATGTACAGTGAACGTATCCAGCAGTAAAGGCTGTCATAGGCAAGCAGTCGATGGAGGGGTAGTCAGTCAAGACTGTTTTCTAGTCGAGTAAACATCTCCGTCGCGAATCGTCATTAGTGCGCGTGTGCTGTGTGGTTTCCGAAGTACCTCCTTCGTCCAACTTACGTCTCGTATAAATTTCATAGAAAGAGAGAGTATATGCGTAATTTAGAGTGATCTGATGAGTATACCGATGGAATCCCTATAAAAATTCCCTGGATCACGAAATTCTTTATGTAAGTACACTTAATATGTCACGGAGAGGCTATACACAAAAGTAGCAAAAAACACCATGGACACCCTATAAAATCATACACCCATGATTCGTTTACCATAAACTACCAAAAATCGACAAAATTTAAAAAACCCCATAAAAACTCCATAAAGATCCCATAGATCTAGAAAATTTTAATGTAGGTACACTCAGTATACCGCGGTGAGGTTGTACACGAAAGTTGCAAAAAACACCATAAAAACCCCATGGACACCCCATACAATCATACAACCATGATTCGTGTACCATAAACTACCAAAAATCGACAAAATTTAAAAAACCCCATAAAAACTCCATAAAGACCCCATAGCTCTGGAACCTTTTAATGTAGGTACACTCAGTATACCGCGGTGAGGTTGTACACGAAACTTGAAAAAAACACCATAAAAACCCCATGGACACCCCCTATAAAATCATAAACTTATAAATCGTTCACCATGAACTATCAAAAATCAATATAATATCGAAAACTACATAAAAACTCCATAAAGACCCATAGCTGTGGAAACGTCTTTATGTAGGTACACTCGGTAGTCCACGGTAAGGCTATAAATAAAAAGTTGCAAAAAACATCATGAGAAAACACAATTATTTTTCATAACCGACAGAGTCGATTCTCAATAACACACACACACAAACACACACACACACACACACACACACACACACTCACACATGACAAGCAGCTGGAGCAGCAGCACACGCACACATACACACACGACAAGCAGCTGTATACACACACACTCACACATGACAAGCAGCAGCAGCACCCGCACTCACTCACACATACTAAGCAGCG
The DNA here is from genome assembly GCA_012977825.3 of Pteromalus puparum. Taxonomy (NCBI): domain Eukaryota; kingdom Metazoa; phylum Arthropoda; class Insecta; order Hymenoptera; family Pteromalidae; genus Pteromalus; species Pteromalus puparum. The sequence goes on from CM053170.1 coordinate 26,149,212, forward strand.
GTGCACATACACACACACATTACAAGCAGCAGNACACACACACACACACACACACACACACACACACACACACACACTCATGGTCAGTGGTGCCAGTCGAGTGAATCCTAACCCAAACAGTAATATGATATACCACCTATATCCTAGTGCTCCGACGGCCCCAGTACTATGGCGATGTTTGGGTTTGCCATAGTGCTAGGATAACTACTGACAGCGATTCAGCTAAGCGAACATCACGATCCTCCGCGGAAAACGCGGACCTCTTTCGGCTGTTCGACCAGAGATGAGTTGGGTTGGGTCTCCTTCTCTTACTCCATGGAAGGAGATCAAACTCCATGTTGTCTAAATGACTCTCTTTTCCCGACAAAGATCGCCAGGTCCGCTCGTCGGAATCACCGTGACCTAACGAGTAGCAGCGCCGCCTGTCGGGATTCTGTTCTTACGCCCTATCGGAAATGATAAATGTGAAAAACTGTGAAAATTTGTGAAAATTTGTGAAAAAATGTGAAAGAATGTGAAAAATCAAAATTTTATATTAACATTTGGAACATCACTAAAAAAAATTATCATCATTTTTCACATTTTTTTCACAGTTTTTCACATTATTACACATTTTTACACATTTACGCGTTTTCAACCAAAAAAGTGCTTTTTCATTGTAACACTTATGCAGGGTATTTCACAGTTCCTCACAATCGTACACGCATTGTTTCATATTTTACATACATTGTTCTTGGGAGCAATTGGAATCCTTTTTTACACCATTTTTTATAAAAGTATATAAATTCTTTACGATCAACATACCCTCGGAGGAAGGCGAGCCACGCAAGTTTTTAGATCAAAGTGTCAACAAGTAGCTAATAATATATCGTCAGTCCATACGAAGACAACTACCACAATTCATAATTTCCCGCAAAAAGTAGCACAATCCAAGCGCGCAATAAAAAAGGTAGCATAAGTCGCGTACTTGCTGTGAAGAGTAGCATAACTCAGAATCTGCCGCGAAATGGTTAAAATGTATGCAACAATTTTTTAAATATTCAATCAAATGTTAATACGATAAAACTTCAAAATGTCGATAAATTATTAAAAAGTACTTAAAATTTTTAAATATATATTTTTTTTATTTTTAAATGTGATATTTGACTTTGTGGGGGTTTGACCGTTTATTTATTTTAGCGCGCCGAGTTGTGCTAGTTTTCGACGCAGGAATTCGAGTTGTCCTATTCTTTGCAAGAAATTGCGAGTCGTGCTACTTTTCGCGGCAAATTTTTAGTTTTGCTAGTTTAACCTTCAAAATCTGAGTTGTGCTAGCCTTCCACGTACATTTGAGTTGTGCTAGTCTTAATACGGACCGACGATCTTGCATAAATTTATTCAATCATTATTATATTATGTATTATTATATATATATATACTTTAATTTTGTATAAATATCAGAACCTGTATAATTAATTTTAAGTTTATGAGGCTTAAGAATCTTTAATTCAATTCAAGACTTATATTCGGTGCTCGTTATAAGCAAAAAATATATCTACAGAAATTATAAGAAAATAGCTCAGGCGGTTGGACGTTTAAATGGCACGCTGGAGACCCGAGTTCGATCCCACCAGCATTCTGAGCGCAGCGGCCGTAGCGGCCGGACGTGCTCCCTCTCGCTCCGCCGAGCTGACAGACCTGTCGCGAGTTTTCGCTAACATCGGATTACTCTGTCCCATTTACAGTCTTTATAATGGCGCTTCTTATTATTAATGTCCAGTGATAAGTTCAGTGCCGTTAATATCGTCTGCATTATTAATTCTATAGACAAAAGTGCAAAAGAATTCCCGGCCTATCAATCAGTGCTGCTTACACGATCAAATGTCTCGGATACACACTGTTCGTTCAGAAAACCACCTTTTTGCCACTGCTTACTCAAGATGAGTGAACGAAACAGCATCGATGACAGTGATCGTTAATCGCACGCCAGCTCAGTATTCACGGACCGTCAAGGCTTTTCGCTAAAAAATGCAAGCATGGAAACTGATGACGACAAGCCGACAGCGAGCGGGCTTCAGCCGCCCCCTCCATCCGCATTGACTCCCAGTCAATTCATCGCTAAGCCAAGCAGATACCCTAATTCAACGTCGCTGGAAATGATGTTTAAACAAGCCAAAAAGGAACTAAAGAAATATAGTGCTCCAGCGACACCAATCGTTCCCGACCCATCAAGAAAACGACCACTCTCACTAATGTCTAACGACGCATCCGAGTTGCATAGTGACACAATTCGAAATACCGACGATCAATGGCAGTTTGTCAGTGCTAAAAATATTAACCGCCAATTCCCCGCTAACACAATGCAGCATAACCGCTATTCCCTTCTCGAGAATACGCAAAATACATCGACTGACTTCCAAGAAGAATCAGAACAAGATATCGCAAGTTACTCAAGTCAGCCTGTCCTCAAGAATATAGCACCAACTGCGAGCCAGCGACCGAGTCTCCAGCTTTCAAACAGCCGCTATTCCGCAGCACACAAGCCTACGTTCTCGCTCGAAAATATCAACAAGGGGAGCGGCGCGGCATCAAACGGCACGATACCCAAAACCCCCAATGCATCAACACTGAGTGGCGGCGCAGGAGCTCCAGCCTTTAATGATACTTCACGACACCTCGGCGGCGGCATCACAGGTGACCAACGGCATAAACCACCACCGATCTTCACATCTTCAATTAAGCTAGAACTATTAATATCTGAACTTAAAAAACTTAAATTAGGTAAGAACGAATTCTATGTTAAACAAAGCGACGAGGTTAACCATACCGTCTACGCGAGTGACTTAACTACTTATAGTAAAATTATTGCTGGCCTTAAGAGTTCAAAAATTAAACACTTCACTTATACACCTAAGAGTCTAAAAAATAAAAGTATTGTTTCAAAAGGAGTCCGCGGTAACTTCTCGGAAGACGATGTAAAAGCCGAACTAAGTGAGTTAAACATAGCTGATAGGAAAATTGCCAAAGTATCCAAAGTTTACTTCAATAAAAATAACAAAGATTTTTACTACTTCTTAGTTCAGCTTTCTAGCGATAGCAATGTTCAAAATCTAACGAAAGTTAAAACGCTTGCTTACCAAAAAATTAGATGGGAAACACTCAGAAAACGCGATATTTTTTAATTTAAAAATTGCCAGCGACTTGGCCACTCAAGCGCTAATTGCGCAATGGGCTATAGATGTGTTAAATGAAAGGAAAATCACAATCCCGGCGAATGTACTATTCCGAAAAATTCGACCGATAAAAATCTATTGTACTGTAGAGGCTGTCCCCTCTTTAAATTTGCGAAAGATCTAAATGAAGCCTGAAATGTACAAAATCGCCATGCTCACCCTGGTAGAAAAGCGCCTATTTAAAATGGTGGTAAAGGCGGAAACTGGCTAAGTAAAATGTGAAAAAACTAGACATTTTAAATTTCTCAAGAGTAGCGATATCTTGTGTATTTTTTATGGGTAAGAATTATATTTCAGTAGTAGTGGCCAAATTAAGAGCCAAATTAGTAGCTGGGCAAAATAGTAAACGGGCGAACAAAGCAGAAACGTTCGATATTGAAAAGCTACGGAACGGGATAGAACGAATTAAGTATAAAGTAGAAATAAGAAATCGGTTTCAGGTACTCGAAGAAACGGATGCACCGACGGAGGTAGATGATGACCCGAACAGTCTTAGGGGGGATATCGAAAAAGCGATAAAAGAGGCCGCAAATAAAGTGCTAGGGAAAGAAAAAGCCAAAGAGCAAACCATGGTTTGACGAAGAGTGCGAACTCTGGTTTGAAAGGCGCAAAAAGGCCAAATTAGACAGCGTACACAATGGAGGCGATAGGGCCGTAGAAGAGTACCACGAAATAAGAAGGCAAGTGGGGGCGATTTACAGGAACAAAAAACGCGAGTATCAAAAGAATCAGATTAGAAAAATAGAAACTAATAGTAAGGAAAATAACCCGCGCGAGATGTACAAAGGAATTAACGCTATTAGGAAGGGTTTCCAGAGTAGATCACAATTAATGAAAGATGAGGGCGGGAATCTCGTCACAAGCGAAGGTGAACTGCTAAAGCTGTGGAAGGGCTATTTTGATAAGCTGCTAAACGTACATGAAAACTGCGAGAAAACGGGAGACGAAATCCACACTGCTGAACTCCATATGGAAGCACCGACCTATAAAGAAGTAGAAGCCGCGATCAAAAAACTAAAAAACAATAAGGCCGCGGGCAACGATTCTATATCAGCTGAACTACTTAAATATGGGGGCACTGCGCTGACATCGAAAATTTTTGAACTAGTACGCTCTATTTGGAAAAATGAAACAATGCCGGAAAACTGGAAAGAATCCATCATCATACCGATTTTTAAAAAGGGAGATAAGACAGACTGCAATAACTATCGGGGAATCTCACTTTTAGCTACCTGCTACAAAGTTCTGTCAAACGTAATACAGGCCAGACTCACACCCTTCGCGGAAGATATAATAGGAGATTATCAGTGTGGATTCCGGCGTAACAGGTCGACGAGCGATCAAATGTTTACTATAAGACAGCTGTTAGAGAAAAAATGGGAATATTGCGAAACAATACACCAGTTATTCATAGATTTTAAAAAAGCGTATGATTCTATCAAGCGAAGCAAAATGTATCAAATCCTTGTGCTCCTCGGCGTACCAAAAAAACTTGTGAAATTAATACAAATATGTCTGAACGGAAGCACGGGAAAAGTACGATTAGGCGGTAATGTATCTGAATCGTTCATGATACACGACGGTTTGAAACAAGGTGACGGGCTCTCCACGGCTCTCTTTAACTTAACGCTAGAGTATGTTGTTAGACAAATGCAGACTAGCGAGCTAGGTGCAACACTTAACGGTAAAACACAAATTCTACGATATGCGGATGACCTGGACATAGTGGGGGATAATGGCGAAACGGTAGCGAAAAACGCGGAAATACTCATAAATTCGGCTGAGGAAACGGGGTTAGAGGTGAGCGAATCGAAACGAAATAATATGTCTATGATAAACTGAGCATTTGCGAAGGAGAGGTGATCTTAGAGTCGGAAATTTTACTTTCGAAATAGGTTAGCGAATTCAGATATTTAGGCACAACTATAAATTCTCGAAATGAAATTTAAAGCCGAGATTATAAGAGACTTCATTTCGGGTAATGCCTGCTCTAACGCCGTGAATAGATTACTAAAATCAAACTGCTGTCTAGAAATGTTAAAGGTAAGGATATATAGATAATAATAATGCCGGTAATCTTGTACGGATGCGAAACTTGAGCGCTCACTAAAGCAGAGAAAACCGTTTTAGGGTGTTCGAAATAAAGTTCTGCGAAAAATATACGGGCCAAAGAAAGATGAGGAAACTGGGAGTGGAAGGAACTGCACACGACGAGTACATAACTTATACGCGTCATCGAATATTAAACAGAATAATTAAATCGCGAAGACCTAAGATGGCAGGGCACGTTGAAAGAATGGAAATGATCCACGGCACGCGTATAATGAAAGGAAAGCCAAATACGTCGCGACCCTCTAGTGACCTAGACGCAGGTGGGAGACAATATAAAAGCGACTTAACTGAAATCGGCGGACGACGCGAAAGGATAGGGTTAGCACAAAATAGGGATACGTGGACTTGGTAGATGAGGCAATGAACTTTCGAGTTCAAAATGCCACTTTAAAAAAAAAAAAAAAAAAAAAAAGAGAATTATATTTCATGAATGTATCAATAAATCTATTAGTTTTTTGGGTGCAAGTTATAAAATTATTAATATTTAGGCGTAAACTGAATAATTTTAATAATTTAAACATATGGCGAAGCTCGTAAGGTTTGTGTGGAAGAGCGTATGCGTGGCTCAGTCGGTTATAAGGCACACGATCGTACTTATTTGTCCTCGTGCAGGGCGTGGGTTCTAATCCCCGGTCAGACAGAATTTTTTCAGATGCAAATAATTATTCTATACTTTCCTATAATCAAAAAACTCGAATCGAAGCCTGCTAGCCACGACTTTCCAATTCTAACCTCGAACCGCGATAAGCCACGTGTAACTCAGCTGTGTAGCTCGACCAACTATAATGGGCAGTTTGTACATAAAAACGAGGTACGCATATTGAATCCAAGAACTGCCTATTAAGTGGGAGAAAAAGCGTTACATTCTGCAGAAGAAATGGCAAATCAAACTGTCTAGTTCTTAGATTCTAGGTCAAGAACTGGCCATTAAGTGGGTTACCGATTCTACCAGGGCATAACGATCAATTAAATCGTATTAGTTCAAATCTTGCCAGAAGTGCTGGCAATAATGCTCCAAAACAAAACTATCTTAAGCAAACTCAACCGATTTCCTCCTCTTAACCGCGGCGCCGCTGCTAGTAATAACGCATGAAAACGTGAGACTGTGAACAATTACCCGCCAATAACGCAAGTTAACGCTGACCTTGAATCAGTCCTGGCTGACTTTAAAGTTCAACTAATTAACAAAATACACGCGCAACTTAAAGGCCTTTTTAAAATAGTCAATACTAATTCTACTAGGATAAATAAAATTTATGAAACACTTAATATCGAAAATGGCGGGCACAACTAATCACTTAATAAATGATACTAATAGTCAAGATTCTTCTGACTCTTGCAACTCCCTCAAAATCGCGTCTATCAACGTTAATTCCCTCATATCGATTAGTAAACGAACAGACTTATATAACTTTGTTACCGATAACGACCTTGATATAACGCTTAATTATTTGCGAAACAAAATTAAGTCAACGATTTAAAATCCAATTTTCACACTACGATCTTATAAGAGTCGACAGGTCAAACAGCCTAAAAGGTGGTGGTACGGCTATTTTAATTAGGAAAAACATCCCTTACAACATAGTATACAGTCCTTCTTCAAAAAACAATAAAATTGTTGAATACACTATCATTAACATTAAACATGACAATGTAAACCTCTATATAATCGCCCTGTACGCTAATAACAAACACGACATTATCTTTACTAACAATATCAATAATTTGTTCAATAAACTTAAACTCGAGTCAGCCGATAATTAGTATATCATTGCCGGTGATTTCAACGCGCGCCACACAGCATGGGGTGACAGTATAAATACAAAGAAAGGCGTCTTACTAAAAAAATGGCTGGATAACGAAGGAATCGGCTACAAAGCCAAAATAATCCCTCCGCAAACTCTTATCTAGATCTTTGCCTACTTAACAACAGACTGCACGTAACCGATACCACTCACGGTAAAATCAATGTATTCGACTTAATTTAACAGCGACCATAAAGCGCTCATATTCTCGGTCTCTCTCAAAGTAACTATACGTAATATTGACCCATCTTGCCCATATCGATTTATTTTCAAAAAAACTAACTGGGCTAAAATACAGAAATCAGTATTGGATATTTATCAATAACGTAGTAATCCCTGATGATAGAAATCTCACTAACAAAGAAATAAATGAATACCTTTTTCAATTACAGACTTCTATAATAAATAGTATCGAAGCAGCGGTTCCAAAATATAAGCCCCAGGACAATATTGAGACGGCGGCACTGCTAGGTCGGTAAGAGAGCAACAACGGATAAATCACCGATACCGATAAGTTACCGACTAAGCGGCGCTAGTAGTCACCATGTATTAATCTACCTAAGCGTAGGTAGAGGGCGTGCGAGCATATAACATTGGGGAGTGGGAAGGCTACGGGTATATAAGGAGCCTGAGCCAAGCAGCGAGTCACTCACTAAAATTCACTGTCCACACCGACATTCGCTTCTGGCTTGGCGCCGTGCACATCTCTTGTCGCGTGTGATCGAGCTAGCAGTAATCTTACGCAATCAGCCCTTATTAGGGCTTCTCTCTCTCCCCTGTGAGTTTTTCACATCCCAAACAAAATAGGTCCTTCTCAGGACCATCGTTTCCTTACAAACGGTCGCGTTGTGCCAGTGCTCCCAAGAGTTACAAAACCAACAGCGACGCTTCCGGGCGGCTCCCCCTCACCGGGCCTCCTCTCGGGCCTGTTCACGCTCAAGCAGCCTACACTCGTTCTACACCAGGCTACCCAGCCCTCAACTTCAACCATGTCTCACCTCGCGTCCGGGTTTGACGGACAGAAGGATGACAACCCCGAAAACACCATCATGGAAGTCACCTCACAAGGTACTGGAGCCATATCTAACCTTACCCCTGAAAATGTCAACTCGCCTGATAAAATCACCCTGTACCTCGCTGAGCTCGCCAAAGAGCGCGATCTTCTCCATGCGCAACTCGGCGCCATCGACGCTAAAATGTTACACCTAGAAAGACTGCTTCACAAGTCTCTAACCCCCAATCCGAACTCGCCAAAACGCGCGTCCAGTCCTACCGGCGACGACCCAAGCAAACGTAGAGAGACGGGGCTTATTCTACCCGAGTCCCCCTCTGAACACTCAGACTCTGATACCGAGTCTGTAAAACCCAGCTCATCTCACCCTCCCCCCATCTGTATTAAGAACAAATCGCACTGGGTTCACATCCAAGACTTCCTTGCAGAGCAAGACATTCCATATAGGCGCGCCGTAAACACTTCGGACTCGGTCCGAGTTTACCTACATTCCGTTGATGACTTCCGTCTCCTAACCTCCAAACTCGAGGCCGAGGAAATCGAATACACCACAAATCAAGTCCGACAAGACAAAGATCTGATAGTCGTAATCCGAGGGGTGATCGAGTCCCTTTCTGAGGATTCGATCCGCCTAGAACTCGAACGCAAGAAACTCCCCGTAAAGTCAGTCTACCGTATGCGAAAAGGAGACAAAATCTGGCCTTTAGTCGCCGTTCACCTTGACGCAAAACTTCCCTACTCACGCTCAATCTTTGACCTGCAATCCCTTGGCGGCCTTAACGTACAAGTAGAAGCTAAGAGAAAAACAAAAATCATTCCCCAATGTCGTCGCTGCCAACAATTCAGGCACACTGCTAACTACTGCTAACTAAGCACGCCCACTCCCTCTCTCGAAGCTTGTGGCGTTGAAATCACCAGAATTGGAGAACCTTTGCGAGTAATAACATGCTACTCACCTCCTGACACTCAAAACCTGAAGGAAATTTTGATAATACTAGAGTCAAATATCCCTACGGTACTAGCCGGCGACTTCAACGCGAAACACAAATCCTAAAAATACTCCCCCGTATCCACACCGTAGCCATCTGCAACATCGTCAACGCAATGATGAGATTACAATACTTTCCTACCGCTTGGAAAGAAGCAACAGTAGTCTGCCTCCCTAAAGCCGGAAAACCACTCAACTTAGCTATAGGCCTATCAGCCTGCTATGCACCCTCAGCAAACTAGCCGAAACCATAATTCTCGACAGACTCAACAAGCTTATTGTCGAAAAAGAAATACTGCCAGACTTCCAGCATGGCTTCCGCCCCCGCCACGGGACCTGCCACCAACTTTTGCGAGTCGCCGAATATCTGGCCAACAACTTCAATAAGAGGATGCACACTTCTATGCTACTATTAGATTGCAAACAGGCTTTCGATAGAGTCTGGCACGATGGACTTATCCACAAGCTCATCCAACTAGACACTCCCCATTACCTGATAGGTCTCGTGAAGTCTTTTCTCTCCGATAGAACCCTCAAAGTCCGGGTCAACAACACTCTCTCCGCCTCCAAAAACATCACCGCCGGCGTACCACAAGGCTCCAAACTATCCCCCTCTCTCTTCAATATATTTTCATATGACATGCCCAAGCACGAAAAAATTATCACAGCTCAATACGCGGACGATACCGCTCTACTGTACACCTCCAAAGTCAAAACACACTGCTCCTCCGTCATGAATAAATTCATCCCCAAACTCCTCCACTAGTACCACAAATGGGGCTTTAATTTAAACGAATCCAAATCTGAAGCAGTCTTCTTTTCACACCGAAACATACCCCCGGACAAACTCATGGTAAACAACCATAAAATTCCCTGGAGCACCACGGCCAAATACTTGGGAGTGGTTTTCGACAGAAAACTCTCTTGGTCGCAACAAGTGACAGCTGTCAAAGGTAAAGCCAATGGTGTATACCAATCCCTGAAACCCTTTTTCGCCAATAAATCAGTCTCGGCCCAAACCAAAGTCCGCACTTTTAATGCCATCGTAAGGAGCATCTGCACCTACGCCATCCCAGTTTGGGGCACAGCCAAAAATTTATCAAAACTCAACAGCACATAATGAGAATCCTTCGCGGTTCTCTTAGCATTCCATGGTTCATCCGCAATAAGCAAATTCTTAAAGAAACCGGGCTCCCCTCTCTTCAGGAAGCTTCTCTCTCTTACTCCAACAACCTACGAAACTCGTGCGCTAATCACGGGAATCCAACGATAAAAACACTTGCTTCCATCGTCAGTTTACCCAAGGACAGGGTCCCCAGACCCTGCTCTCTCACTCACAACTAAACATTTCAATCCTATCCGAGCTTCGCATAGCGCATATAGACTTTAGCAAAGTTAACTGTCTCCCGACCTTCGCACGCTTTTTCTTTCTTATCAAGGTTGATAACCTCCGGGTTGGTGACCAAACGAGGAGGTGGTTTAGTCGGTATGCGCCGCAAGGCGAATCCGACACTACCCTCCCNCCCAAAAAAAAAAAAAAAAAAAAAGCAGCGAGTCACTCGTGGCCTGACTCTCGCACATGGAGCTATAGAACGAATGGTAGTACTCGTATATTGCTTCGGCTTCCAGTGTACCTAGTAGTTGATGAGCATAGCGCTCTTGAACATTACATCTGCCGGCCTTCCCTCTCCCCTTAGTAATTAAGAGTCAGATCATGTAAATTCTATTGATCCAAATATCAGTGATTAAGTATATATTTTGACTTTCACACCTAGTTTATTATCCCATCCTCTCCTCTCAGATGATCCTTCGGTTCAGGATGGTAGTACCCTGTATCCCGGGCTCTCATCTGGTCACAGACTCGTAGTGAGATGGTAGTGCCTCACATACCAGTCTGACGCTGCGTGGTTTACCTAAGTGTGTGGAACTAGAGGGAGATTTCTCCCCCCTCTGCTTCCCGATACATACGAGCAGAGGCACCTGTAAATTTTCATTTTGTTGTATTACTTAAGCAAATTGAAGTCTTTATAAAAAAAAGGTTCAATCCCACCTCAGATCACTTTTTTAATTTTTTTTTTTTTTTCAATTAATTCTGCGCGTGTAAAAATGTAAGAAAATGTGAGAAAATGTTAGAAAATGTGAGAAAGTGTGAAAAATGGTGTAAAAATCTCATGAACTTTTTAATTTTGAGTCACAAAAAAATTGTGAGAAACCGCTGCGTGAAAAATCGTGAAAAATATTTCTATAAATGTGTAATAATGTGAAATAAAGTGTAATATATTCAGTAAATTAATTTTTCTTCTCGTTCCAAAAGTTAATGCTTTTTTTTTTAGTTTTTCACAATTGTACACATTTACATTACAATGTTTCACGTTTTCACACGATTTATCACAATTTTTCACATTTATCATTTCCGCAAGGGCGTGAACTCGTTATTTCTAAGCTGTGGTAGGGTAACGATTATTCTTATCGGCACCCAACGACTAACTTCAAGGGGCACCGCGATAAAATTATTCCGCCCTGTCCCCTGAAGTTAGCCATTGAGAGCTTCAGCTCTAAGAAGCTATATTCGGATTGTCGGTGACCGTGCCGTTCGAACAACAAATTCCAAATCTAAAACTTAAATACAAAACCTCCCATACCCCAAATCTACTCAACCCAAACAACCCAAATGCAAAAAGTTACAAATACAATATAATTTTAATACTAATGTATCTGAAGCTCCTAAACTCATCTATCCCAGACAGCGAGATGCAAGTCAAAAAACGAAAGGTATGCTAAACTAAAATCCCCTAGAACCACTTACACCAAAGAAAAAGAATACAATAAGAAGTTATTTAATCAATTTTTTGTATAGTATAAAGTGTAGTAGTAATTAGTAGTGTTAATTGTATTAAAGTAACAAAAATAATTGTGGTTTATTCGCTCCGTGCACGACTGAGAATAAGATCGCAACTATACCCGTGGTGAATTTTCGTACTAGAGGGTCGGTCAAATACCACTACTTCATGGTGAGGAGTGAAAAAGAATAAAATAATACTCATATAATAAATAATACGTTCATATTATTTATAATCATGGACTATAGGCTGTTTATTGTTATTGATCATTTTTTTCAAAACCAGAATCTTTCGAATTCATTAGAAGAGCTAATATCAAAACTCATTTAGCAGACGACAGCACAGTTTTCGCGTACTTAGCCTCGCAGGTGCGAGAGAGACAGAGCGACATTTTTTAGACTTTCAGTTACTGTAAACCGGGTACCGTCTTTCATTAGCTAAAAGTATTTCTTTTACGGCGTTGCCGAAAGTCCGACAAAAATAAAAAAATGTTATTTTAGGGTTAAGAAATTTAGCTAGCTATATATATATATATATATATATATATACGCACACGCGCGCGCGCACACAAATACATATATATATATATATATATATATATGTGTATACTAGCCAACCCTGCATTTTAGTTTTTGTGTGATTTTTATTTTTTAAATGTTATTTTCATTATTTGATGATTAAGTTTTAGTTGGTTAAGAACAATCTTATTGTATTATATTAAATTTGTAGATTATGAAAAGGTCAAGAATTTAATGTTTGTCGAAATAGAGAAAATCAAAAGAAAAGAAGTAAATTCCCGATAAGCAAAAATACTTTTATTAAAATTCTCAAAGAATTCTTTATGAACGCTTTTTTCAAAAACATATTCTAAAAGAATTCTTTTTGATATCTTAGAATAGTACCGAATATCCGGTGATTTCCTATCCTTCAAGTTCATAAAGAGTTCATAAAGAATTCTTATTTTCAAAAAAAATTCCGGACCGATTGCTCTATAGTCTAAACATAAATCATATAGTGATCCATAAGAATTATTTTAAAATTATTTTCTGTACATGAAATTTATATATAAGTAATCGTAAAGTATTCGTCAAGTATTCATAAAGTAATGATAAATAGTTCTTATTTTCGAAAACTTCATCTATGTAAAATTGTAATAAACGCTCAGTACAGGCAAAGTTATAATTATTATTAGCATTAAATCATTCATATTATCTATATACACGAATTATAATGATGTAATGAGAAATTAAATTATTTGACGGCGACGGGAATCGAACCTTGAACTCCGGCACGATAGTCGAGCGCGCTGACCATTTACCTCAACAGACTTAGTATACCGCAAATTTCAGATCTGATACATTAATTACGTTTTCGCATGGGCTAATATTAATAATAAATAAATTAAAACTAATAAATAATATTAGCGAATAATATGTAATAGTTTATGCATTCATAAAAGTAAAGTGGATTTTTCAAGCCGAGTGCTGAGTTTGATTTACGAATCAGCTCAGGAACTCACCAAATTGATACCACNTAAAGAATTATTTATGAATACTTTTATGACAACTGTGGAATACTTTCATATTTTAGTATTGGATACTATTTATATAAAATGTTCATAAAGAATTCTTTTTGAATACTTTTATTACGACTATCGGATTTTTTTTTTATTTTGGTGTTAGTTACTATTTATAAAAAGTGTTCATAAAGAATTCTTTGTGAGTACGTTTTAAATACGATAAGTATAAGTTCATTGCGGACATTCAAGAATTCTTTAAGAATACTTTTATTTGAAAAGTGTGCTTATCGGGAAAGTACCGAATTAACGCCGAACTTCTACTGCTTATGGCATTTAAAATATATAGTTTTTTTTTCATTTTTTCTGAAATTGTTTTAAAATTAATTTTGATTCTTCCCACTTTCAATTATATGTTACAATTATAAATAAATCTGGTCCACCACTTTTTCTTATAATAACCATTGCTGCGTTGTTGTATGACCTGTAGCCTCTAATATATGTTGATGATCGATCTTTTTGTTTTTACGTAGCATAATGAGGAAAAAAAATCTGTTTTTCATTTTATTAATGTTTCAGTTTCATAGCGATTCTTCAATTTAGTTTTTTGTGATAATTTTATCGAGAGTTAATAAAAATAGTAAATGTGTACCTAAAAGTGAATAATATTTCCTATTGTTATGCACCAAAAGTGAAATTCTTTTAAACCGTAGTAGGTGAACTAGGTCGGTTCTGGCGCAGTTGGCGCTACGCCATCCTCCAACTGTGCTACGCCAGATCCCAACTGCGCTACGCTAGATCCCAACTGCGATACCCCGATTTCCTTCTACCCCGATTTCCTTTTACCCCCCGATTTCCTTCTACCCCCGATTTCCTTTTACCCCCGATTTCCTTCTACCCCGATTTCCTGATACCTCGATTTCCTACACTACCCGATTACCCCCCTATTTTCTACTGCGTTACCTTGATTTTCTGCTACCCCTATTTCCAACTGCGCTACCTTGATTTCCCGCTACCCCTATTTCCTGCTACCCATGCCACCTCCAACTAGCCCATGCTACCCAGTTAAAAGCTGCGGTCCCCAGGCCCCTGCCAGCTGTCCCAGCCAACCGCCCTGCATCAATCTTCTCTGCTTTACCGACCTGCAGATCTGTTTTATCAATAATAAGGTATGTATAAATATAATAATTGTTGCTGAATCTGTTAATTGCGGGATCTGACACGATCTCTGCTGACGTGAGCAGTACAAAATTCTTGCACGCGATTGGCTTAAAATTCAATATGGCTGATCGATTTGTATTATTGATTGCGTCCCGAGCGAGATTCCAATTTCAACTATATGAAGATAAATTGGGAACGGGTAGGACTGTAAATAATAAGTCAAATATTGTTCATTTCAATTCTTTATATGAAAAAATCCTTATTATACGAGTATATAGATACATTAGATTATTTATATCAAAACACATAAATTTCTTGCATATACATACAACTCTAACCTGTCTGAAGAAATATAGAATGCCATGAATATATTTATACTAAAACTAATCATAATCATCTATACAATAAGAATTTACATATTTACTTAGCCTATACAGCGACGTGACTACTACTAATACAATGCGATCATCTGAATGGAGTATACAAATATGTACCTCAAGCAGGGAACTGCACTCATCCATGAAATGTAAATCATAAGATGTAAAAAATCCTTAATTTCTGCGTGTAAATTGTAAATTTCTCATCGTCCCCATTCTACGTAAAAATGTAGCTAGACACAGATCCTCTGCAGGGCTAAAACACTGCGGTCCGCATACATTTCTTCGAGCGTCAAAACCGACACTCTCGGCAATGATGCAGTGAAAAGTGACCCTCACACATGACAACATGCTCCGGACATAATGGCAGATCCTTGTGGGTATTATGTAGAGTTTCCGGATACTCGAGGTCGACTTCCAGGTTATAACCGATTGGAGCATCATCAGACAATTTAAAGAAGTCTTTACTGAGGTCTTCTACCCACTTGAAACCATTGTAAGGCAAGGATTGAGTCATTACCCTAGAAATAAATGATTTATCATTATTAATATATAAATTTATTCAAATAGAATTACCATCTTCTTACCATCCGTACTTACCGTTTACATACCGTTCTTACCATCCGTACAAGTTGTTGACGTCATAGTACATCAGATACTTTGACTCTTCATCCTGGTTGTATCCTGATTCCATATATTGTTGGCCTTGGCATATCTGTTGCAGCACTGGCTTATACCACCACGGATGCCTCGCTCGACAAAAAGCAGCATGTCTATGTCAGTCAAAAGCTGGAGCTTGATACCAGTAAATTTTAACATAGCATCCCAAGTGAGACCTGGAGTAGTATAATAGTGTGCAGCATCTAGCTGATAGGTATCAATGCATATGGTTCTAAAGTCTTCGAATACATTGGCAAGGAGAAGTACATCTGTTTTAAGGTAGAGGTCCGAGTACTCGCCGAGAGTTTTGATGTTGAATGTATTCCAGACAATTTGCGCATGGTTATAGTCCTCATCTGATATATTACTATCATACAGACTGCTATAGAAACTCTCTTTGTCTGGGAGTGAAGTTTCATTCAAGACATCAAAGGATTTGATTTGATCATAAGGAAACATACCTTTCCTTCTAAACAATTGTATTTGATAATCATTAAACTCCTTTTTAAATTCTTTTTCAAGAATTTCCAACTTCTTCAAATATGAGGCGAGTTTATCAAGCGAATATGGCATAAAGCAGAATGAATCAATGAATCTAAAGTTAATATCACTTCCATCGATATACTTTATGAATGAGATGTATTTTACTTTGTTTTGTGGAATAATTGAGACTCGACCTTTGAAGCTATTAGCAAGCTGTTTTATAAACAAATGTGAATCATAACCACTTAAGTTGTGGAATACGACGGGAATACATCTTGAATCCTTATACTGAAGATTACAGTTGTTGTGAGCCGCGCCACGATATCTAAAATATGAAAGGTATAGAAGGTATAAAGAAATATAAGAAGCATGTCTATGTAAATAAATAAGAATAATATCAAACTTACACCCCCGTGAGATGGCAATGATCTCGGACTTTCCAATCTTTTTCATCGAAAGAGCTACCGCAAATATGACAGGTTGTAGCCAAATCAAATAATTTGTTATCTTCATCCTTCATAGATATCGGATTCTTGTGTATGCTTTCAAGTTCTTCAGCTAGTTTATGAAGCTGTGAGACATGTTGAACAAGGTTTTCTCAACTCCTGTTTAGCTATATAGCACATAACGTTGCCTACTGTCGGTAACTCTGCTGTGCGTCCGCGCTCTCGCTACGCGCGTATCCCGGCTTGGGCAGAACGTCGCGAGTCGTTGTACTGTAAGGACGCATCAGAGCATCTTATACAATTTATACTGAATAAATTGCTTACACGACATTGTGACTTGAGTGTTTCTCTGCTACCACTCCCAACTGCTGAGAGGCGTAACTCTAAGTGTAACAGGTTATGGGCCCAGTCTCGCCGATAGCTGGGAAGTGCTGAAATAGGAGGGAGACTGCTCAGTGAGTTCTTGGAAGACGCAGTGTCGAGAGCGCAAAAGTTGAGTTTTGCTAAGGACATTTGCCGCGACAGTGGAGTGAACAAGAACAAGCACAATGTCGGGAGACTTTTCACGAAGAATGTGACAAAGTTTGACGGTAAGAATTTCCAGGGGTGGAAATTCCAAATGGAGGCTGTTCTTACGGCGCATGATATCTATGACGTGGTCATGGGTGACAGGGCAAGGCCGAACGATCGGGCTTCCGTCGCGGGAAAAACATGGGTGAAGGATGATGCAAAAGCAAGATTTTTGTTGTCGTCGTCCATGGAATATGATGAATTGCAGAACGTGCTCACCTGTGCCACATCGAAAGAAATGTGGGATAAGTTATCAGCTATTCATGAACAAAAGACTGAAACGAATAAATTACTTTTAAGTCAGCGTTTTCACGAGTACAGGATGAATCCGACGGATACTGTCGTACAGCATGTATCTAAGATACAAAACTTAGCAAGACAGTTGCTTGACTTAGGAGAAAATTTACCCGATATACAAATAATGGCGAAAATTCTTGCAAGTTTGCCTGCAAAGTATCGAAATATAAGAACGGCTTGGAACAGTGTAGAACCCGCTCGACAGACTATAGATAACCTTCAAGCTCGTCTTATTGAAGAGGAGTTATATCTAACTGAAGAATCAAAAAAGGACGGAAAAAGGTACAAATAGCTCATCGACGGGAAAGCATACAGGGTCAAAAGGTTCCAAGAAAAACGTCGTTTGTTATGTCTGCGGGAAGAAAGGACATTTCGCACGCGAATGTACACAACGTAAACAGCAAGATTCCAAGAAAGAGACGAGCAGTGGAACAGACGGGAATTTCGCGCTAGTTTGCTCGAGTCAAAACAGAAGCGAGCAACACAAAGAATCGGTGCCGATAAAGAAGAGGCCTTCTGACAAAGAGAAAATAAAAATTCTGGCTGTCGGTATAGAAGATGTCTGGCTGAACGATAGCGGTGCATCTGCGCATATACCGTATCGCAGAGACTGGTACGTTGAATACCATCTAAGAAGGGATGGCAGCACGATCGTTCTGGGCGACGATGGTGAGTGCGAGATTGCTGGAGAAGGCACCGTGCGCATCGAGAAGTTGATTGCTGGAAAATGGATTGAGTCACAGATTCAGAATGTGCTTCATGTTCCGATGTTTAAGAAAAACCTGCTCTCAGTTGGAGTATGCACGCGTAAAGGTTTTCAAGTTTTGTTTCAAGGTGATGACGTCGAAATATTGCATGATAAAACTGTCGTCGCTCAAGGTATTAAGATGACGAATCAAATATATCGTATTCGTGCTCCCACAACAGTGAAAGTAGAAGCTCTTGTGGCGGAGACAAGTTTAAAGGCCTGGCATGAACGTCTTGGGCATTTGAACTTGAGCGCTTTAAAATTGTTAATAGCTAAAGACATAGTAACGGGAGTGAATGTTAAAAGTTTGGGTGAGTTCTTTTGCGAAGTATGCCAGCTCGGTAAAGCACAGAAGCTGCCCTTCAAGAAGCCTGTCCAAAAAGTTACAAGTCCTGGTGAGTTTGTGCATAGTGACGTATGCGGACCCTTTTCAGAGGAATCACTAGGATGATCACGTTACTACGTCTTGTTCAAGGATGATGCATCAGGGTATAGATGCATTTATTTTATGAAGCACAAAAGTGATGTATTTGAAGTGTTTAAGAACTATGAAAAAGAGATACGCAACAAGTTTGGCCAGCCTATAAAAGTACTGCACACTGACAATGGTGGCGAATATGTTAATAAAGCCATGAAGAATTATCTTTCGTCATTGGGTATCACTCATGAGTGTACCGCTGCCTATACCCCAGAGCAAAATGGGAAAGCAGAGAGAGATAACAGAACTATTGTCGAGTGTACACGCACGTTATTAAAGGGCAAATATCTCCCAAAATCTCTTTGGGCGGAAGCCGTAAACACGGCTGTGTATATCTTAAACAGAGTATTAGTGTATGGACCTGAAAAGAACAAAACATCTTATGAAATCTGGACTAACAAGAAACCTACTCTTGAACATGTGAGAGTATTTGGCTCTGTTGGGTACATGCATATCCCAAAAGAGCTGACAAAGAAGCTAGATGATCGTTCTAAGAAGGTATTACTCGTTGGATATCAAGGTGATTCGGGAATGTACAAAGTATATTGTCCTACAACTAAGAAAATAACTATTTCAAGAGACATCATTTTTAACGAAAAAGATGTACATTCATTTACATTAGTAGATAAAATTGTTAACAAGATTTAACTAAACTTACCCACAGAGGACCAAGGAAATGTTCAGGTCGAACAACCAAATCAAGAGGCTTTGCAGCAAGAAGACAGAGAAAATGATCTGGAGGACCAAGTTGATGAGGGAGCAGACCGAGAAGTAGCACCCCAAAATTCTCTAGAGCCAATGCAACTCAGAAATCGTGAAAAATTAAAGAAGCCTAGTAAGTATGCTGCTTATGTTGCAACCTTTGACGTCCCCAAGACCTACAATGAGGCAGTGTCTGAACCTGACTCTGTATATTGGAGCAAAGCCATCAAACAAGAACTTGAAGCACACAAGAAGAACAGCACATGGGTGCTGAAACGTAAACAGCCTGGAGATAGAATAATTGATTCAATCTGGGTCTTCAAAATTATTCTGGATGAGGATGGACAGCTGATCAGGCACAAGGCCAGACTATGCGCAAGAGGATGTCTTCAAGAAGAAGGAAAGGACTATAAAGAAACGTTTGCTCCAGTCGTACGATACGACTCGCTCAGAGTACTATTGGCCCACATCACGCAGGACAACTTGCAGATGGTAACTTTTGATGTACGGTCAGCGTTCCTCTATGGTCAACTCGATGAAGAAATCCTCATGGATGTGCCGGATGGTGTAAGTGTGCCAAGTGGTGATACAAGTAATACAGTGTGCCTGTTAAAAAAATCTTTGTATGGGCTTAAACAAGCTCCGCGTTGCTGGAATGTGCGTTTCAAAGAATTTTTATGTAAATTTAATCTAAATGAATGTGATGCGGATAAATGTATATTTGTAGGCGAATACAAAAATTGTAAGGTGTTTTTAGCTCTTTTTGTTGACGATGGGCTCTTAGCTTGCAAATCAGTAGACGTACTTAAGTCCATTTTAGATAGTCTTGCTTGCGAGTTTGAAATTACCGTAGGCGATGCCAGTTACTTTGTGGGCATGGAGATTAATCATAATCGTATGGATGGAAGTATGTTTATTGGTCAAACTGCCTACACGAAAAATATTATCAGAAAGTATGGTATGAATGACGTAAAACCTGTAAGTGTGCCTGCTGACCCTCATGTAAATCTGCTTCCAGCAGATGAGAATGATCAGAATGTGTGTGGAGTACCTTATAGGGAAGCCGTGGATTCACTAATGTTTTTAGCCATTGTATCGCGTCCTGATATTAGTTTTGCCGTGGGAGAATTGAGTAAATTCTTAAATAAATATAACATGACTCACTGGCATGCTGTGAAAAAGGTGTTTGCGTATTTGCTCAGCACCTGCAATTTCGGTATCATGTATAAAAGATCTGCAAGTGTGAATGAATTGATTGGATACTCAGATGCGGATTTTGCGCGAGATGTGCAGACCAGAAGATCGACCTCTCACAACGCCAAAAATGAGTGACTTTAAGCACTACTGAGGCCGAGTACGTTGCAGCGGCAACAGCTGCAAAAGAGCTTATTTGGCTTAGAAATCTTTTAAGTGGTATCGGATGTCAACATGAGTCTGGTACCATATTGTATGTCGACAATCAAAGCGCAATAAGGCTTGTTAAAAATCCTGAATTTCACAAAAGGACCAAGCACATTGACATTCGATTCCACTACTTGAGAGAAAAATATGCAGACAAAGAAATTGAGGTACTGTATGTTCCTACCAATCAACAAAAAGCAGACATATTGACAAAACCTTTGCCTCGAGATAGATTCAGGAGCTTGCGAGAAAGCTTGGGGTTAATTCCCATAATCAAAAATTCCATTTAATCTCTCTTAGAGTTGAGAAACGGCGGAAGTGTTGAACAAGGTTTTCTCAACTCCTGTTTAGCTATATAGCACATAACGTTGCCTACTGTCGGTAACTCTGCTGTGCGTCCGCGCTCTCGCTACGCGCGTATCCGGTATACGTATCTGCGTATCTGTATATCGTAAGCGTATCTGCTTGGGTAGATCGTCGCGAGTCGTTGTACTGTAAGGACGCATCAGAGCATCTTATACAATTTATACTGAACAAATTGCTTACACGACATTGTGACTTAAGTGTTTCTCTGCTACCACTCCCAACTGCTGAGAGGCGTAACTCTAAGTGTAACAAGACAAACCATTTTGCAGGATTTTCGTCATGTTCTGCTTCTCTTCTATAGCACATATATTGACTCTTGGTTTCATTATGTCTGTATTTTATATAGAATCCAACACTGAATGGTTCATGTTCTTGGAGAACTTGATCATTATCTTTTACAGGTTTTAGAATACATTCAAAGTCTGCATATACAACTATTGGAACTCTCTCCTTGTTCTTAAAGTTTTTAAATTCCAACAAACTGTCTTCAGCATTTTTAGGCAACAAAACTTTACACTTATTTACTTGTATACAATCTATTTCATGAGCTCTTAATTTATCTTCATTATTGAAATAGTGAAGGCAACGATCACAGATATGTTTTTTTATGAAATTTCTTCAATAACTGTGAAGAGACAAGACGAGATAAATCTTTAATCCACATATAATGGAATCATGGAACTTGCAAGTATTCTTGGTGTTTATCGTCAGTTTCATCTATATAAGTATCTTGCACACGCAGTAGATTCACGTGTTTAACTTTCTTTGAAGTCGTCAAGTGACACGGAGACACATCAAATGTATTAACTTTCTTTTTGAGCATTAATACATTTACAGATACATCATTCTGTTTCTCAAACTTTGGTATTTGTGTAATAGATACTGGAAAATCAATATCATTGAAGTTCAATTCGTTCACATAAGCTTTATATTTTGAAACTCGATGTGCATCCTTATCTACGGGATGTAAAACTGATAGAATAGCCCATTTAAAGCATTCATTATCTTGATTTTGAACGTTGACACACGCTTTCCTGTTTCGAAGAATCTTTGGCAGTTCAATGTACGAAGCAGCTTTCATAGGACTTAATTTATTCATATTTACAGTCAAGTTGAGAATAGCTTTTAAAGTCCAACCAGAGTCTCGTTCTTGAAACTCTTCCATGTCACGCTCAATTGGTTGCTTAACGTTTTTCCCGAACTACTCTGTCAAGTCTGTAGTCATAAAGATTGATGCACTCTTTGTATTAAAATATTTCACTTCCACTATTTCTTTATCATCTTTTACAATTGCATATTCTGCAGCGAGAATGCAGTCCACCTTCAATGATTTATGCATTAGCAAATCAGCTTTAATTTTTGATACAAATATAGGGCATGAGTCTTTCATGAAAGAGATTATATCGAGATGTTTTAATTTAGTAATAACACTGGTTTTAAGATTGTTTTTAAATGCAGATTTCGCATCGTCCCACATAACTCGTGAAATATTCTCTTGGAGATCAGCACCAACTTTCAATAGAGAATTATTTAACAATCGCTGTATACTATATAATATATATGTAATAATGTAATATATAATTTATATGTCACTACAATCACAAATGTTTAGTTGAAGATATAAGCACTCATAGTAAAAATCAGGCTAGAAAGTGAATGTAAGTCTTTTATATATGTATGGACTGGATAGCTTTTTTGTAATACATTTTTAATAAAGATTGACTCTTACAACAATAGCTTGTTACTTGCATAGCAATAAAAGACATATGTAGACTTTGTTCATGGTTAAGTATAGCATTGTTTTAACTGTCTAATGAAATATAATGTTTACGTGATCAGTCAATTCTATATTGATAGAAGATATATTTTTTTAAGATTTCTAAGGTTGTGATATGTAAATAATGTATAAATTTTGAGAGAGAATGAAATGTAAGATGACTCGGACCTATAAATTATATGTCATAAGAGAGTTGTGTTACTAGTGAGAAAAAGAATACAAGTTTTGCTAATGAGAGAGAAAAATGGAGTATAAATTATTATTAATGATGATAGTGTTACGAGTGAAAGTGAATGCAATGAAAAAATGACGGACCCCGGGCTTGAACCGAGACCTTATGGCTCGCGAGGCAGAAGCTCTGTCGTCGCGCCACGGCCGCCATCCACAATTGCACTCTTCTACTCGTCTTCTTATAGTAATTAGACACCCGTGACGTGTGTCCACATGTGACAATAGTGCTTAATGCTTTATTTAACAATAAGTATTAAAATTTTTTTCAAAATATCTAAACTTCTATTGTTTATATATATATATATACACACACACACACACACACACACACAGACACTGTTACTGCATTGACAACAAACAAGCTCTATACGTGTAACCAAGTAAACTAGTTTAAAGAATGAGAAATGTAGGATCAAGGGGCGCGGTAGCGCCTCGATGGCAAGTAAAAGTTGTTATACAGTGTGCCGTCGGGGAGCCCCGCGACCCTATTATACTTTGAATTTGCTTTTTAACCTATTTACGTTTTATTCATTCTGTCTATATTTTATTTGATCCGTTGTTGACTCATATGTGTGAGTATCCTATTTTGAAGATTTTAAACAGATCTTTCTAATGACCGTAGTATTTTTCTAAGGAAATTGCTCCTTCATAAAAATAACTAAGATCAAAAATTAATTTGCGATAATTTCTTAAAATTTCTGGCCATGCGATTCTCTTCTTTTTAAGTACAATAATACAAGAATATGTCAAAAAATATAATAGGTTATAAGGTTATAATATCTGTAAGTTGATACCCTCTTGATTACGACTACGCCGCGAATAAATAATTTCCAGAGCATCGTTTCGTTTTGGAGTCCACCTAGCATTCTTCATAATTTGGAAATCCTGAATAAATACGCACTTGGACTCGTTCATGTTCGAGTCGGATATTTTGCTTTCTGCTGCTGTGCCACTTGGAATCAACAAGTTGTTTTGATTTTTATATACAATTTTGCGAATGGTGCATAATTGGTGTTTTCAAATTTTAAGTATCAACGGCAGTCAAGATAGTATACAAAGAAGATACTTGTGCTACCGCTAGTGCATCGCTCGTTAAGATTTTTGTGTCAAAGCGTCGAGCGCTGGTCAGGACGACTCGAGCATTATAGCGCGGATCGCCAGAGATCAAGAGCGAGATCGACAGCGTAATCGGTAGCTCCTCCGAGCTCGGCTTCAACTTCATCGAGCGCTCTCACCGCTTGATCTCGGCGACGACTCCGTTGGCTGCAATATACCTATATCTTGATCCGCCTCTCCCTAACCTCATTTTCGCGTAAACTTTCGTAACGTGTCGAAGACTGCAAGGTCTAGATAATTCCTCAATTATAGCAACAACTTTAATCTTAACCTGAACTCGGTCCTATTTCTCAACAGCTATATAGCGGCTCCTGGGCGGCGCATTATGACAGCGAGCCCAAGAACTATTTCATTGAGGTTGAACACATGGAGGAGGAGGTAGATATCAACGAGGAGCCGACGCTTCTCCAGGCGAAAATCAGCAGTCCAGCCTCAAGCTCAGCATACCCGCGCGTTATTCCGCAACAAGTCCAAGCAGATCGTCAGAGACACGACGTTTACATGAATGCTGGATACAGATAGTAAAACACAGCAACGTGCTCGGAACCTCTAGCTCACATCGATGGATTGCAAACTGCGAAGTGCGACATACAGAGATCGAGTCGACAGCGTGCGTGATCCACGGATAATCGATCGAAGCTTGACCGTAACTAAGTTTTTGCTTACTGGAGTTACACAAAGGCACATACTACATACACAAAGGCAATACAAATTGATATAATAAGTAAGATCTCGACTGTTCTCGTCTTCCACAGGCTTAGAGCGCTTGTTTCCCCGAAATTAGCAGAAGACTACGAAGCCTTTTTGTTCTTCCACAGGCCGAGAACGAGTTCGATAAATGCGACTATGGTAACGATCTCACAGAGTCCGAGGACGATGAAAATGACGAGATTGTCGAGGACAATGAGCGAGAATTTGCTTATATAGATTGTCTTTGTATGAAGATGGAGAATAGCCACACAAGCGCGCCGGATCGGGGACCGGTACAGGACCCCTGGCTCACAACGATGGACTAGACACTGGACATAGCATCGACAAATTGCATCATCAGAACATGCTGGACTGCCACATCAAGAGCGAGACCGATAGTGTGATCAGTGGCCACTCTTAGCTCGGTCCTCAACTACTGCAGGAGCTCTCTCCACTTGTCCTCGACGACGAACCTGTCGGTCGCAAGGACGACCTTCGTAGCTGGTCGTTTGAGTTGTATACCAGAGGCTCCTAGCTCAATGGCAACCAAATACTCTAACTCCAAGACCTTATATTCAATTATTCCTCCGGAGTCGAAAATTAACGACAAGATCTTCCTTCTTTCGTTACAACTGTTTCAACCTCGACATGAGAGTAACTGTATAACGCCACCTCAATCATGGTCGACTCCTCAAACCCGATAAGGCCTTACATGTCATCGGTGCAGCAGAGTTTGCCGCAGCCGACAAGCACCTCAACAAAGACGCGCCACGGCTCTAACGGCCAGCAAGCGACACTTCGCGCTCAAGGCCAACTCAATGGAGAAGTCCGTGCTTATAAGCAAAATCTGCAGCAGCTGCAGAATGGTGCGTCAGGCCCAAGCAGAGACCAAGAACTTCGAGTCGGAATGCGATCGACTATGGCAAACAATCTCATCAAGTTCGAGAACGAGGAGGAGGTGATGGACGTCATTGAACCGACATGGTCCTGGAGATCGGCAGCGACAAAAACCCCACCAGCTTCAAGTTTAGCATACCCGCCGTAACACCCGATAAAAAGTCCTATAGCCTACTACGCTGCTGCTGTTGGGTCGATATCAATATTTAACAATTCCAACGAAGTATAGCGCAACTCAATATTTGCCGTTTTCCTTACAAAAAATGACTACCNTTTGAGCACATGCAGCTACCCTTTCTCTAGTACTTTTAAATGTGTTTTCCATAGTCCCCACTAAGGCTCTACTTGCGATCTATCGTAGTCAAGAATGAAGCAAGTAATCAGAGTTGCTAGCTGTACATCAAAAGCACAGAATTTCCCTTACTCTTCGAAAGTCGTACTACACCCTAGTAGTAAACATATCCCCACTCTCCCAGATTTTATAATATTTAAGCCGTTTCACAGGGAGAATGCGCTTCAGTTGGTTTTTACGGATTATAAGTTTAGTCAGAATATTGCAAGTTAAAAAGAAAATTTGAATAAGCAGAATATCAAGTAAAATATTAATTTTACTTTCATAAATTTTCAAAACTACTCTAAAAAGTTATAAAACCCTTAATTAAATTGTCAAATGTTTACAGCTTTCATTATACGCTAATGAATGTAGTGAAATCAGTTTTAAAAATGTCAAGTGTTAAAAATCAGCACACTAACAAAAATCATTTCTTACTCGAAGAAGAATCAATCTGAAAACTAAGCCGAATCATCTTGTGCAAAGAAATGAGCAAAATCATAAATATAATAAAAACAAGCAAGTATAACCATCTTATTTTTTATAAACTAGTCAACAGATTCTAGCTTACCTGCACTGACAAAAATCATTTCTTACTTCAAGAAGAATTAATCTCACTATAGTTTCAAGATGAAACTCTGTTTTGTGTTTAGATTGTTCTACTATAAATAATAGAAACTTGCTTGTTTTTATTATATTTATGATTTTGCTCATTTCTTTGCACAAGATGATTCGGCTTAGTTTTCAGATTGATTCTTCTTCGAGTAAGAAATGATTTTTGTTAGTGTGCTGATTTTTAACACTTGACATTTTTAAAACTGATTTCACTACATTCATTAGCGTATAATGAAAGCTGTAAACATTTGACAATTTAATTAAGGGTTTTATAACTTTTTAGAGTAGTTTTGAAAATTTATGAAAGTAAAATTAATATTTTACTTGATATTCTGCTTATTCAAATTTTTTTTTTAACTTGCAATATTCTGACTAAACTTATAATCCGTAAAAACCAACTGAAGCGCATTCTCCCTGTGAAACGGCTTAAATATTATAAAATCTGGGAGAGTGGGGATATGTTTACTACTAGGGTGTAGTACGACTTTCGAAGAGTAAGGGAAATTCTGTGCTTTTGATGTACAGCTAGCAACTCTGATTACTTGCTTCATTCTTGACTACGATAGATCGCAAGTAGAGCCTTAGTGGGGACTATGGAAAACACATTTAAAAGTACTAGAGAAAGGGTAGCTGCATGTGCTCAAAGAAAAATCCAAGGATCTAGCTGTTTCAGTTGCACCGTGCGGGCTGTAGAGAATCGATGCACCGAAAATACGCTAGAGTAGGGACTATAGGAAACGCATTTAAAAGTACGAGAAATAGGGTAGTCGAAAAATCCGAGGATCTAGCTGTTTCAGTTGCACCGCGTGGGCTGTAGAGAATCGATGCAATACGCTAGAGTGGGGACTATGGGGAACGTATTTAAAAGTACGAGAGAGAGGGTAGCTTGTTGCATTGATGCTTTGAGGATTTCAACGAATAGAAATGTATGTGGACCGCAGCATTTTAGCCCTGCAGAGGATCGCGTCTAGCTGCATTTTAACGTAGAGTGGGTACTATGGAAACATATGTGAAAGTGTAAGAGTGAGGGCTGTCGCTAGCGGCTTGAAACTTTTGATGTACCGCATACTTGCTGAGAATGTAAAAGAGTGAGGGCTCAGGTAACGTGGAAGGTGTGTGCATAGGTAAATTGAAAGCGCTAAGGTAAGGTGTAATGAACTAGCATCACTGCTGAAATGTAAGAGAGTGAGGGCTCAGGTAACGTGAAAGGTGTCAGCATCGGTAAACTGAAAGCGTTGAGGCTTAGGTGTATTGAACGCGCTTCGCTGTCGACTTGAAACTAGTCGTTGACATATTTTGTCTTGTTTATTAATGTTATAATAATCGCCGTCGTACTTTTCTTTAATAAAATGTTTTTATCTTAATTTATAAAAAAAGTCATTGTTTGATGTCAACACCGTAAATTATTACAAATTTTACGCATTATTGCTCGAAATATGAAATAGAGCTAAAGTTATTATAGAAGTGTTTGCTATTTTGTTTCTCACCTATACGTAAAACAAGACCGCTATATGTTTGAAACTGGAGGAACAAGTATTTTCAATATAAAACTGAGTGCTCTAGTGTGTCAACAACAAAATGAATATCGCTAAATATATTATGTCAAGAGAACAAGGACAGAAGACAGAAGAGGACGTACCCTTTATAGCACGTTCGTTGTTGTTACGTGAATTTGTATGTTCATATGACCAAGGCATCCTGCGGGGCTATATAAAAAATAGTGATGTAATTAAGTATATATTACTTTAATTGAAGTGACAGACTCAATGAACTGTAAAGCTGCATTTATGACTTGGGCAACAAAACATATGATTAGTGATTTTACGGTTTTCAACGAAACTCCCACATTTTTGGACATTAATTATGATATACGGTTGGACCTTGAAGTTAAAATGTCGACCATTCTTGGATATTTTGAAGAGATGAGTGATGTTACGTTTCTTTAAATCGTAAACGAAAGCGACCATTGTATTAGAAAAAACGTAGTCGAAAGAGATTTGAATTCTTATTTCTTGTCAAACAGAGACAAATTATTGGAATTGAAAAAACAACATGAGCAATTCAATTTCGCCAATAATATAAAGACAATGATAAAAGATAGGCTGCAAACAATAGAAGCATCGAATATTGCAATGAGTCACATCGATATTTCCTTAGAGTGGGATATGGATGTCAAGATGAAGAAAGAATTAATTAGAAATTTAGAAGATGCTTTGGATGAAATTTTAACATAAAAAAATCTGATTTCTACTTAGGTTTATTTTAATATGTACATATTTTATACATTTTTGTAAATTACTTAACATTAATAAATTCATAAATTATTTTTAAATCAGTTAATTCAAGGGTTTCGTCAGTATAGACCTTTGGATGACTGGAAGCAGGTTTCCTGATGACTGATGACGGCGGCGGCGACTCAGGGCTTAACGGTTTTGCAGGAGCAGGTCTTCGAATAACTACGTCTGGTGATGACAAGTACGTTGGCGGCGATGACTCTGGGCTTGTCGGTTCCACTGGCGCGAGTCTCCGAATAACTATGACTGGTGGTGGTGTCGCAGCTGTTGGCGGTGGAGGTCTATATGGTGGAGGGAGGTCGTTGAAATCAATGAATTCAGGCTCCACTTCTATTGCTACCCAGTAATTATATTGTGTCCGCGGTGCTGATCTTTCTTGCAGCGATACAGGCTGCTCCTCTAAAGTCCAACCGTTCTCATCCATTGGTACGTCCGGGGTGTTGTATTTCGTCCCGGCTATGGGCCCCTCTCTGTTAAGCAGCATACTATAAAGCTCAGTCGTGAGCATTTTCTGAAAAATTATGTTATAACATATTTAAATTATTATCATTATTATTATTATTATTATCATTATTATTCTTTAAATATTTACCTCTTCAATGAAAGAGTGACTACCGTGTACTTTTTTGCATAGATTTAGTTTACTTGTCCTGTAAAATAGATATTTATAAGATGTAAAAAGAGAGATATCTACTAGAGGTAAGAGGGAAATATGTCTATCAGAGTGACCGAGATGTCATACAAGAGAGTCTGCAACATATAAGAGAGAGAGAGAGCGAGAGAGAGAGAGAGAAAGAGAGAGAGAGAGAGAGAGAGAGCGATGTCATATCTGAATGAGGGTTAACAGTGAGACAAATAAAGTGAAAAGTATAATAATGTATTATACATATATCCATTATCCAAAATATTATTTTATTTTTTCTCATTCTAAAGTTATTGTTTTGAGAAATATTAGAATAAGCAATAAAAGTGTCGAGTTTCTTTTGAATGATTGTAAATTCTCTTATATAGTAATTATCATAATATATCAACACTGGTAAGTTGTACGCTAAATATCAATTAAATATTAGCAAACCATTAAACTCTAGCAAAACGTTATGTGAGAAAATTATACATTTTGTGTAATTATGTATATTTATTAACAGAGCATTTCTTTAATTTTTTCTACACTTTTTGTAATATTTTATATATTTTGTATATGAATTTATTTGAAACTGTATATAAGAAAACAGATTACTGTTTATTAATGAGAAAAATAATTAAACTTACCTTTTGTTTTGGAGTAGGGACAACTGAAATATATTGAAAATTGTGAGGGTGGGGCATGCGTGCTGCTTTTAGCTTGCGAGTGGCAAACTTTGCTGAACCGCACGCTGTGTCTAGTGCGTATGCAGAAGATCAGTGCATTAGTGTGTAAACTGGAGACTATGGAAAACATATGGAAAAAACTGACAGTGAGGGTCATTTTTCACTGCATTAATGCCGAGAGGGGTAGAAGGAAATCGGGGGGAAGGACAGGAATTTTGATTTGAATGCTTAGAAAATGTTTAACAATAAAAATACTTAATTTTTGTCCTTTTTTAACCTATTTATGCCACATTTTTTTCATAAGAGATTTTCTAAGCATTCAAATCAAAATTCCTCTATTCATACCAAAAGTATAAGTGTACAAACCATGCTCCTAAAATTTTAGCCCAATCAAACCATGTGGTTACATGGAATCCTACGGAGCGTGCCAAAATGCTCAAAACAGTATACGGAGAGTCACCATGGGTAAGTAGGTGCTAATATGGATTTATCATGGTAAAAATACAGGTAATATAACCTAATATTAGTATAAAAATTATATAACAATTATAATTTATTTTTGTTATTATTTGTAAGAAGTTTATTTTTCAGAGTTTAAAGGTGGTGTGCCCCCTTAAGGTTGACGATAATTAAAACGACTCAATGTTTGAGATAATAAAAGGCTCAAAGAGCAAAATATATTGACAAAAGAGTGTAAATACACTTGTAAAAGACCAAGGAAAAATGAGTGAAAATATTACTAAACGGTGGTTCTCCAACTGAGAACGATACCAGTAGCTGACACTGCATTGTGTTCAGCTCTGATTCTACAGCTCGACTGACTACAGTCGGGCAACAGGTACTGCTCAGAGAGCGAGAGAGAGAGAGATAGAGAGAGAGANGAGAGAGAGAGAGAGAGAGAGAGAGAGAGAGAGAGAGAGAGCAAGCGCTCGAGCGTTGTCATAGCAACCCCCTATTTGATCGAACTGACCAGCAGCGTTTAGAAACTTACGTAACGGCTAGCTCCGACTCTGTCGCTTTCTCGGCGAATTCAAATTTAATGATTTTACTTGAACATAACGCCCCCTTTGCTGCCTCGCAGCAAAAAGGAAACAGCTGTACAGCAACAAACAAAAGATAGAAAAGCCTATTTCGAAAGAAGCTAACCTATCCAACAAGATGATCAGTCTACGCAAAATTTCAATGGGAATATTCCCTTAAAAGACTGTCATTTTACAAGTGTAATATTAAATCAGCACAGCTGAATTACAATACATAATTTTTTAAAGCGTTAAACTTGACTCTAATTACAAAATTAACTAACTAAACTAAAAACTTTCAACAAAATTAAGAAATTACAAGAATAATACCTAATCGCGAGCTACAGACTCAAACAGTGTGAGTGTTGTGTGTGTCTTCAGGGACGACAGGAGCTCTTCACTCTTGATCAGAAGAAGCCTTGAGCCGCGAGTGGACCTTCTCAGTGTCATCATCAATGGACAGGTAGATTAACTTCACAACTGGCCGTTGCACCTCCGAAGTAGCAGTCTTAACCGTGACCACTCGAACTTGACCATCCCGTCCAGGATGCACCTTCACGACCCGTCCCATGGGCCAATGGGCCGGAAGGCTGAGGTCCTTCTTCAGTAAAACCATGTCGCCTTCGACCAACGGGCGACTGGGGTGCAGCCACTTATTACGCTGCTGCAGATAATGCAGCACCTCCGACTGCCACCTGGACCAGAAGTGATTTCTCATAATTGAGAGGTGACGCCAACGGCAAGTCCTAGAACCCAAATCTAACTCATGAAAAGGCTCCAGTAACACCCTCAGCGGTGCGCCGATCAAAAAATGACCAGGAGTGAGAGCAACCAAGTCAGAGGGCTCTGGGCTGAGAGGACACAACGGCCTCTAGTTCAAGCAGGCCTCTATCTGAGCCGCCACCGTCGCCATCTCTTCAAACGTTAAAAGAGTCTCTCCAACAACTCTCCGAAAATGATGCTTGAAGCTTTTTACCGAAGCTTTCCAAAGCCCGCCGAAATGTGACGTTCGAGGTGGAATAAATAGCCATTTGGTATTGTCCTTTGTCAGAGCCTCAGCAACCTCATGAGAGAACGACGAAGCCTCCTGAAACAATCGATCTAATTCCGTCGCCGCTCCCTTAAAGTTGGTACCGTTGTCGCTCAGCAAAACCTCTGGAATTCCCCACCTAGCACTGAATCGTCGAAAAGCTGCCTGCAACGCCGCCGTCGTCAAATCCGACACTACCTCTATGTGCACGGCACGTACTACCAAGAACACGAAAATACAAATATAGCCTTTCGTGGTTTTGGCTTCTCGTCCTCTCGAAAACAAGATGGGAAATGGTCCTGCGTAGTCAACTCCAGTTGCACAAAATGGCCTCTTTGGGGCCACACGAAACGCTGGAAGCGGTGCCATTTGATGCTGCAATGGCTGCGCAGCAGATCTAATGCAGCGCAAGCATCTCCTGTAGACGCCTTGGACGATTCTCATTCCTCTGAGAATCCAATAAGTTCGGCAGATGCAGCTGATCATGAGCTGCACTCCTCCGTGCATCGTGTCTCGATGCACCTCTTCCACGTACCTTTTTACCAACCAGCTGGACCCAGGCAAGACAATAGGATGCTTCTCATTATAAAGCAGCAACGAGTTCTGCAAACGTCCTCCAACTCTGAGCAGACCCCTCTCACAAGGAGCCAAGCGGAGTAGTGGGCTGCGCGCGATCAATCGCTGACCACTCCTGATTGATTGAATCTCCTTCCCGAAGTGCAGCGCTTGAATGTAGCGGGTCAACCCCACTCGAGCCGAGTCCATCTCCTCAGCAGACAAAGATCCAGCACAGCGATTTCCCTTAGGTTTGGCTGCATTGAAGCGGAATCTATAACAAAACGCAATAATCCGTACTACCTTACTGTAACTGGAGAACTTTTCCAGGAACATCAGCGATGGCAATTCCTCCTCTTGCTTTACCAACTCCTCAATCGCCACCTGAACCTGCACAGTTGCATCGTCCGTGCAACTCGGCCTATCCAGTGCTTTCCAATTTGTCCTGATCTACTCAGGACCCTCCCACCACAAAGAAGACTGCATCAACTGAGAGGGAGTAAAACCTCTAGTCGCACAATCGGCCGGATTATCCTCCGACTTTACATGTCTCCATTGAACACCAGGCAACGTAGTCAAGATTTGACTGACTCTGTTGGCAACAAAAGTTTGCCACTTCGATCGATGACTGTCCAGCCAATCCAGCACCACTTTCGAATCTGTCCAACAATGAACAGCTGCAGGCTTCAACAACACACTATCCAGCAGGTGCTTTAACAGCCTGGTTAGAAGCACAGCTCCACAGAGCTCAAGCCTCGGTAAACTCTCAGTCTTAATTGGTGCGACCTTTGTCTTGGCCATAATCTACGTAGCTGGTTCTCCAGGGACCACCATGTAGGCTGCAGCGACGTACGCCCTTAGTGACGCATCGGAAAATCCATGCAGCTCCCAAGTCGTGTGTGTAGTTGAGCCAAACCACCTCGGTATTCGAACCTGTGCTAGTTCTGGCAACTCAGCCCTCAACGACTGCCACTGTTGCAACAAGTCTCCATCCAAGGGCGAGTCCCAATCCACACCATGAATCCACAGGTCCTGTAACATGAGCTTAGCTCTCACCA
Organism: Pteromalus puparum; assembly: GCA_012977825.3. Taxonomy (NCBI): domain Eukaryota; kingdom Metazoa; phylum Arthropoda; class Insecta; order Hymenoptera; family Pteromalidae; genus Pteromalus; species Pteromalus puparum. Next base: position 26,183,307 of record CM053170.1, read on the forward strand.
AAACAGGAGTAAGCCATCCCAAAAGATCAAACAATTTTGCGATTTCAGAAAGAATAACTCTCTTCGTGACGGTCTTTGGTGTTGCTGGCAAACTAACCTCGAAACGAAATGAATCGCCAGTTGGCATCCACTTCAAACCCAGCGTCGACACCGCCTCATCCTAATCTAGCGCAGCTCCTTTTGTTTCTCCACCTGCATATCTTCTACTATCTCCGAGCGATTCGATGCCCATTTACCTAGTTCCATGCCAGCCGAAGCGAGCAATGCTACGAGCTGGTTCCTGATTTCAATCGATTCCGAAACACTATCAGCCCCAGCGAAAGCATCGTCTTGTGCAGCGAGGGGAAACTCTCTACATCCCTCTTCTGCAAGTGCGGATCGACAAATATGGAGCAGATTTGCTGCCGTAGGTAACGGTTAATAAACGAAAATATTCGATGGGCTTTGACCCGTCGTCCCTCCAGATGATTCTCTGATAATCAACGTCGTCAGGATGAACTCGTATCTGTCTAAACTCCTTTACTATATCCGCCGTGAAGACAATTGCAAAACAACGCCAAACAGAAATGATGAGAGTCACGTCCGACTGGAGCTTCTGCCCAGTCAACAGTACATCGTTAAGCGAAACTTTCCCGTAAGATCCATTAAACACTACTCTAAACTTTCCTTCAGGCCCAGCCTCGACTGAATAAATCGGAAAATGTGTAAAATAGAACACATTCTCCGAGCGATGAATGCTAGTCACTCTTTCCATGTGTCCTAACCTCAAATAGTCGCCCATGAATTTAGTATACGCTGCATTCAGCTTAACGTCCTGAGCTCGACGCTTTTCTGAGCGGAGCAAACAAGCGACAGCAACCTGCCTTGTATGTGCGAATGAAACTTCTTGGAGTTTTTCCGAAAATGGCATTCTAACCACAAATCTACCGTCAGGATCCCTGTAAACGGTCGAGGTGAAATAGTCCTCACAGTATTGATCTTCTTTAGACAATACTCTAGAAGAACAAACTTCTTCGAAGGTCCAAAACCTTTCCAAAACAAGCGAGAGAGAAGGCTCAACACGAGCATGACACACCTGGGACTCCGATTCAACGGACTTTCCACCCGAGGAAACTCTACCTGTCAAAATCCAGCCCAATACAGTAGACTGTGCAATAGGCTCATTCTTGCCTCCCACTCTCAAACCAGGTCGAATAATCGCTGCGTAGACGTCAGCGCTCAACACACAATCTATTTTCTGTGATTTAGCAAAATCAGGATCTGCAAGTTCTAGGTCTTTGACATGTTCCCATGGAACATGTTCTACTTCTTGCCGTAGTATAACACCAGTCACCTTATTCAATACTAACGCCCTAAATTCAAAGCAGAAATCTACGTCCAGCCTGGACCGCAAGCATAGAGAAACCTCACCCTTGGACAATGCTGACGAGCCAGCTCCAACTCCAATAACGGAAATTGAGACTGGCTTAACTTTACTCGACAAACTTTGTACGATCCTTGAGGACACGAAGGAGACCATTAGTGGCCTGTAACAGGACCTTGGCTGCGGCCATCAGCCGAGTCCTGCCAACCACCGCCGTATGCACCTCAACGTCAGTGTCCGCCGCGTCATCGGAGTTCGATTTTTTATCCTTCTCTGTCCTCGAATCTTCCCCTGGCTTTCGCCTATTCATATGAAGCTTAGTATGGTGTTTGCCCTTACAAATGGCACAACGAAGATTAACATTGCAATCCGCAACGAAATGTCCTTTTTTCAAACAATTAATGCAAAGTCTAACTCGTTTGCAAAATTCAAAACGAGCAGACGTGCTCATCTGGCAAAATTTTTGGCAATCAGCCAGTGGTGTGCACCTTTGCAGTCGACACACTTAAGCGACCCCTTGCTACCAGCCTTGCCTGAAGACGTGGCAGCTGCGTTAGCGGAAACTGATCCTTTCCTCAATGAGCGATTGGACCTTGAACTTTATTCGACTTTACTCGACTACAGTAGGGCAACAGGTACTGCTGTGAGAGAGAGAGAGAGAGAGAGAGAGAGAGAGAGAGAGAGAGAGAGAGAGAGAGGGAGAGAGAGAGAGAGAGAGAGAGAGAGCGCTCGAGTGTTGTCATAGCAACCCCCTATTCGATCGAGCTGACCAGCAGCGTTCAGAAACTTACGTAACGGCTAGCTCCGACTCTGTCGCTTTCTCGGCGGATTCGAATTTAACTGATTCTATTTGAACAGAATACGTTTAATGTTTATCAAATTTGTGTAAGTATTACACAATCCCAACGTCGACTTTTCAAATAATAAACTTCATTTGAGCAAAAAATATATTACAATCCCTACTGGCACTTATGAGATTTGTGACGAGACGTAAGTCTCGCACATGAGGTAAACAAACACGGCTCCGAGTCAGTCAGCTGACGCCAGCAAGCGCGCGCGCAGCGAACAAAGGCGAGTCCGCACGAAGCGAAGTGAGCGCGCGCGCGCACCAACCGAAAGGCCAGTCCGCATGACCGCGGAGCGCGCAACTCAGCGGCGGCGCGCCAGGTGGCGCGAGCAGCGCACCGCGGGGACACCTATATAAAGCGGGTCGCGCAGCGCAGCGGCAGTTCTACTCGAGTTGAAGTCCTGACGGCATCGTGCGCTCACGTTACCGAGAGGAACAACTAGAGAGGAACAACGCCAACAGCGTCGGCTCGTGAGCACACGTGAAGACGCTGTCGACGAACCCGAAACTCCGAGTTGCCGTCGTGCGCACACGAGACAACTAGGACCAGCCGAACAGCGCCGAGGCTCCTCTACGTGAGCACACGTAGTGGATACTCGACGTTGCCACCTGCCCCCGAACATCCGTCCCAAGGGACTGGTTATTTTCCCGGCCACCGTGCGCACACGGGGTTGAGAGAATAACTAAAGCCCTGCCGACGATTCCCCAGGTCGTGAGCACACGTCCTGGTGAAGCACCGGCCAACTCCTGTCCGTTCAATACCGCCGACCTCTTGAGATTCACCTGGTCACTGTGAACACACAGGATCAGGAGAAGAACGAGACGAGCGGCCTCGATCCGTAGAGCCGTGCGCACACGACTGCATGGACTCGAGGTAGAACTAACCTCCCAGAAACCCGTCGCTTAACCCGAACCCGTTTCACCGTCCGAAACACCGATACCGCATCCGTAAAACCGGTAACCGCACCGAAACTACGTAACTCCGGTAACGACGCGTTAATGTACCGTCAACCGCTATAGATTAAGCTAAATTGTTTGTGAAGGCGAAATATTCTAAATCACCGCGATTTCGATTTCTGTTACAAATGGAGACTCATAATTGAATTATCAACTTGTTAACTTAAATATTAGAATATATATTTATTATTATTATTTGCATAAACAAGTCTCTTCAATTCACCTTTCCCCTAACCAAATCCTGGCGTCCGGCCGACTACTCAACTCACGGGGAAAGTCGAACCGTTACAGATTGATGCTATCAATCAATTTTTACAAGAAACTTTGAAATCCAATGGAATTGAATTTTCTTTGAAAGCTAACAACAATACTCTCAGAAGTGAAATTCTCTGCAGTTATCTGATAGATCTCACACCTCACGATTCAATAGGTCGTCTCCTTGGCTTTGCTCCTCGTATTCTCAAAGAGAACATTTAAGTACTGCAGGTGCTTGTATCAATAATAAAAAAGTTCATACAATCCATGAGTTCTTGAGTTCTTTCCCAGAGTGCCTCCAGGATATAAAATCTTAGAAGTTCCGTCTCATGTGATATATCTACCACTCAGTGTCAAGTGCATAGATCATCTACAAATTCGAATTGTAGATCAGGATGGAAATTTAGTGAATTTTCGAGGAGAGGAAATTACTATTAGACTTCACATCAAATCTGTATAATGGGCATCGTTTACAATTCTGGAACATATATAAGTCAGCCACCATGTCAACGAGTCATCAGTCGTCCGAAGGAACTCAAACCGTTAACACGGAAGAGCATTCAGATTCTGAAAAGCCTAGGACTAAAAGTTCGTGGAAAAAATTCACGTGTATAATTCTTTGCTGCTTCCAGAAAAATGGACGAAACTCTAAGCAATCAGGTGTCGTATTCGATGAGTCTATTGCTCATTACGAGGTACACGCCCATCAACCATACTCATCATTAAGCTTTGATAATAGTGATGAGATTCGTATTTCTATCCAACATCAAGATCTATGTCTCTTGCCATCACGTAGTTCTATCCACGTATGTGGAAAATTGAAACTCAAAGGTGGTTCAAAAGCACCAACTAAAACTAAATTCGTGAACAATGGCATTTGTCATCTGTTTGATGAAATTCGTTATGAAATTAATGCTGTGGAGATAGATAAAAGTAAAAATGTTGGTTTGAGCACTATCATGAAAATATGGACTTCATTTAATTCGAATCAGAATAACATGCTAGAAAATGCAGGCTGGCTTGGCAATGAAGAGGACGACAAATCGTTTGTCGATGAAAAGGGAAACTTTGACGTTGCGATTCCGCTGAGTATGATCATGGGCTTTGCAGAAGACTATAAAAAAATTATAGTTAACATGAAGCATGAGCTCATTCTTACAAGATCGAGAAGCGACTTGAACGCAATAATCCAGGAAGGAACTACGACAGCTGGTGCAACTACTTATGAAGATTGTGAAATAAAAATATCGAAGATAGAATGGTTAATGCCATATGTCATTGCATCTGATAAACAAAAAATTCAGCTATTGAATTTCATTGATAAAGATAACCCCATCTCTGTGTTTTCGTTCTTGGGAGATATTTGAATATCCTCTTCTCCCAAGCACGAATCAACACGTCTGGACAGTGAAAACTTCAAATCAACTGGAGAAACCTCGTTTTGTAATTCTCGGACTACAAACAAAGAGAAAAGCTGTAAGAACTGCAAATGCCAGTAGATTTGATCATTGTGAGATAAGTAATGTGAAACTTTTCTTAAATTCACAATATTATCCATACAACAATATGAATCTCGACATATATAACAATCAGTATGCGATTCTCTATGATATGTATGCTAATTTTCAAAAAGCATACGATGGAAGAGATCCACCGCCGATGCTGACAAAGCCTATGTTCATCAAGAATGAACGGCTCATAGTTATTGACTGTTCACAACAAAACGAATCTCTCAAGAGCGCTCCTGTCGATGTACGTCTAGAGTTTGAGGCTAACAAAGATTTTCCTGCCAACACTTCAGCCTACTGCATGATCGTACACGATCGTATCGTTTAGTACAATCCCATCAGTGGGAATGTTAAGGAACTCGTCTAGACTTTCCAAAATGGAGTATGCAGTAGACATGACTGGTTTCAAGCAAACCGAAGGAGATTATATTCTAAAGGAAATTAGAATCATTCCTCTCAACGATAGTAGTAGTGATCCTGTTCTAATATTCAAAAATCCCTTCTCATGGAAAAAACTCTCTGACAAAATGCAAAGAGAAAACAACTGGCTTAAACATAATTATCAAGGCATGAAGTGTAAAATCGATGGACATGACTACTACCAAATTGGAAACTTGCTTCGTGACGCTTTACACGATGCAACAAAAATTTTTGTTATGGACGCATTAAAACAGAACTGGCTTCAACGATGCAAATTTCCCGTCTACAACATCCGACAGTATGGCTATCTATCGAAACCATCTTTCAAGTGCGTCACAGTTTGCACAAACCATAATCCAATCTACAAGACTGCCTGTGCACTTCACACCGTCAAACTTAAAAAATTATTCTATCAGTCATGCAAACATTTGTAATAAAAAACCGCTGCCAAGTCATTGGCACTTAGCTTCCTCCTATTCTGCTAGTGGAAGATAATTACATGGAACAATCAACTCATTCTTCGATTTAAATATTCGCTACTATTCGATACTAAAAGGATAGGTTTACTCGATTTCAGAATCAGAAAACATATATGCACGTCCAATCTTATTACGATCGAACACGTAGTTCCAGAATTATAACAGTATACGTACGCACGCATGCACGCACGCACGCACGCACACACACACACAGACAAAACCATCTGCACGGACATTTTATAAAACCATGAAAACTCTCAAAATATACTAAGCTTTAATTATCAAATTATATGGTTTAACAAAAATCATAATGTTCAGTCACACAGAGTATACAGGGTGAGAGTTAAAGAATTTGAATCTTAATATCTTTTAAACTAAAAGGTTTCATAAGCTACAAAAAGAACCTAGCCGAAGTGATCAAAAGATCAATCTTTTCCTAAAATTTCAACTCAATTTAAACCTTTTTACTCCCGTAATCGTACGACAAAAAAAAAACATTTTTTTTAGTTTTTGATTTTTATCTCAAAAACTAGTCGCCAAAATTGCTTAAAATTTTTACAACTAGTAGATATCGTTGTTTTTTATTGTCATGAATTTTTTCAAAACATTTAACTATTTATTTTTTGAGTTATATATGTTTATCGAAAAATTACCTTTTATATCATAAAAAATGAACAGATCAGTCAATCTAGAAAATCTTGCGGGAAAAAGTAGACAAATTTATGTTCTTTTAGATACACTATTGTTGAATATATTGTATAAATCATATCATTATAAAAAAGCAAAAATATTTTTTCAAAAATAGAAAAATGGCTATAATATGGCCATAAAATGGTCAGAATCATAAAACAAAAAATGACCTAAATTCAGAATTAGAAAAAATATATGCATGTCAAATTTTATTACGATCCGTCGCATGGTTCCAAAATTATGGCGGTATACGTACATAGACACACACACACACACACACACACACACACACACACACACACACACACACACACACACACACACACACACACACACACAGCCATCCGCACGGACATTTTCTAAAAACGTATGATTCGTACTCCAAACACCTCGAAATGCGTTTCCACGAAGTATTAGCAAAACTGAAAATTTTACTATTACAAAGCTTCCTCTTGAGGAGGAAGCAAAATTAAATAAATAAATAGAACAGAAAAAAAGAGATAAAAAAAAAGAAAAAGTAGAAAATGCTATAGGCATACTAGATCACGTGAGATGGATAGGGGGTGATCTAGAATCCGTGTGATCTGGTAAGCCTATATCTTATCTACTAATCTCGTCGACGCAACACATCGACGAGAGAGAGAATTGCACGCGAGTGTTAAGTGTGCGAGTGTGTGAGGAGAGCAGCAGCAGCAGAATCATGACCTGGACCGCCATCTCGAGGAAGGAGTCCATCACTAGAGACGACCATCCAGCCGCACACCACTGCCGCAATCCAGAGTCTTCACCGTCCGGCCGCCATCTTCCGTCGAGCAGGCACGAGAGGAAGGAAGCCAGAACGGGAGTAAGGACGTTGGCAGGAGAGTCTTCACCGTCGAGCAGGCACGAGAGGAGGGACGACCAGGAGGAAGGCCCCCGTCGTCGAGTCTACNTAAAGTCTTTTGACTTTATTTTAGCAAATATTCGCGCCTGTAACTCTGCCCCACTCTTTACACCGACACTCCGGGCCACAGCTGATCAGGCAGCAGCAGCAGAACATCAGCAGCGCCAATAGCCAGCGATGGCAGCAGCAAGAACTAAGGAGCAGCAGAGGCGGCGAGAGACGCGAGCGCGCGTGTATATATCTGTATCTATCGTGCGGCGTGCACAGCGTGCGAAGGTGGGGATGATGACGTAGCGGCAGCGCGGCTCGCGCATCTCCGTATGCTTGTATGAATGGTTTTTGTATATAGGTGTGAATGTGTGTATATATTTGTATGTAAGCGTTTTTTCGGCGGCTCGAGTCCCGCTCTCTCCGTAGCCTATATAAGGACCCTCGCGGCCTATGGCCAGTCACTAGCTCCAGCGCAATTATCAGCGCACTAGTCCTACCAAGAGCAACCATTAAGCCTTGGTAGATAAAAACACTTAGAATATTTTCTCACTTTTGCAGGACTTATAAAATTTTCTAGTCAAGCAAGATATCGCAATTTAAGCGTATCAGTCTTGGACTTAGAAAAATTGCATCAATTATCAAATATTTGTAAAATTTCGAATCAATCAGATAACGCAAATTAAGCGTATCTGCATAAGAACTACTCTTTGTAAACATACGACTTTGATCAGCGATCCTATCAGATAACGCAATTAAACGCGTATCTGTTTATATTTTCGTTTGTAAAAATCAAAAGCGGATTTATTCATTTATTTCATTTTGTGATATTGAATATATGCAACAGTCAATGCAATATTCTAAGTTCTAATAATAATTTGAATATATTTATGTTGTTAAAATCATAGTCTTATTATTGTGTTAAAGTTCCACTACCTCGTATCCCGGACCTGACTAAAAAATATAAATATTAAATAAAATCATTCTATTTAGTCTGCTGTCAGAAAGACGACACAGACTAGTAAACAATCACTGCTTTTCTCTAGTAAAATCATTAAACTACTTATTTTTTGCATAAATCTACATTATTCCAGGACCGAGAAAAGTCGTGACCGTTTTAAGGTTTTGCGCACCTGTATTGGGAGGCACAGCGTCGCAAGGTACATTATTTTATAAAATAAAATATTTATTACTTTAATTCTAAGTTGATACAATAGTGTCACGTCCGGCGAGTTTTAGGAAAATAAAAAATTTTAAATATTTAGAAAAAACGTACGTGACGCTTTTCAGATATAGAAAATCGGAGATGCGGGCCTGAAGAGAGAAAGCGAAGGACAAATAGCCCTATCGTAAATCTCTTGAGCTGCGCGCATCGACGAGAGGCATCAGCGGATGCATCATAATACCGATAATAAAGTTTTTCTGCGCGTTAGTCATTAAAAGAGAAATTTCGGCGCGTCGGACCGAGCGTCATGTTTATGATGAGCAGCTGCGTTTGCTCAAGATATCGGCTGCGTCTCGGGCGAGCGGTCATTAAGATAGCCTAGGACAAAGGCTCGGACCTTTTTTTTATTACAGGGAAAGTTTCGGGAATATGCACGCTTGCAGCTGTGTACCGATCCTGGAATTTTTCGCTGTTTTCAATATAACATTATTATCAATTATTTAGCTAGAAATAGGAATTATTTGCATTAGATTTTTTCACTACAAGCTGTTGTATAAACTATGCATTTTTCGATTTGCATAAGTTCGCTTTTAGCAACAGTTTCGGTGAGAAGGTTTTATGTAGATATGTTTATACTTATATATATATTGTCTGCAGCTGTCATAATAAAATTTTAAAATAACAAACTAGCAGTGCAATTTATTCATTAATTATTTTAGCACTAAACTGTATATTTTTCGATTTATACAGTTCGCTTTTGTGCATAATTGATGGATGGATTGAGTGCCTGTTTGTAAACTTTACTTTTAATTACATTTAGTAGAACTGCAATAATCGGTCGGTGTGAAGCTACGATTATTGTAGAAATATATATATATTTTTGCAGAGTTATAATAATCGGTCGGTGTGAAGCTACGATTATTGTAACGATGCATTGCAAATAAACTCAGAATGTAACAAATTTATGATTTACGTTAATAGTGATGGCTGTAGGCATGAAATGTATGTAGTTTTCAATAGTAGATTCATTTATTTATAAAATCTTTTGAGGTAACGCGCGTAAAAGCTTTATTAAATAATTTTAAGTATATGCTATTTAGTATCAATTTGTAGGGAATTTCACAAGCATTAAAAATATAATATTAATTATTTCTCCTTTCCACTTTAGTAAACCTTGATTAAAGAATAATCTAAATGCTTGGGAAATTCTATGCAAATTTGGCGTGCGCGTCGAAGCGTTAACTTCGAGAACTACGATCATAGAAGAGAGGGCGTAGGCGGACCGAAGGGCCTGACCAATGCTGCGTAGGAGGAGAGATGCGAAAATTCGGCGTAAGTGAGGGAAAGCTCAGATATAACGGCTTTTCTCACTGGCTAATTTTCGGCATCTAGGCGGAACGAGACACCCAACAACATCAAGGAGGGATGACTCTGGGCCCTACGTGCTGCAAAGGCTCACTCTCGATCTTCACTTCGGTCCCGACTCTAAGTAAGCTCGGTAGATTTTTACGCGCTTGGTACGCGATTTTTGTATTTACGCGCTTGGTACGCGATTTTTATTTTTTACGCGCTTGGTACGCATTTTTGTTTGTACGCGAATAGTTAGATTTAAAGTTAAAAAAAAATAAATTACTTGTTTTTCCTAATCGTGATTAAAAGTTTTGTTTTTGACGTAACTCCCGATTCCTCAATTGTAAACTCTGTGTGAGTTCAACAGCAGCCAGCCAACAGCAGGAAAAAGTAAGTGGATCTTATTTGGCTATTCTATCTTTCCTAGAACTGCCTAAATCTATCGCTAGGATAAATTGAACCGATTAACACCGGGTCTTTTTATCCCATATCTTTTCCTTTTAGAACTTAGATCCGACTAACCCCGGGTCATTTTCTAAAAGTTTTCATTTCCTTTCATTTTTCTTTTATTTTTGCAAACACTCAAAGCACCCAGCTATTGCACGAAAGTGCAGGCTAAAAGGTGTAGATTTTTAAATAAGTGCGGTAGCATCGTTGGATGTTACAATAGTTTAGAATCATAAGTAAAATTTTTAATTACTCATCTTCCTTGGCATTTCCAAAAGCATATTTAATCATATACTTTTATTCCATAGTTCAGAAGTTATTAGAAAAATGTTCAAAATATTAAAATCTTGAGTTGTACATTTCAATATTATATGGTTTTAATTATTTAAATAGCTTCTGAAGTATGGATTAAAAGTATATGAATGAATATGCTTATGGAAATGCCAAGAAAGATGAGTAATTTAAAACTTTACTTATGAATCTAAACTATCGTATCAACTAATCTAATTTACTAACAGTTTACACTAAAAAAAGTTTTCAAAAATGTGTTTTTGTAAATTTTTATAGCAGTTTGAAATTATTAAAATAAAATTAATAAATGACAAATATTTACAGAAATATTTGTATAAATAATTAAACAAATTGAAAGTAAAGGAACAATATGAAGTAACTCGTTTGCGAATAGCTTTCTTAGAAAGTCACATTTATTAATCGTCGCTGAAATAACAGAGTTCACTTTAACTGTGTTTACTTTTTTTACTATTTACATATTACTACTGTCGTTCATATATCTTTTCACTGTCTCCTTTTCTAATATTGATTAACAACAATTCTAACGAGAAAACTATACAATCTAGTTTACTCAATTTACTTTGACAACTGTTTAGAGCGTTAATAAATTGATATAAATTTGTTAACATACAGTAATTTGTGAAGATAAATATTGCTTAAATCATCATTCGATCTAAAGGTAAATAATATTTTATATATGTGCTTTGATGTAATAGCCGAAATGCAAATCATGACGTACTTAAAGAGCACATACAAACTAAGTTGCTTTTCAGAACTGATTTTAATTCTTTTCTTTTTTTAAAACGCGCGACATAAAGTTCTTGATTTTTATGTGAAAAAAATAAATTGAGCTTTTTAGGCGTCTCTTATGGTTGGTTGTCACGTGTGATTCCCTTATTTTTGATTTCATTTTAATTGTGTCTCAGTCAAAGTCTAAAAAATTCAGACAAGTGCGGTGACAAGTTATTCTATGATTTTTCATCAGACATATCAATATCAGACAAGTTATTCTACATTTTTCCAGATTTATTTTGGATTCAGTGCATTTTAGAAAAACTTTTCAGGCTTGAGATATTAGAGTATTTCCCATACTCTTTAAATTTTCTAATCTTTTATATATTCTTATGTACTTTACTATGCCGATTAACCATGAATAATCAGTCCTTCAAGTTTTGAGAACCACATGTCGTGAGTCGGTATACGTTTGTCGAATTTCAGTATGAAGATGACATCCTTCCACGCTGAATATAGAAACTTCTGCAACCATAAAATATAAATTATTAATTAATAAACTTGATTTTAAAGGAGATTATTTCAAAGTTATCATTATTGTAAAATATGTGTAGAAATAAATTACAAATTAAGTATGAAAATATTAATGTATTTATCAAACTGTATCAAATCAAAAGTCTCAAAAATTCGATTTTAAGAGGCTATTGTAGACGTGTCCAGGACGTTTTATACGCCAAAGTTAATGGAAATTTTTGGAGCAGAGTCGGGGACAGCATAAAGAGTGATACCACACACAAGGTCTATTCTAGGTTTTATTTTCAACTCAACTGAATGTCCTATTCTATTCGAGGTCTTATAGAATTCCAGAAACCCAGCCCTTAATTGCGCTATCATATAATTTAGAAGTAGTATATTTTGAGACGACCTATGTAAATACTTCGCAAAATAAACTTGTATTTAAATATACTATAATGTATTTGAATCCTTAATGAACAAGTACTTTTGATTCTCCATTTTTGTTTCCTATTGCGGTAACCCGAGTGTAGCGACGGCAAACTGTCCGCTCGCACACTTGTAACTGATCACACAAACGAGCTCAGTTCTCATCTGAATTAATCAAACCAAATTCAAAATTAGAAAACATATATGCATGTACAATTTCATTACGATCGGTCGCGTGGTTTCAAAATTATGGCGGTATACTCACACACACACACACACGATCACGCAACTCCGCTACGCCGGTCCTAAACCTGGGGCCCGGCTGTGCAAGCGGCGGGGAAGGAAGAGGGCGAGGAGTATCGTAAGTAGTATAGTAGGCTCCTTCCTAGGATACAGAATAGGGGAAGAAACCCCGAAATTGAATCAATCATGAGTAGTGAGTTACCAACAAAACTACCCCAAGCGGGTCAAGTTGCTAAGCCCAGTCCCGCCGTCAATTCCGATCAGGTGAAAGTCATGGTGGTCGGCGCTGGCCCAATGGATCTTGGGGGGGGGGGGGGNAGGGGTTGTGGAAACGAGTCAAAGTGGAGAGAGTCAAGGGAAGTTAACGCAAGGCCCGTCATCATCAGGGACGTAAAATCCCAATCCAGTTAAGCAAGGCGATCACTTGGCCGTCCTGAACGATAATCAGGAAAACAATTAAGTACCCCGAGGGCAGAACCAACGTGCGCAGGCCGATTAGAACGGGCCTCGCGAAGACGATGGAAGAGATAGGAAAGATAAAGGAAAAAAGTACGTCCCTCTTAAAGGTGCCAGAGCTTCGCTTAGGAGGACAATCTCTTGGACCAAGAACGAGCAGTCAAGAGAGTTTGGCAAGTGTTGCCAGCGTGAGGAGCACAGGAACAAATACGTCAAACAGAAACAAAGAAAAATACCACCGAGAAAGGCAGGAAGCAGAGCAGGCTAGAAATCAAAAAGAGGAGCACATAAGCAAGCTCATAGAGGAAGTAGACGACCTAACACTTTACACACCAAGGGACATGAATAGCATTGTAGAGCAGCTTAAAAAACTCAGAGTTATGGTTACGAAGTTACAGGACTTGCACATGAAAGGAGATATAATGGAGGACAATCACTATCACGCCGTGGACGAGTACAAAGCACAATACAAGGTGCGAGAGAAAGTAAAGAGGGGCGAGCGAAAACAGCTGTTTAAAGATGCGATTCTAGCGAGTATGGTGAGGAAGAGGCTAAGAGGAAGCCTGACTAACAGCCCAGAAGAGAAGAGCGCGGGTAAGCAAGATAGGTAAAGACAACGAAAGGAGAAAGCCGTGATGCAACGCGAGACGTACGCGAAAGTCCTGGGGAAAATCCGAAAGGATGGAAACCCGGACACCACTGGAACAATGGTGCTGGGAGTCAAGCAAACAAGATGTGGAGACGTCCTCCTAAAATTAGGAAGAGGGTCTGACAAGACAGCGTTTACTGCGGAAGTAGAAAAAGCAGTGCTGGGCGTTGCACAGGTCAAAAAGGAAGAACGGAAGGCCACCTTAGAAATGAGAGACATGGACTCGGAAGCTACGGAAGAAGAGGTAAGAGCAGCAATAGGAGAAGCTCTGAGAAAGCCAGACAATGGCAGGAGGTTGACCTTACTGAAGCCAAACAGAGCGCTTAGAATGGCCATAGCGATACTCAGCGAGGGAGAGACTGAGGAGCTCCTAGAAATAGGACACATCCGCGTAGGCCTTGTAAGTTGTAGGATAGGAAAACGTGTAAAGGTAGTACGGTGCCACAAGTGCTTAGGCTTCGGACACTGGAAGGATCAATGCATCGGGCAGATAGGTCGACTCTCTGCTTTAAGTGTGGCGAAGCCGATCACCGCATGGCTCAATGCCAAATGGAAGCGAGCTGTTTTCTCTGCAGAGAGAATAGATAAAAGGAAGAAGGCTGCAAACATGTAGCTGGCTCCAGCGGTTGCAACGTATTCAGGCGCGCCNGCAACGTATATATTGGGACGCCCTAGACACGGCGAAGAAAAAGGAACGAAGATCCTAGGAAGATTGAAGAACAGATAAAAGGCTGACGACTACATCAAATAGAAGAGGGCTAAAGCCGTTCGCCCCCCGCGAAGCGATGCTTAACGGTATTACCGCGAGGATCCAGGGCACAAAAGATGGAGCTAGGCATCTTTACTGAGGGTCGATAAAGGCAAAGAGGACGTTTCTTGAGACGGTTAGGTGTTTATCACCTGGCCGTAAGAAGGATGGGTTTAGTCGGTGTGAATCCGACACACAGCTGACATTGGAGATGCGGCTGTTTCGACGACCCCATACACAAAGTCGCGCTGTGTTTCTCGGTCTTTCTAAGATTTTCCCTAATACCTCTTTCTCTAACAGAAAAAAACCGCTGCCAAGTCATTGGCACTTAGCTTCCTCCTATTCTGCTAGTGGAAGATAATTACATGGGACAATCAACTCAATCTTGATTTAAATATTCGCTACTATTCGATACTAAAAGGATAGGTTTACTCGAATTCAAAATCAGAAAACATATATGCACGTCCAATCTTATTACGATCGATCACGTAGTTCCAGAATTATAACAGTATACGTACGCACGCATGCACGCACGCACGCACGCACACACACACACAGACAAAACCATCTGCACGGACATTTTATAAAACCATGAAAACTCTCAAAATATACTAAGCTTTAATTATCAAATTATATGGTTTAACAAAAATAATAATGTTCAGTCACACAGAGTATACAGGGTGAGAGTTAAAGAATGTGAATCTTAATATCTTTTAAACTAAAAGGTTTCATAAGCTGCAAAAAGAACCTAGCCAAAGTGATCAAAAGATCAATCTTTTCCTAAAATTTCAACTCAATTTAAACCTTTTTACTCCCGTAATCGTACGACATAAAAAAAACATTTTTTTTAGTTTTTGATTTTTATCTCAAAAACTAGTCGCCAAAATTGCTTAAAATTTTTACAACTAGTAGATATCGTTGTTTTTTATTGTCATGAATTTTTTCAAAACATTTAACTATTTATTTTTTGAGTTATATATGTTTATCGAAAAATTACCTTTTATATCATAAAAAATGAACAGATCAGTCAATCTAGAAAATCTTGCGGGAAAAAGTAGACAAATTTATGTTCTTTTAGATACACTATTGTTGAATATATTGTTTATACAATATATTCAACAATATAATATTCAACAAAAATATTTTTGCATTTTTATAATGATATGATTATAGGAGAAAGATACTAAGAGAAAGCAAATAATGATTCATCGATTTTGATATTTTTACATGGAATCTTGTATAATTTAGACATCTTAAACAGGGTGGCTCTATTAATCTTTTTGAGAAATTTTTTTTAAGATTGCTTCTATTTCTATAATCAGGAACTTAAAACGTGTAATTATTATTGAGGACTAGAATTTCATAATGATCATGACCTTGTTTACTAAAATTATCATAAGTATAATTTGAAATTTGAATAAACATTTTTAAGGATTAACAGTTTAAATGAAGAATTATATGAATACTAAATAAACATGATTCATATACACCAATGTATTTATATTGATTAACGAAGAAAAGAGTTTACAAAATATCCTACTTTTGAACTAGCGCGCCACGCGCGGCCCGACGGCCGCTGACACTCGCGCTTCACGCTTACCATACCCCTTGCCGCTCGCGCTCCGCGCTCGCTGTCTGACCTCTGTTACCTAGTTGCAAAACAAAAAATCAATAAAAAGACATTGATTTTTTATCATTTTTGAATACAATTGAAAATGTGTTAGCCATACATAACTTTAAAGTTTTTTAAATTATTTTGGTTTTTGACTCATGATTTTCAATATTGTATTCTTTTATTGCAACAAAATTTATTTTAAATATGATTAAAAACCGATTATTTCTTCGGAAGATTAAAAAACATTATCTTTTTATAGTACTTTAATTCAAATTATACACCCAAAATTCCATAAGGTGGCCGAATTCGGAACTATTCTATTGGTGGAAAATACATTGGTTTATGTGTAAGCTGTGACGTCACACTTAACAAAGTAAAATTCACCCCGTTCCTAAAGTCATGAATTTTGTTCAAAGATAGTTTATTACGTAATTTAAACAGAAAAAGTATTAGTTTTATTATCAGAAGCAGAGCCGCACAGCTGTTCGTTGGCTCTGTCGAAGCGAGGCAGCTAGCTTGACCACTCACATACATTGTGCGCATCGATCTGCCGACGAGTTGTTGACATGCCCACGCAGCCGTCTGCAGTAGTCTCCGCTAACCGCAATGTTTTGCTCTGTTAAACTTTTCGGCGATATGGTAAATGAGTGCGTAGTGAAAAACGGAAATAACGACGCGATGCATGCTACTTATAACAAGTAGTTTAGACATCAGAACAGATGTACTGATATGATGCCTGTATGTGTTTACAATCAACATCTTCTCACCATGATCCCGCTCGCGGATCAGCTGCTCGCGACAGTGCAAAAAGTATTCAAAAGCACTCGGAATAGCACCGACGATGGGATATGTGAGTGTCAGTTCATCCAGGAGTGCTGCAGTATAGGAAGACATGTGGCTCCAACAAGACACTTGAGTTTTTGCTTGGAGGTTATCCTCCGTTTTTTGGACTCCTCACTCCTACTCCTGCAGCTGCTGCTCCTGGCATCCTATTGATGTGCTGATACATTCTTCTTGCAAGATGCTATCTGGATGAAGATTACTATCGCATAAGATTTATGACTAGTTTTTCATTGTTCTTGTGTTCATAATGTTTATAACAGATATCTATTGTGTTATGTGCAGTAAAATCAGTGTAATTTTGTGATTTGTTTTTTAGAGTTAAATCAGTGTTGTAATTCCGATGCCACATAAGATTACCCTGGACTAAAAATTGCGTGTGATATCGCATCTCACACATTTTTCGCGCACGAAACCATAAGGCACTTCCGTGTCGCGAAAAAAGGCGAAAAAAAAATTTCTAGTATATATCTAGTGTACAAGAAAATAGATAATCTTATAAACCTTGCAGAGGTAAACACAATTACCTGTTCGTAAGCTTGGTATTACAAAAAACCCGCTGCTTATACATTGGCACGTAGCTTTTTACAAACAAATGTATTGTTTAGATACTAATTTAATAATACATTAAACAGTAATATATATCAATTTGAACTGTTTAAGATAAATAAAAATATCGAGCTGTGTGTTTTACTTGGGGGGGCTTGAATGTTGCACGATAGACATTTTAGATTATAGCTTACCATCTTAGCTTACAATGCCAGCAGTGGATATGACTAAGTCAGTAAATAAAGAAGTATTTTATGGAAATCGTAGAAAGATAGTTATATGGGTGGGGTATACATTATAGGGTAGGGTGACCAAAAGGATAGGTGTAAGAGGAGTAGTGCATCAAGCACGAGCGCGCCCCTGGTAGAAGATTGCCGATAAGTGATGCTCAGTAGTCTAGAAACAGGCTAGAACCATTCGCAAAAAACGAGGCTCGAATTGAGACTACTAGTAGACTCTAGACACCTAGACACCTGGACACCACCCATGACCAACGCTGATCGATATATCTATTACGGAGGGTGCATTCCTGGACCGCGTCATCGGCAACATACGACACCTCTATAGGTTCTACACTTGATTTTTACGCCTAGAGGTTAAAAAGTGCAAAGAACACTTCCCAGACGCTATTATTAGCTTTGTAAAAGCATAATAAAAGACTTATTATTCCTTCTCGATAATCTACCGAGAACGCCATACAAAATGCATGTGACCACTCATAGGGTTTCTACCGAGATTTAAAACCCAGAATCTACCGATATTTGCCAGATATTGCCAGTTTCTACTGATAAACCCGGCAAGTTTCCAACCAGGGGCAGGTTGGAAGAAAATCGCCTTTATTTCGAACAGTGCGGTCGATCTTAAGGGCCGAACGAGAAAAAGAAGCTAATTTTATTCTCTTTCAAATGCGTTATAGCTAAATTGTTTGTAACTATAAGATGATACAAAAACACAAAAGATGTTTTTAAAAATTTAATAAACGGCCATAAAATAAAAACTTGCTGGCAAAATGAAAAGGAACTTCTATTGCCAAATCCAAAATTCAAAAGCAGATATACATGTCAAATTTTGTTGATATTCACAGCCTAGATTCGAAAATATTGCGGTAAACATACACTCACTCACTCACNGAAATCGTATAAACAAAAAAGAAAGAGTAAATTTTGTTGATTTAAGGCTTTGTTTCAAAGTTATAGACACAAATGTATCGAAAAATGGGTCATGATCTCGAGGACCAAACGGGAAAAAGTAGGTAATTTTATTCTCTCAAATTCATTTTAGCTGAATCGTTTGTAACAATGGGATGATTGGCAAAAACGCAAAATTATGTTATCGAAAAATGAAATAATTGCCATAGTAAAAAAAGTAATTGAAAAAATAAAAAATAACTGTTTTTCCTGAATATAGAATCCAAAAATAAATATGCATGTCAAATTTGATTGATATTGATGGAGTAGATCGAGAAATATCACGGTACACACACACACACACACGCACACACACACACACGCACACGCGCACACACACACACACACACACACACACACACACACACACACACACACACATATCCATACTTGAGGGGGCCCCCTAGTCGGAAATGTTAAAAATTTATGGGTTATGAGCTTTTATGAGCTCTTTTTAATTCTATAATTTTTTTTTTCATCTAGGATGATTCCACACCATAAATCTATTTATTATGAATATTACACGAGATGTACGGAAGGGCTACACACCATATCAATCATTTAATCGCCAGCACCATTTGCAACATTTCTACTTCTTATTAACTTCTAAATCACTTCTTACCGGCCAGCAGCAGCAGTGGGTCCCCTGCAGGCTCGACGGAGACTCGCGTAGCCGTGACAGCGCTGCCGGTGGTAGCTTGTCACCGCTGTACGGGCACAGCTTAATATACTATACCGAAACGGTGTCGTGGAGTGTACGCGACTCAGTACAAGGCGAGAATGACACGTGCGCACACTCGCTGTGCATCACGCCGTAGCGCCGCTGGGGCAGACCGACGAGTCGCAGGGCGACTCTTTACGTAAAAATCTTAACTAAAACGCACAGCCACATTACAAAGTCTATGTAATTTAATTGCAGGATGATTAGATAGAAGTAAGATCCAGATAAACTGAACTAGTATAATCAATTAAAAGAACTAAAAATTACATGGCGCTTGGCATTATGAAAATATACGCTCAAGGTCTAAACGTGATAATAGTAATAATGTCTTGAAACGGTCCAGATTGTATTAGTAAGGAACCGCATGAGTTTTTGGACCCGAGAATAGTCAGAGGAGAAGAGAGTAAACTCGAGGATTGTTAAGAAACACGCAATCACCCCGCACTATCGGTTGAGTGATCATGAGTTCAGTCCCTATCCCTTGTAGTGGATACCCACCAGTAATCCAATGCATCGGCACGGGATTTTGCCGCAAAGCGCAAACTGTGCAGGAACGGCGACAACATCTCATGCGTTTCCACCATTGAATCACCTTCATTCGGAAAAACATTCCCAAGTTTCAGTGGCCCGAACTGACGCTAAGCACATAAAATATTTCCGAAATTTTTACGGGAACATCCCTACGACCTCTGTGTGGGGATGCTTTGGACCTAACCCCCTCATTCCTGAAAATCATCGGACTATTTGAGTTAGTTAGATTTGCTTTTACAGTATGTGAACCCATTGTTCCCGCATTCGCCCAGAGACGTGCTCTGTGATGTGGGAAAAACTTGCTATGCAAGAAAACCCACGCCAGGAGTCAGCCGATGGCGAAGTCAAGCTTAGATACTCCTTACTTCCACGAGGAGCCCCAGGTTTTTATTTCCAATTTGAAGCCATCACTGTTGGGGCGGGATCACCCGGACGGTCACTCATTCAAGTACAAAGCGCGCTAAACGCGGTTTAACTTCGATGTTCACCCGCTCGTGCCTCCTCGCACCCCACTAGTAATGCCGCTTGAACGTAATATATAATACACGTGCTTGCGTAGAGCGACGTGTCTGTGATTGAGAGTTGGCAACATTGTTTGATCGCGCAGTGTTTCAAAATCACAAACGCTACGAACGTTGAAAAGATCACCAGGCACATTGAGGTTCTCGAAAATACTTTTGACCAAATCAATCGCCGATAAAGTACATATGCTGAAAATGCTTGATACTTTTAATTCGGCATATCTGGTACTTTTGGCGCAACGTTCCATAAGGCTAGCTATCTCCTTAGAATTAACTGAGAAGTCCTGCTCCAGCACGGTAATTCGGCTATCGTGATCTTCTATCTTAGTGATAAGCGCATCTGGCTTCTGTTTTATTTGGTTGTTGTCCGTAACAATCTGCTTGAATAGCGCACCTAGCTTATCATCGAGTGAAAGTGAATTTCAGTTCGGCGGAAGAGATAGCGCCATAGCTAAGTCAAGTTGCCTAGAGGTTGATCGAGTAGTGTTCAGATCTGCGGCAACAGCTAAGCTGTGACATACTTCACTAAAGTCACTGGCGTCCAAAAACGAGCTCGAATTAAAATCACGACCAGCGTCAAAAGTAACAGCCCTCTCTCTACTACTAGTACCGGCCTGCAGCGTAGGCTTAGAAATAACTAACATGGGCTTGTAAATCTTGATGCAACAAGAGTAACAAACTTTCGAGATAATGAATCGTGCTAGACAGCCCTGCTGAAAATCTAACCCACACGATTTACACGATACGTATTTTGTATCTATATTCCGGCCACACTTCCTACACGTAAGCATTAATATGAAAGATCATGAAAACTAAGCAAAAATTTTTGAAAATTCGTGCCAATAATGGTCGATGCGTTTGCGAACGCACTAAATACAATACAGTGTGTGAGCAAAACTTTATCACTAGTTATATGAGCTAAACTATATCAACGAACAATACTTGATGGCTTAAGAAACACGCACTCCCTCTATGTTCTCGCAACAATTTTTAAACGATTATAACTAGCTTATTAACTAATAGAAATCTTTTTTCACACATTCATTTTTCTAAATTAGCCGAAGAAACACAATCGACACTCACTCAGCAGACCCGTAAAACAACGTACAAACACCACTAGTTTGACTCGGTAAAACGGTCACTGTGAATTTGCTAGAAAAATGGACTAATTTTTTCTGCATCCTAAGTTGCCTCGGGTAGACCGATACAGCCACCAAAGTCATTTTGAGTAATACCGAGGGATAGAGCCAAGGAGAACCCTTCTACGCTTGACTTCTATAAGAATTATCTAATAACATAGAATTGAACTAATCCGAGACCTGTTAAACAACCTCTTTATAAAGTTTCTATTAATTTTGAACAATGTATGGAAGATGTGAAAGCTCAAGGAGAAATAGAAGTCTTCCAGTTCTTAGTGCCCTCCAGCAGTTATAAAACGGGAAAAGGATAGTACTATTTGGTTTTGTGTAAACTTCCAGAAAGTAAATACACTAAACGTTGAAGATCCCTACCCTTTACCGAGAGTTGATACTCATTACGATACTCTTGATAGATTGTCAGGATTTTCTTGGTTTTTTACATTGGATTTGAAAAGTGAATATTGGCAAATTAAAATCACGATGGATGATCGAGAAATTACAGCTTTTGCTTCCTCTTAGAGGAAGCTTTGTGATAGTAAAATTTTCACTTTCGCTAAAACTTGATAGAAACATGTTTTGAGATGTTTGAAGTTCGAATCACGTGTTTTTAGGAAATGTCCGTATGAATGTGTGTATGTGTGTGTGTGTGTGTGTGTGTGTGTGTGTGCGCGCGTGTGTGTGTGTGTGCGTGTGTGTGTGTGTGCGTGTGTGGATGTGTGTGTGTGTGTGTATGTATATCGTAATATTTCTGAAAGTACTCCGTGAATATCAAGCAAATTTGACATACTTATCTATTTTTGGATTCTGAATTCGGGAAAAACAGTTATTTTTTTATTTTCTTAAATATTATTCTTTTTATGGCCATGTTTTGATTTTTTAAAAACACTATTTTGCGTTTTTTTCAATCATCAGACTGTTACAAACAATTCAACTGAAATGCATTTGAAAGATCCCGAGGACCAACGGGAAAAAGTAGATAATTTTATAAATTATCTACTTTTTTCCGTTGGTCATCGGGATCGACCGCTCCGTTCGGCAGATAAAATAAAAAAGGCCTTTTTTTTAAATTTATATCTCTGAAACTAAACATCATAACCTCGTGAAAAAAATCAAGTTGATGGGTCACGTGTCAAACTATATCTCATTAAAATTTTAAGTGATTTGAACACTTATTTTTCCAGTAATAAATCGAAAACTTTAAAAAATGAGTTTTTTTTTGTGCCACGATTACGGGCGTAAAAAGGGTTTATTACACTTGAGATTTTGGGAAAAGGTAGATATATATTTTATGTGTTTTGGCTAAGTTCGTTGCGCAGCTTTAAAACCCCTATGGTTCTTAAGATATCAAGGTTTGAATTTTTTTTTTTAATTTTTTGATTTCTTCTATCTCTAAAACAATGTAGTCAAATGCTTCAAAATTTTATTTGGTGATAGGTTATTATAGTAGGGTCTTTACTAAATCAGAAAAGAATTATTGTGTTACTCGTCGTGAATTGGTTATTGTAAATTCTTTGGATTATTTTCATCGTTATCTTATTGGTAAAGAGTTCTTAATTAGAACGGACCACGCTTCTTTAACTTGGCTACTTTCCTTTAAGAATTTGGATGGACAATTGGCTTATTGGTTGAAAAAACTTACGTCAGTATAACTACAGAATTCTCCACAGAGTAAGAAGTTCACATGAGAATGCTGATGGACTTTCGAGGCATCCATATGAGGAATTATCTTGTAGGTACTGTTCGAGGGTAGAAGAAAAATTCAAAATTTTAGAGGAAACTGTTTTTCGAATCGTTTTTAAAGAAAACACGTCAGATTACTGAAAAAGAAGCCAAGAACAAGATGAAGCTATTTCTTTTATTGTTGAAAGTATACTAGACAAAAAGAAACCAGTATGGAAAGATATTTCATCACTTGACGAGTTTTCAAAAATTTACAATTCTCAATGGGATTTGTTTGTTTTGAATCAAGGAATTTTATTTAAAGTATGGGTTTAGCCTGATTTAAGTTGTAAGGTTCTTCAATTGCTTGACCCTCGACATAAAGTTAATGAGATTTTACAAGAAGCTCACGATTCTCCTTCTGGAGGACATGTTGGAATAAATAAAATTTTGGAAAAGTATAGAAAGAGATTCTATTGGGAAATGTCGTAAATTGGTGTAAAACTTGTAAGATTTGTGTTTCGAAAAAAGGTCCTTCAGATAAAGGACACAATGAGTTAAAAATTTATAATTCAGGTGTTCCGTTTGAAAGACTTCAGATGGACATTTTAGATCCATTTCCCTATTCTTTTTCTGGAAATAAGTACTTACTTGTAGTAACGGATTGTTTTACAAAATGGGTTAAAGTCAAATATGAGAAAAAAAAAACTATTGCGGGAGTTTTTGTAAATCAAATAGTCTGTAGATATGATGTTCCTTTGCAAGTCAACACTCATCAAGGAAAGAATTTCGATTCTAGGCTTATCAAAGAATTGTCAGAATAATTATTATATTATCTCCGAAAGTTACAATCGTCCGATTGTTATTTATGTCTCTAATTTGTTAATTAAACATTGTCTATCTACTTAAAGGATAACACAAATTTTCTAAAATTAAATTTGTTTCTACTAATATGGCAAGGAAATCATTAATTAACAAACTAGAGCCAAAAATAACAATTATCCGACCGTAACTTTCAGATATATAAGTTTATAAACAATGGTATAAAACTTTCGGTTTTAAGTATATTAAAGGCATACGAAGCGTATACAAGTAAAAATTGCGAAAAATTCAATTATTTTGTGTAATAATACTATTTGTTTATGCACACACGCGCACAAGCACACACACACACACACACACACACACACACACACACACAATTTTTATTTTTCAATGATTTGATTCAAACAAAAAATTTTTAATATCATGAAAAATAAAAATTTTGGAGTTCACAACCAGAGTTTTTTGCTATCATCTGGATGGTAACACCTATATAGGCACTCATTATATTATTTTTTTGCTTCTAAGAATATTCTGAAAATTGAAAAAAAAATGGTCCAAATTTTGTGCAGAGATCTATGCAGAGATCTGTGCAGAAATCTCCGCAGGGATCTATGCACAGATCTCTGCACATTATTTTCGTAAGGGAACACCAAACACTTTAACATTACTTGACCAAATATGTATCAGATAACCAAAAAGACTGTGATCGTTGGATATTCCTTTTGGTTTACAGATCTTCTAAACATGCGATGACTGGAGCAACCCCAGCCAAGATATACACCGGTTTCGACCTCCGACTTGTAACACCCCACACCGGCTCCGCAGGATTTTCAATTTAAAATTCAAAAACGACTCATTTTTAGTTATTACACGCAAATAAGCGTACTCTCCCACTCTTTCCAAAACTACGGGTCCCAGCTGAGCAGTCAGCTACAAGCAACAACAGCAGCGCCATCAGGCAGTAGCGGCGGCAGCGGGAGCCACCACGCGGCAGCGGTAGCAGCGAGTGGTGGCTCCAGCTGGTAGGTGTGAATGTGTGTGTGTGTATTTGTATGTAAGCGTTTTTTTGGCGGCTCGAGTCCCGCTCTCTCCGCAGCCTATATGAGGACCTGCACGGCCTATGGCCAGTCACTAGCTCCAGCGCAATTATCAGCGCACTAGTCCTACCAAGAGCAACCATTAAGCCTTGGTAGATAAAACATTTAGAATACTTTCTCACTTTTGAAGGACTTATACAATTTTCTAGTCAAGCAAGATATCGCAATTTAAGCGTATCAATCTTGGACTTAGAAAAATTTCAGTTCCTTTCAAAAGACTTAGAGAAATTTCCGAATATTCATACATTTATATAATTTTCGAGTTAGGCACGATAACGCAATTTAACGCGTATCTGCCCTAGACTTAAACAAATTTCACCAATTATCAAACATTTGTAAAACTTCGAATCAATCAGATAACGCAAATTAAGCGTATCTGCGTAAAAACTACTCTTTGTAAAAAAATACGACTTTGATCAGCGATCCAATCAGATAACGCAATTAAACGCGTATCTGTTTATTTTTTCGTTTGTAAAAATCAAAAGCGGATTTATTAATTTATTTCATTTTGTGATATTGAATATATGTAACAATCGATGCAACATTCTCAGTTCTATTAATAATTTGAATATATTTATGTTGTTAAAATCATAATCTTATTATTGCGTTAATTTCCACTACCTCGTATCCCGGACCTGACTAAAAAATATAAATATTAAATAAAATCATTATATTTAGTCTGCTGTCAGAAAGACGACACAGACTAGTAAACATTCACTGCTTTTCTCTAGTAAAATCATTAAATTACATATTTTTTGCATAAATCTAAATTACTACAGGACCGAGAAAAGTCATGACCGTTTCAGACTCTCCTTGGATCTGGTCCAAGGAAGCCTGCCTTAGAATGATGCGATTTAAAAGGACGAGGGTTACATACATCAGCTGCGGAGGAAACTCAATATGATTCATGAATCTGCCCGGATACAAATTGGCATAAAAACTGGTAAAAAATTAAAATAAAATTAATTATTATTAATGGCATAAAATTGGCATAAAGTCTTGGTATGACAAACGAGCTCAGCATTTCGAATACGCCCAAGGTCAAAAGATTTGGTTCTTTAACCCTCGAAGAACCTAAGGAAAGACTCCTAAACTACAGTCAGACTGGATTGGATCTTGTGAGGTAGTCAAGAAAATTAAAGATGTTGTCAACTGCATTCGACAATTACCAAGACATAAACCAAGAGTTATCATTATTAAAGGGACGGATACACCTTAACCCTTTCGTGCACATAAGAGTTACAGCTATTGTGCGGGGAAACTATTTATATTTCATAGGGTCCCGAGCCGCGCTGAATCCGAATCCGAGGTCAGATTTTTTTAATTCAAGATGGCGGATCCAATATGGCGGATGGGAATGTCAAAAAATCGAGATTTTGAGGAACGATTAATTATACTGTACTCTGTGTCGAGAAAACGAAAACCGGAATATATTTCTATGTGAGATTTTTCGAAAATTATATGAGATAGGAGATAGGAATTCTCATATCACTGGTCATTTCCGAAGGTATGTGCTACAACTAAGACCGTATGCGCTATATTGATCCACCATCTTGAATTTTCAAAATCTGACCTCGGATTCGAATTCAGCGCGGCTCGGGACCCCTTATGTGGCTGCAACCCTTAAGGGGGTCTCAAACCCAATTTTTACCGACCGAGTCGATAGAACGAGTACTCGGTAGAAAATTGCTTGAAACTAAATAAATACGGTGAATTATCAAAAACCTGCAACAGCTGTATGTTCAGGATTCCCTACTGGTCCTCGACCAAGATCAACTTGCTGCTTATACTAGTACATCTCCTTTTATACGGCTAATTAAGTAGCTTCTGACGCTTCTTGTTCCTTCCAAAGCTTTTGGCAGGCCAAAATTTTGTCGCAAGTCTATATGATGATATAGCACATCTATATAAATTTAAGTTTTTAAGATTTGTGTGGTTAAAAATTGTATATCTCAAACCTCATGTAACATACACACTTAAAACTTGATATGCAAGCCTGTGTTATGTATTTCAACATATTTATACAGTTTAGTGACTTAAGTGTAACCAAAAGATCTATTTTGTTCGAAAACACTTGCGCTAAAAGCGTATAATTAGAACGAACTAGATCTTCTGGTCACTATACTGTATGAATATGTTGAAATATATAACAGGGGCTTGCATACCAAGTTTCAAGTTTAAACATTGCATCACTTGTACATAAACTCAATTTTTTTTTAAATTTCTTTGACTAAAATTGCATATCTCAAAAGTGGTGCATTGTATACACTTGAAACTTGATATAATAAGCCCTCGTAATGTATTTCACTATATTTCAGCAGTTTGATGCACTTACTACAATCAGATGATCTACTTTGTTCGAAAACACTTGCGCTAAAAGCGACAATTTAGAACAAACTAGATCTTCTGGTTACGCTTAAGTCACTAAACTGTATAAATTTGTTGAAAGACATAACAAGGGCTTTTATACCAAGTTTCAACTTTATACAATACAATCATTTATACATAAACTCATTTTTTTCAAATTTCTGGGAAAAAAAATTGCACATCTCAAAAGAAGTTTTTTGTCATAAGAAAAGCGTGTATTCGAAACACGTGTGTATATGCGAAATGCACAGTTATTTTATTGTAAAAAATGCGTGTAGTCGAAACACGTGTGATGTATATACGAAATACAGATCATTATGTATAGCGGCATTTTTCGTTATATCAAATCTGCGTGTACGGCAACACGCAGTGTGAGTTTCGATATTGCAAATTTTTGTAGTGGTTGACGCCAGATGGCGCCAGAGGTTATTATAAGCACTACCTGCACTACCGGCCGCAAGGTCGGTAAAATCGCAGAAATGGGTTTGAGACCCCCTTATGTACACGAACGGAATAGACGGTAAATAAGTCTGTGTTATTTTCAAAGTTTATGAATTTTTTACTCAAGAACTAAGAGAAATATCGAAAAAAAACACCAAGAACAGTTTCGATGTGTTTTTTCACGTAGAATACGAAAAAATTTTTGTTTTTCAAAATCTCGATTTCTTGACATTCCCGTCCGCCCTATTGGACCCGCAATCTTTAATTTTAAAAATCTGACCTCAAATTCGGATTCAGCGCAGTGTGGGACCCTATGAAATATAAACAGTTTCCCCACACCATAGCTGTAACTCTTATGTGCAAAAAGGGGTTAAAATGTAAAAAAATTTTAAAAATGAAGTTTTTATTTATAATTATATTAAATTGTTTAAAAAATGGTTTAAACAATGCAATAAACTCAGAGACATTGTAAAAAACCAAAAATAATATCTGTATATGTCATATACCAGGTACAACAAGTCTTTGAAGCCCAGAAATCATGATTTTCATTTTTACAGCTACCGCAGACTTACTTAGGATTATGGCTTCGAAGGGGACATTTACTTTGACAAATATGCTTGAAAAATATATATTTAGGTTACGAATGTGGGAATTTGAAAAAGAATTTGATTTAAAAAAGTTGTCCATAAGGTAATACAAAATTTTGTCATTTTTTTAAATTTTAAACAAAATTTTTAGTCACTTTTAGTACATACAATTTTTAGTACTTTTTATCAATATTTATTATTGAAACGTTTAATTAGTTGCATGATTTAATGAACTATAAGCAACAAAATAATTTTTCAATCATACAACTATTTTTTTAATGCAAATGAAAATAGCATACTTTTTTGATCTTGAAATTTGTGCAAAAGTTCTTTGTAATATTGTTTTTTGATGGCATATTCTGATTCGTCTTATTTCGCTACATCGAATTAAAAACCGCTGATAATTCATTGGCACGTACCTTCCTCCAACGAAATTTATTGTTCCAATAAATAAAATAACATTCTAAAATACAGTATAATGTGAATGCTATTTTAATATTATCAGTATGACATAAATTCGTACGGAGGGACTTTACGACGTGCATCGACAACCCTATAAGAGGAAGCCAAATTTTTTAGAAAAATCGGTTTTTACATTTCAGCTCTACACTTACAAACCGCTCAACGAAATCGTTTGAAATTTTAACAGCAGATATCTTTGTTTATGGTGAATCACCAAATAAAATTTTGAAGCATTTGACTACATTGTTTTAGAGATATAAGAAATCAAAAAATTTTCAAAAAAAATTCAAACCTTGATATCTTAAGAACCATAGGGGTTTTAAAGCTGCACAATGAAATTAGCCAAAATATATAAAATATCTATCTTTTCCCAAAATCTCAAGTGCAATAAGACCTTTTTACGCCCATAATCGAGACTCAAAAAAACTCATTTTTTTCAGTTTTCGATTTATTACTGAAAAAATAAGTAGTCAAATCACTTGAAATTTGATAGAATCATGTTTGACAACGTAACCATCCACATCTTTTTCCTTCCTCAAGAGGAAGCTTTGTAATAGTAATTTCAGTTTTGCTAATCCTTCGTGGAACGCATTTGGAGGTGTTTGGAGTAGAATCATACGTTTTTAGAAAGTCTGTGCGCATGGCTGTGTGTGTGTGTGTGGTGTGTGTGTGATGGGTGTGTGTGTGTGTGTGTGTGTGTTATGTGTTGTGTGTGTGTGGTGTGTGTGTGTGTGTGTGTATGTACGTATACCGCCATAATTTGGGAACCATGGCGACGGATGTAATAAATTTGACAATGCATATATTTTTTCTAATTCTGATTAGGTCATTTTTGTTTTATGATTCTGACCATTTTATGGACATATTATAGCCATTTTTCTATATTTTGAAAAAATTATTTTGCTTTTTTTAAATGAATGATTTTATACAATATATTCAACAATAGTGTATCTAAAAGAACATAAATTTGTCTACATTTTCCCGCAGAATTTCTAGATTGACTGATCTGTTCATTTTTTATGATATAGAAGGTAAATTTTTCGATAACATATATAACTCAAAAAAATTTAGTAAATGTTTTGAAAATGCATGACAATAAAAAAAAACGATATCTACATAGTTGTAAAATTTTAAGGCAATTTTGGCGACTAGTTTTGAGATAAAATAAAAACTAAAAAAATGTTTTTTATGTCGTACGATTACGGGAAGTAAAAAGGTTTAAATTGAGTTGAAATTTTAGGAAAAGATTGATCTTTTGATCACTTCGGCTAGGTTCTTTTTGTAGCTTATGAAACCTTTTAGTTTAAAAGATATTAAGATTCAAATTCTTCAACTCTCACCCTGTATACTCTGTGTGACTGAACATTATTATTTTTGTTAAACCATATAATTTGATAATTGAAGCTTAGTATATTTTGAGAGTTTTCATGGTTTTCAAGGAGTTCACGGAGCTCTATCCTTTTGATATCCACCTTAACCCCCAGTTCCCTGATACCCCTCCCCTACAAGTGTCTTCCGAACCTATCCTTTTAGTATCGAATAGTAGCGAATATTTAAATCAAAGAATGAGTTGATTGTCCCATGTAATTATCTTCCACTAGTAGAATAGGAGGAAGCTAAGTGCCAATGACTTGGCAGCGGTTTTTTTTTCGTGAGGTTATGATGTTTAGTTTCAAAGATATGAATTAAAAAAAAATAACCTTTTTCATTTTATCTGCTGAACGGAGCGGTCAATCCCGAGGACCAAACAGAGAAAAGTAGGTTATTTTATTATCTTTCAAATGCATTTTAGCTGAATTGTTTGTAACAATGGGATGATTGAAAAAACAAAAATAATGTGTTTCGTAAATCAAAAAATGGCCATAAAAAGAAAAGTAATTGAAAAAATAAAAAAATTAATGATAGATATGCATGTCATACTTGATTGATATTGTCGGAGTAGTTTCAGAAATATCACGGTATACACACACACACACACACACACACACACACACACACACATCCATACGGAAATTTCCTAAAAACCCGTAATTCGAACCTCTAACGTCTAAAAACATGTTTCTATGTAGTTTTAGCGAAACTGAAAATTTTACTATCACAATGCTTCCTTTAGGAGGAAGCAAAAAAAAAACGTCTCGATTAGTGCTACCGTTGCCGATTACTCAACTTTTACCGCGCGTTAGCATTTTGAAACACCCGGGCCGCGCGACAGCACAGCTGCTCTCCGTCATTCCCACTCCTGCTCCCACGCCGCTCGACCGACGTACTCCTGTGATTACGGAATTTTTATCGATTTTTCTTTCATTAGGCTTTCATCTGTCGAAAATGCACAAGACAGATATAGAAGTAAGCCATCAATTATTATTAACTTTGTGGGCCTCTATCTCCGGATCTACACGGTCAAATTTTGTTGTTTTGGATTAAAATGAAAGTGCTTACAAAGCATTATTCAGATGTGAAATAATGTTTAAATTACATCGAACCGATACTCTAAACATACAATTATTTATAGGAAAAAAATTTGATAAAATTTCAAAAAATTGTAAAAAATTGTTAAAGCGTAAAAATGGATATTTTTATAATTGTTTGTTATGACGCTAAGTAACTGTGAAAACTGCGTGCTCCTTTTTCACCGTTGTTTAAACCAGGTACGCATGATCAATTTTTGTATAATTTGTAAATTAACAATTGTGGAAGTGACAAACTACGCGGTCGTTCGTTACAAAAATTGTCATATGTTGAACTACCTTTTTTTGAAAATTTGATAAATATTTATCAATGTTTACTTACCGAAAACATTTCTCAAAGTTTACGTATGATTTTTTACTAATTTTTGCATATTACTAATGGAAAATTAAACTTTTTCGTTTTGCGATTCTCATAACCTTATAAGAAATCGTCTAATAAACCAAAAAGAAAAAGTAAATTTTTTCGATTTAAAGCTTTGTTTCAAATGTATCGAAAAATTTTTTCGATATTTTGGTACATTTGTTGTTCTACAGCATGACGTACACAATATTCGGCAACTTTCTGAATACAAATTTTTGCGTTATCAAACAACATCCATTACACCCTACTTTTACTGCTCTACCGCCTGGACTCTATATTTATTTTCATCCTTTGTGCCGCCATATTGATTACGTGAGCTCTCAATTGTTTAAATGTATCATTAATAAAACCAAATTTACAAAACAATATCACTTAAAAAATATTGGAGTAAAAATTGTAACTTATTTGCTTTGGTGTAAGATTTAACCTTAAGTTTTCAAAAAACTATTGACAAAAAATAAATTGAACAAAGCTAATAAGCAGCTACAAGTAAAGATTTAAAAAGTATATTTAACTTGCAGAGATCGATAAATTCATATAAAAATAAGAATTAAGATAACAAGAAAATCCGTCTGGATCCAAATTTTTTATATGATTCATGCCTTCTTTATTTAATTAACTTGGCCTGTAAAATGCAAAGCTTCTCTAGGTAGGAAACAAAAACTTTATTTTTCAATAATTGAGTTTTTTTCTCAGGAAATAATCATCGAATAACTTGATATTTACGCAGTAAGTATTATTTATAACAATCATGATTTTTGTAGAACTTATACAGTGTAGTGATCGAGTTATAACGGTTTAAAAAAATTTCACTTTAGATGCATAACAAAAGAATGATGAACGATAATCTAAATTATCTGCGGTAAAAAGATATAGGAAATATTATCAACTTTTCGGTACACATTTATTAGTTTTATTAACACTTTTGATAAAATTCTTACAAAAAACTAGATTAAAGATTCGCTATAAAACCAAAACACATTAATAAAATGAAAAACAGATTTTTCTCCTCATTATGCTACGTAAAAACAAGATCGATCATATATTAGAGTTTAATGGTCTTTATCAGAAAATGTGGAGGACCAGATTCATTCATAATTGTAACATATAATCAAAATGGAAAGAATCAAAATTAATTTTGGAACAATTTACGAAAAATAAAAATCTAAATGATGTATGTAGGGCTTCAGATAAAAAAAGGGAAAAAACTATATATTTTAAATGCCATTAGCAGTAGAAGATCGGCGTTAATTCAGTACTTTTACGGTTTTTCTTTTGATTTTCTTTATTTCGACAAACATTAAATTATTGACCTTTTTATGATCTACAAATTTTATATAATACAATAAGGTCGTTCTTAACCAACCAGAACGTAATCATCAGATCATAAAAATAAAATTTTTTAAATAAAAATCACACAGACTAAAATGGAGGGTTAGCGAGCGAAGCGACCAGGGGGACGAAACCCACTAGTTCATATATATACATATATTTGAATATCTATACTTAGACTTGTTTTTCAAGAAAAACTTATATTCTTCACTGGCATACATCCAGATGTTTCCGTCGTCGAGTGTTAGACAGAAAGGTGCTCATCGGGTTGATCTAGGTACAGATCATATGCATCAAGGATTCTTGTCGCTAGTGTGAGTACGAGCTTGGGTCTGTAAACATTTCAATAATCAACATACGTAGATAACATAAATTATCGCATCGTTATCGTGATAACTGAATCGTTCCTCATTCAATCAATTGATTGCAGAGTTCACTTACACGCCAGCAGCCCCAGCTACGCAGTGTCTGCAAGCAGCCTAGCAGGCAGGCAGGCTTACACTAGACGTGTAAGCTCGCGTTGACGATTACCACGTTATTATCCTCACAGATGAATCATTCCTTGTTTTAATTAATACAATAAATTAATTAATTGCTCAATGCACTCATACATCAGTAGCCGCACCTTCGCGGTGTCTACGAGCAGCACAGCACGCTGGCAGACTTATACTAGTCGTCTAAGCGAGCGTTGGCAATTTAAAATTGCCGCGTACATGAAGCGTCTGTACATGCTCCGTTTTCAGCTCTCGCTTTAAAGTGCGTGTCAATGTTGCTTTCATGAACCGTACATATTCTTATACGTGTCCGTAGACATCATCCAATCTGTATCGTGTTCGTAAGCTGTTTGTCGTTAAGCGCTAACGCATCGACAGCAACTCTCCCTCCGTTCTTATGCACATGCTAGAAAGCCCAGCATGCGTTAGTTTAAAATGGCGTCGCCACGTTTCACGTGCGTCTTGCTTCTCGCGTCGTTCTCAGTGACGTGTGATGGCGTCTCTTCGGTCATGTTGGCTTGGTTGCTTAGCAAACTCCTTTGTCTGATGCTTAGTTCCGAAAATCTTAGCACGCGGCTTTGTTCGTTTGAATTTCTCGGAAGAGCGTTTTGTCAACTCGATTTTTCTTGTTTCAACGCGTTTTAGCTTTTGCGAAATCATGACCTATGCAATGCTTATTCGCGTTGTTTTCTTAATCCGATTTTCTTCAATTTGATTTTGACGTTTTTTACTTAACATGTTTTTTCGCGAAGCTTTGATTTTTTACTCTATTTTACTTTTTTTTTACACTTCACTTTTCTTTTTTTTCATACACGTGTTTTGACTTGATTTTAGGTTTGTGTTACGTTTTTTACGTCAATTTACGAATTCAGTTTCTTGTACTTACATGTGGCTTGCGGATTTTCCCATTGGTATTGACCTGCTGCCATGGTGGTTCCTGATTTGATAGTGACGAAACCCAAACAGCTCCGTAAAAAAGTTCCCAAAGTAACGGTAAAAAACACGAGAGATGAGACTATTGACTTGAAAAAGAAGGTTATTGAGTGTTTAGCAAAAGAGAAAGATATACAAACAATGTTTTATAACAGAAAAAAGGAACTAGTCATCGACTGTGTTAATTGTGACCGTGCTGTATTAACTAAAACTATATTGAAAGATAATCTTGATGAACTTGTGTGAACTTTAGAAACTTTGCTAATCAATGACAAATTCAACCACCTATAGAAATTGCTATAACAAAACTACGACTGCACTAATGCAAGCGCCATCAGATTTATACAAAAATATAATGGAAAATTATGGTAAAATATACGTAGGTTAACAAAGCTGTAAAATCTACGATTACATAAATATTAAGCCATGTTTCAAATGTGGACAATTCGGTCACAATGGAACCAAATGCAGAAATACTGCGGCCTGCAAAAACTGTGCAGGAAAGCATGATATCAGTGCTTGTACAAATGATCATAAAAAGTGCATCAATTGTACTTACTCGAACAACAGTTTTAAAACGAATTCTTGACATTAATCATGCTGCTAGTGATCCTAACCTACGTAACATTAAAAAAAAAAATAATTAACCAATTTATTGATGTAACAGATTACCCATTGAGGCCTACATTACCATCAGGCTATCAAGTTTACTATCCTCGGATGGTAATAAACCAAAAACTTGAACAAATTTCAAATACTTCGGAAAGCGAAGACACACAACTTAATCTAGCCCTAAATAGAAGGTTTTAAATCTTAGAAGCGGTAAAAATAAAATTAAATCATTATAGACACTTTTGAGATTCTAGACAACATTTGTAAAAATTTGATTAGAAAAGAGAGAATTTGCAATAACATTGATGACTTAAAAAGAGTTACTAGTAACAAAAATGACTTAATAATGCACCTACATATAAGAAGTATGAATGCAAATTTTGACCAAGTTAAAATTCTTTTTAAGAGCACTGCATCCTGCTCAACATTCAGATCGTGTATCAGAGTACATAAAATACGAAAACGAATTGAATTTTGATGGAATAGAGTTTCCAGTTATGCCAAAACGAGCGTCTAAATTTGAAAAACAAAATGCTATTTCTATCAATATTTATATATTGAAGAAGCATAATGAAAAATTCAGTGTTGTTCCAATTTATATTACGAAGCATAAAAAAGAGTCGCATATCAACCTTCTGCTTTTACAAAATTATTACATAGATGATGATGTTGATGAGCAAGAGATGATAAACAGTGAGGAACCAATTAGATATCACTACGTTTGGATTAAGGATTTATCTCGTTTAATTTCGAGCCAAATATCGAAACATAAAAATCGTAAATATATTTGTCATCGATGTCTACATTATTTTTTGGATCAAGATAAATTAGCCCTGCATAAAGAAGATTGTGCTCAAATTAACGACTACTGTATAAAATTGCCTAGACTACATGATCCATTTCTCGAATTCAAAAATTTAAGTTATAAAGAAAAAGTACCATTTGCGATTTATGCATATTTTGAAAGTTTTCTTAAACCCGTAGAGGATAGTAGCCTCGCGTACCAAGAGCATGAATCATTTAGCATTGGCTACTATTTAAAATGTAGTTATGATGACTCATTATCTAGTTATCACAGCTACAGAGGTAGTGAGCCTGCGAAGTGGTTTATGAACGATCTTAAGACCATAGCAATACAAGTTGACGAGATTTTAAACAACATTGTACCAATGCAAGCATTAACATGGGATCAGCAGCATGCTTTTCAAGTAGCAACAGTATGCCACATTTGCGAAAAACCATTTAATGATGGTAAACGAGTAAGGGATCATTGTCATTTAACGGGCAGGTAAAGAATATTTTTTACATATCATAAAAATACTGATGATTGCATATCTCACTAAAAAATGTTTTTGTTTCAGACACGGGGGGCAGCGCATGAAAAATGCAATTTAAATTATCAAGACTCGCGCATCATCCCAATCATTTTTCACAATTTCACCAGTTATGGAGTCATGTGAGTACACTTTCTCGTCCGAGATATTGCCACTGCTTCTCCAGGAAGAATAGAACTTTTACCACTAAATAAGGAGCGCTTTATTTCTTTTACCAAGCATATTGATGGCTGTGATATTAAGCTCAGATTCATTGACTCTTTTCGTTTCATGGCAGCATCTTTAGATAAGCTATCACCATACCTGCAAGAAATGAACATTCTCAAGCATGACTTTAGTCAAGATCAGCAGTATTCACCTCTGACTCAAGAAAAATTTGAATTGCTTAAAAGAAAAGGAATTTTTCCATATGAATATTTGGATTGTGAGGAAAAACTATCGGATACGGAAATTCCATCAAAATATAAATTTTACAGCAGCTTGCATGCCAGTTAAACTTCCGATGAAGAGTATGAGCATGCAAAAAATGTTTGGAAAACATTTAATATTACAACTTTAGGCGAATATTCTGATTTATATTTGAAAACGGATGTATTGCTGTTGGCTGAAGTTTTCGAGAATTTTCGTAACTCTTGTCTTTCAGTATATAGCCTAGACCCTGCGCATTACTACTACTATGCTCAAGTACACGAAAATTCAACTGGAACTGCTAACTGATAGAGATCAGATAATGTTTATTGAACGCGGTATAAGAGGTGGCGTGAGTCAGTGCTGTAATCGCTACGCTCTTGCGAATAATAAGTATATGGTTGATTATGATCCGGAAAAGGAATCAAAATATCTCATGTATTTCGATACAAATAACCTCTATGGAGGGGCTCTTCAACAGCCATTGCCTTACGCAGATTTTCAATGGGTCGATGTAAACACTGATTTCAATGTGGCAGATGATTCTGAATTCGGCTATATTCTCGAAGTTGATTTAGCATACCCACAGCATTTGCATGATCCGCATCAAGACTTACCATTCTGCCCCGAGCACAAGAAACCACTAGGCTCTAAATTTGAAAAACTCTTGACAACTGTAGATACAAAGTCACGCTACAGAAATTTGAAACAGGCTCTCAAAAATGGACTATAGCTTACAAAAATTCACAGAATTTTGAAATTCAAGCAAAGCCCTTGGCTCAAAGCATACGTTGATCTGAACAGCAAGATGAGACAAGAGGCTAAAAATGATTTTGAGAAGAATCTCTACAAATTAATGAATAATGCTGTGTTTGGAAAGACAATGGAGAATGTACGAAAAAGAGTTAATGTCAAGCTGGTGAAATACTGGGAAGGTAGATATGGTGCAGAGGCTCTCATTTCTAGACCAGAATTTCATAGTCGTACCATCCTTGATGAGAACCTCGCACTCATTGAACTCAAACAGACTGAAGTACTCATGAAC
This sequence comes from Pteromalus puparum, assembly GCA_012977825.3. Classification (NCBI taxonomy): domain Eukaryota; kingdom Metazoa; phylum Arthropoda; class Insecta; order Hymenoptera; family Pteromalidae; genus Pteromalus; species Pteromalus puparum. The sequence goes on from CM053170.1 coordinate 26,221,248, forward strand.
AAGCCAATCTATGTAGGACTCAGTGTATTAGATTTATCGAAAACTCGAATGTATGACTTCCATTATAATTATATAAAGCAGGAGTTTGGTGAAAAATGTAAACTGCTCTATACCGATACTGACAGTTTTCTCTATGAAATTGGCTGTGAAGATATTTATGAATTAATGAAACGAGATATTCAGAATTTTGACACTTCAGACTATCCAGCTAACAATATTTTTGGATTGCCTCGTGTCAATAAAAAGATTGTTGGTCTAATGAAAGATGAATGTTGCGGACAAATCATGACAGAATTTGTGGGACTTCGCAGCAAAATGTATAGTGTACGCATAAACGGAGAAGATCGCATAAAAAAGATTAAAGGTGTGAAAAGCAGTGTAGTTGATAAGACAATTACTTTTGACGATTATGTTGAGTGTTTAAAAGATTATTCTACGCAGTATAGACAGCAATGCATCATAAGATCGAAAGCTCATAGAGTGCAAACTGTTCAACAAACGAAGCTAGTATTAAGCCCCTACGATGACAAGCAGTATTTAATTCCAGAAAAAATGGATCCGCTTCCTTGGGGGCATTATCAAATACCAAAGGATGATGTATAAAAATGTCACAAATATTGTAAAATAAATTTATTTTCATATAACCATTACAAATCTGATTTATTTATCCAACTATTATGTGTATTATCGAATCCTAACCATTTTACATAAAGCTGATTTGCACGCTTTTTCAAAACTTTCTTCACAAGATAAATATCTGGATATTTGGCTTTGAGAAGTTCCTGCTCATAGAAACGCCAGCAATGGGTTGATCTTGATAGTCTTTCAGCTTGTACGTCAGCACTGGATACGTTGGCAGTAAATCAGGTAAGATATCGAGCCATTTATAATTGCCCCGTAAACTAAATTGTATCCACATTTTGTTCTTGAGCGTATGATTAAAACGCTCACAGATGAAAGCTTTAAGGTTGCTGTATGTTGAGTAGAGATTTATGCCATATTTTTTCACGAGGCTTTCAAACGAGGAGTTGTAAAATTCTTTACCTCGATCGGTATGCAAGTTCTTTGGCACACGACCCTGTTGCAGAATAGACTTCATTACTGCTGCAACTTCTTTGCCAGTTTTCTTTGCTTTAAAGGTACGGCCCAAGCGTACTTTGAAAATACATCGATAACCGTCAGCAGGTACTTGTAGCCTTTGTTCTTTTGTACATAAGGCTGCATCTCCACGAGATCAGCTTGCCAGGTCTCATCCAAGCCACGCATTATGAACCTTCGACGCTGATAATTACGCCGAGCTGGTTTATGAAGTTCCTCTACTAGTCTCACCTTTTGATGCGTCATTATTATTCTGAGAATGTTTAAGCAGAATCGCATACAATTCACTAATAGCTAAATCTATTTTTCTCAGTTTTTCAGCATTCTCATCCTTTGCGATTTGTATAGCTAATTACGCAGCATCAATTGATTGTCTCAGATTACTTGTAATTTTATAAACGCTGCGTGTTTCCGAATTAATTGATTGCTGAAGGACTGCTAAATTCACTGCATCATTCGGCTCAAGGGATTCTGCTACGTTACTGTTCTGTTGACGCATAGGCTGATTGTAACTGTAATGTTTTCTATGTACATTTGTAGCTTCAAGAATGTTTTTATAATTTTGCAAATCATCTGGCTTAATCAATGTCTGATCTGGATGTAGTCTAAAAAGTAGCTCTTGCAGTCCTTCAGTTTTTGGATATTTTTTATTCTGAACAATTACATTATTTCTAGTGATTTCTATAGGTGAATCACCAATCTTAAGCATTTGATCCTCTTGACGAAATCCGGATATCTGATCGAGATATCGTTGGCGATTTTGTTTCAACGATAGCAGAGACTTATTATTCATTTCAGTATCTTTCTCAACCTTCTCATCCTCACTATCCTCTTGAGCACTTTCAAATGAAGTATCAGCTGTTTTATTGAGTAGGGTATCATCCTCATTATCTTCCTCGGCATCAATATCATCGTCGAAACCTTTTTCTTTTTTCAATTCTTGTTTAATATCTGGCTTAACCTCTTCTTTCACTCTCGCCAGTGTCTCTAGTGGATCTACTATGGGCTTAAATCTCTCGCCTAGAGCTTTTTCCATGCTAGCTTTACCTTGCTTTAATAATCTATGTTTGCGTCTAATTGCTTCTCTAGCTTTGGCAATTTGCTGAAGAACTGCCTTTTCACGTCGTTAGTAAGTTTGCAATGTTGACTCTTTGACGAATCACAGTCTACTGCGTGTACTTTCATCTACTATACATTATATATTTGTGGCGAAGCAATCAAAACCTTTTCTATATCGTCCATCATTGATGCTTCGCTCCTTATCTATAAAAAGAAACCCATGTTTACCATCTTTCCAGCATGCTGAGTATCAGGATTCACATGATCATCGTATATGTGTTTGAGATTTACGTCATCTTGACGAAAAACTACTAGCACATTTACGTTATCGCGCACCAAATGTTTTGGAATGTGAGCGTATGACTGACAGAGATAGAAACAGTCTACGTTTTTGTGTCTTCCCATGCAAAAGAAAGCCCTGACGTTGTCTTGTCTATCACAGGCGACATCATCAAAAACCATAACTGAATCAGGGAGTTCGTTGTCAGGTGACACAACTGTATCATGTTCACTGTAGGGGAAGTACTGTATACCAGGCAGAGGTCGCACAAGCTGCTCGAGAAATTTATACTTGGGCTGTTTCAGCGACTTTAAATAGATGTATACGTTTTCAAACTTGAGTCCATTGGGATGCGTTATGAGAGCGAGCAGTGTATTGGTTTTACCGCAATTTGATGGTCCACAAAATACTGCTCGAATATTGTCAGGCAGTAATTCCCCGTGACGTTTACGCACTTTCTGCTGCTCTGCGAGGCTATCGAAATTCGACACTGGCACCTTGATTTTTTGTTGCTGGAAATCCATGTGAACGCTTCATTAGCTGAAGAGCAACTATCGCTGTAGCTATAAAAAGCGCGTTTATAATGCATCGAGATCAGTCGAGAGCTGTCCTCTCATGCATCATGATCGTACACAAGCAGCAATGGCGTAAAGGTCGTGGTTTATTAAATACACTCATCAACAAGCTTCCAGTAGAGCTGCATATTCCAGGATATCAGTACTGCGGCCCCGGCACTAAACTAGCAAAACGACTAGCACGTGAAGATCCTGGAATCAACGCTCATGATAGAGCCTGCAAATAGCACGATGTTGCCTACTCACAAAATCGAGAAAACATCGAAACAAGAAACGCTGCAGACAAGATTTTGGCTGCAAAAGCCTGGGAGCGAGTCCGAGCGGCAGACGCAGGAGTTGGCGAAAAAGCAGCTGCTCTTGCCATAGCAAGCACCATGAAAGCAAAATCTAAGTTTGGATTGGGCCTTAAACGGCGAGTGAAACCATCTATTTCACTGGCTGAAATAATTAAAGCTGCTTCTACTTCTGTTCTGCTATTCCAAGCAACAACTCTCATGCAGTCATTCGCAGCGCACTCAAGGCTGCTCGCCAAGCTATGAACAAGGCTGGAGGCAAGAAAAACATACGTATTCCACGTGTGCTGCCTGTCCCATCCAAAATTGGAGGATTCCTGCCATTTCTCATTCCGATATTTGCCGGTTTAAGTGCAACAGGTGCATTAGCAGGTGGCGCTGCTGGTATCGCTAAAGCAGTGAACGATGCTAGCGCCGCTAAACAACAGCTTGACGAAAGCCAAAGACACAACAAAACAATGGAAGCTATTTCGCTCGGTAATAAGCGTCTCTATCTAAAACAAAGAGGGCTGTGGTATGTATCTAAAACGTGGACAAGGCTTGAGGAAAAAAAACGCAACGTGCACTAACTGACGTCGATCTTCTTAAACATGCCCGCATCCTAAAAATTCCATATTTTCGGGGCGTTTATATGCGAAATGCATTACCAGCGAGTAGACCGCACTACCGCGAATCGGCAATCGTCAATCTCGATAATAAAAACGGACCTGGCACACATTGGGTCGCCTATCGAAAACGAGGCAACGATGTAGTGTATTTTGACAGTTTTGGAAATTTACAGCCACTTCAAGATCTTATGGAATATTGGAACGTGAGCAGAGTCAAGTATAATCAGGAACATATGCAAGACTATAACACCCTCAACTGTGGCCATCTTTGTCTAAAGTTTCTTCTGAATGATATATAAGTAGTGGTAGTGTATCAGCAATAGTCAGTTTGAATCGAGTAGTCATGGAAGATTCACTGACACTGAGTCTGTCTGGAACTTCATCTGTACTGGAAGCTCAATATTTTCCACTGCTTGAACTTTCACCAAACAAAAACTACGTTCTCGGACTTGTGGAGTTGTTGACATTCAATTCAATACCCAATATCGATACTGGCAATAACAAGTTTTACGTGGGAGGAGAAGTGATAATTTTGCCAACAGGCAGCTACGAAATCGAAGACATCGAGAAGAGTCTGAAAAAGGCTCTAACACCCAAAGGCATAATCTTCAAACTCAAGACGAATAACAACACCCTTCGTTGCATGATCAAGTGTAATCTGATTTCCAGCCAGAAGATTCTATTGGCAAATTGTTGAGTTTCACGAGTCGCGTATTGTCGCCAAATACTGATCACGAATCCGACTTGCCAGTAGCCATTCTCAAAGTTAACGCTTTACGCGTCGAGTGTAATATTACTTCTGGGGCATATGTAAATGAGCATAAAGTGCACACCATACATGAATTCTTTCCAGCTGTCTCGCCAGGCTACAAGATTATCGAAGTTCCATCGCCAATTATTTACCTACCAGTCACTGTCAAGACTATAAATAACTTGCAGTTGCACCTCGTCGATCAAGACGGTCATATAGTTAATTTTCGTGGCGAAGTCATAACAGTTAGATTACACATCAAATCAGTCTGAGAATCATGGGCATAGTGTACAATACTAAAGTAGGCTATAATAGTAACTTGCCATGCCGTCGAGCAGCCAGTCGTCGACGAGTGCTCAAAGCGCTAACACGTCAAAACATACAGTTCCTAAGAAGTCTAGGTCTAAAAGTTGTCCTTGGAAAAAAAATATGTTGCATAATATTTTGCTGCTTTCAGCGAAATAGAAGAGGTGCTAAGCATACCGTCACCTGTCGTATTTGACGAATCTGTTGCGGATTACGAGATTCATGCGCATCAGCCCTATACTTTATCGAATTTCAACAACAGCGATGAAATTCGCATTGGTATACAACATCAAGATCTATGTGTGCTGCCTTCGCGCAGTTCACTACATATATGCGGAAAATTGCAAAAACCAAATGGCACTGCTGTCGAGGGCACGAGATTTGTAAACAACGCCATATGCCATCTATTCGAGGAAATTCGTTACGAGCTCATAGCTCGTTACGGCTTAACGCCATAGATATTGATCGATGCAAGAATGTGGGCTTGACAAGTCTCATAAAAGGGTTCGCATCATTCAGCCCTAGCTCAGCAATTGAAAATGCTGGCTGGCTCGACATCGCAGAGACTCAACGGCTAGACAATAATGGCTACTTTGACGTATCAATTCCACTTATTACGATCCCTGGTTTTGCTGAAAATTATCGCAAAATCGTTGTAAATGCCAAACATGAGCTCATTCTCACAAGTTCAAATTCTGATGTGAATTCTGTTATGCGGACGTAAGTAGTCGTGGCCGGGGAAAATGTTTGCGAGGATTGCAAAGTTGAAATCACCAAAATTGAATGGCTAATGCCATATGTGGTGCTCTCGGATAAATATAAAATTAAATTGCTCAATCGTCTGGAAAAAGATAGACCTGTCACCATGAGTTTTCGTAGCTGGGCACTATATGAGTACCTACTGTTGCCCAGTACATCAAAACACGTATGGACTGTCAAAACTGCTAATCAGCTGGAGAAGCCTCGCTTCATTATTCTTGGCTTCCACACAAATCGCAAGGGACGAAAAACAGCCAATGCTAGTCGCTTTAATCATTGTAACATAAGCAACGTTACACTGTTTCTCAACTCACAACACTATCTCTATGGAAATCTCAATCTCAATATTACTAATAATCAGTATGCTCTACTCTACGATATGTATGTTAACTTTCAAAATGCTTACTACAACAAAGAGGTAGAACCAATGCTGAAAAAGGCTGACTATCTGTCATATATTCCTCTCGTTGTCATTGACTGCTCAAAACAAAATGAGTCACTGAAGCAAGCATCAGTTGACGTGCGTCTCGAATTTGAGGCCAGAGCCAATATTCCAGTTGGACAAATTTTATCACGACAATACGCCCTCTTTTGAGAGATCACTCAGACAATTTTATCGCACAGAGCATCTATCGTTTATGACTCCGAAGATATTGCATTTTTACCGAGAGAATTTCTCATAACATTTGCCGCTAATAACATTGAACAAGCTTGGGATAAGCTGCCAGAACATTTGAAGCTGGATTCAGAAATTTTAAAGTGTCTACGCTGTAGAGAGCACAATTTCATCGAGAATGGAATCCCGCCTTTGAAAAGAGACTGTACACAGTGTAAACTGAACAATAAATAGCAATATGGAGAAGCAGGTGCGTTTCCAAGAAAAACCGACAGTTCATCTAATGTGTACATGTAATTATGCACACAAACATTCACGACGTGGAGAGTGTGAGCAAGTAGCCCGAGATCAAGAGCGTTTTAAATTAAGGATCGAAAGAATGAGCAAAATTATTGCACCTGTACTTGAGAAAAAACTAAATGAATTGTGTATAAAATTGTAACGGTTCGACTTTCCCCGTGTGTTGAGTAGTCGGCCGGACGCCAGGATTTGGTTAGGGGAAAGGTTAATTGAAGAGACTGTTTATGTAATTAAAAACAAAATAGATACATTCTAGTAAATAAGATAACAATTTGATCGTTCAATTATTAGTCTCCATTTGTAACAGAAATCGAGATCGCGGTTTGTTTAGAATATTTCGCCTTTACAATCGGTCTGGCTTAAACTAGTGCGGTTAACGGTACATCAACACGACGTTGCCGGAGTTACGTGGTTTCGGTGCATACGTCGGTTTTGCGGACGCGGTATCGGAGTTTCAGACGGTGACACGGGTTCGGGATATCGATGGGTTTTCGGAGGTTAGGTATACCTCGAGTCCATAGAGTCGTGAGCGTACGGCTCTACGGACCGAGGTCGCTCGTCTCGCTCTTCTCCTTGTCCCGTGTGCTCACAGTGACCAGGCGAATCTCGAGAGGTCGGCGTGTGGTCGGTTTCGCACGGGCAGTAGTCGGCCGCTGCTTCACCAGGACGTGAGCGCACGACCTGGGAAATCGTCGGCGGGGCTTTAACTATTTCCTCAGCCCCGTGTGCTCACGGTGGCAGAGAAAACAACCAGTCCCTTGGGACGGGGGTTCAGGAGCAGGTGGCAACGTCGGGTAACGGCTACGTGTGCTCACGTAGACGAGACTCGGCGCTGTTCGGCTATTCCTGGTTGTCTCGTGTGCTCACGACGACAACTCGGAGTTCTGGGTTCGCTAACACTGTCACCACGTGTGCTCACGAGGCGACGTCGTCGGCGTCGGTCTATCTCTGGTCGTTTCTTGCGGTAACGTGTGCTCACGATGCCGCCAGGAGTGAAGCTCGAATAGAACTCCCCGCTGCGCTGCGCGGCCCGCTTTATATAGATGTGCCCGCGGTGCGCTGCTCGCGCCGCTGAGTTGCGCGCACCGCGGTCGTGCGGACTGGCCTTTTGGTTGGTGCGCGCGCGCGCTCACTTCGCGTCGTGCGGACTCGCCTTTGTTCGCTGCGCGCCCGCGCTCGCTGGCGTCAGCTGATTGACTCGGGGCTGTGTTTGCTTGCTTTATGTGCGAGACTTGCGTCTCGTCACAAAATAATGTTGAATAAATGTAGTAATTTGAATTGTGACTATAACATTTTAATCCTTTAGCCCTAATCGCTATGCATACTGTAAGATAAATACCGTTTGAGTAACGCATTTCATATCATTCTTTCTCTGAACATCAACGAAGATGGATCAAAATACCAGTAATATTATATATAAGCCTCTTCCTCCTTGTAAGAATGAGAAAAATAAAAAAGACACATCGCAGTGGAAATCGTTTACCGAGAAACATTCAAAATACAAAATCTTTCCCTGAACGCGATGACTACAAGAAGTTTTAGTATCTAACTTAAACGGCATTAGCAGTATACAGAGGCGGCTCTCCACATACACTCCCAGTGGTAGGGTTACGATTATTCTTATCGGCTAACTTCAGGGGGAACCGCGGTAAAAGTAATCCGCACTGTCCCCTGAAGTTAGCCATTGAAAGCACCAGCTCTAAGAAGCTACATTCGGATTGTCGGTGACCGCTCCGTTCGAACAACAATATCCAAATCTAAAACTCAATTGTAAAACCCCTATACCCAAATCCACTTACGCCATACGCGAAGAGTTGCAAGTATAATATTTTATATACCAATGTATCTTAAACCCCTAAACTCATATATCCCAGACATACCAAGATGCAAGTCAAAAAACGAAAATGATGCTAAACTAAAATCCTCTAAAACCACCTACACCAGACACGATAAAATGCTAATATAAAACAAAAATGCTAAATCCTAAACACATAAACCCACCTAACCCATGACTATCTAGTTCCAAAAAGTAAATCAATAAATAAGTGTATATATTTTTTAATGCATTAGCACATCGGAACAAAACCGAAGCTCTCAAACCTACTTACCACAAGTGCCCCAAGTTTAAATGAAAGAATGTTTTTTTTCGGCGCATCAGAAGAAAGCGAGCGAGAGAGAGGATCATATCTAAAACCAAAGCTCTTAAACCAACTCACCCCAGGTGATCTGAGTTAAAATGAGAATGTTATTAGAGAGTTATTAGAGAACAAATCTGAAATCAAAGCACCCCGAGTTTAAATGGGAATGTTATTTTGTAATAATAAATCGGCACGGAGGACGACAAAAGAGAGCGAATTATAGATAATATCTTAAACCAAAGATCCCAAACATCCACACTACACAGCAGCTTATTCAAAATCTTGTAGTTGAGGATATGTTATTCCACTTAGGCGCAGCGAGTTTCAATGAGAGATTATTTAAAGTGCATACATCGATATACTTTCGCGGTAATATACTCCTCGCTCTTACTCGCTTTCCTCCGATGTGCCGATTTATTACTATAAAATAACATTCTCATTTAAACGCGGGGTGCTTTGATTTTAGATTTGTTGCTCACAGTTGCTCACCTTCCTCCGATGTGCCAACGTATTTTTTTATTAAATAAACTCGCTGTCCGTGTGGTATAGGTGGGTTTAAGCATTTTGGTTTTAGATTTGCTTGGCTCATTATGATGTGTCGACGTATTTTTTGTATTAAACTATATGTACGTGGGGTAGGTGGGTTTAAGCATTTTGATTTTAGATTTTTTCGCCTTCCTCCGATGTGCCGATTATAATTATTACATAAAAACATTCTTTCATTTAAACTCGGGGCTTCTGGGGTACTTATTAAAAAATATCTACTCTTATTTATTGATTTACTTTTTGGAACTCGATACTCATTAGGTGGATTTATATGTTTAAAATTTAGCATTTTTGTGTTATATTAGCATTTTATTGTGTCTGATGTAGATGGTTTTAGGGAATTTTAGTTTACCATAATTTTCGTTTTTTAACTTGCATCTCGGTATGTCAACTCTTCGCGTATGGGGTAAGTGGATTTGGGGTATGGGGTTTTTGTAATTGAGTTTTAGATTTGGATATTGTCGTTTGAATAGAGCGGTCACCGACAATCTGAATGTAGTTTCTTAGAGCCGGGGCTCTCAATTGCTAACTTCGGGGGACAGAGCGGATGCCTTTTACCGCGATACCCCCTGAAGATAGCCGTTGGGAGCCGATAAGAATAATCGTGACCCTACCACTGTACATTCCCACCACGCAAAATTGTACGACTATAAAAGAGCAGCAAACGACTTAACTCTAGTCAGTTTTCATAGATCACTCGTTGTTTGAAAGTCGTACAGAGAAATAGAGCGAGAATATGGATTTAACTCAGATAAACCATATTGGACGCAGGGATTTCCTTCCGACGGAGAGCCTACGGGGTCTTAAACAAGAGAAAAAATATCAAGTTACCAGTATGAGACAAGTCAAGACAAAGTATGGGAACAAAGTCTTCATTGAACTGGAGAATTCTTTTGGCGTCTTCTTACCCTCAAGAATGAGTAAAATAATAACAGAAGACTTTTTCAAGCAATTGTGCTCAGAATGTATAACAAAAAAATTGTATATGCAGTACTTTGGAACTAGAATGAATAAGATTGAATTTGGTTATTTAGAATAAAAATACGTTTTTTTTTTACATGTGATTATGATTATTTAACCTTTTTTTCCTAATCCCTACGCATGCTGTCATCTTAATTAAACGTTCGTACAAGCCAATAAGTATCAAATTGAAAATTGTTTACACTCGGAGTAATGAATTTTCTAGAGTTCGATATTACATCGTGTTAATTAAAGTGTCATATAGATTGCAAGCCGTGTAAATGATATATACTGCGTAAAACGCACGCACTTGTACTCAATGGAAAGAAAAGATAAAATGTAACTTAATGGCATACTGTCTCAATGCATGAGTTACCGAAAGATGTGTCCGAATGCATACTCGCTGGCTGCTGACATCAGCACCACTAAAGCCTACCCTTAACGATTATTCTCGATACAGTTCGACTGCTGCTGGTGAATCAATTTCGTTCATAACGCACTGATACCTTATATTTTCAAAATCTTACCTATTTCCTGTCCGTCCTCTATACTCCTTTATTCCTTAGAATTGTCACTAAATTTAACTACACTATAGAACTACACTAAAATTATCCTAAAATTATAGGCACACAGTTTTCATTGGCTAATGAGTCCTGATCCATTTCTCGTACTCGAATAAAGAATCCAACCCCCCATATAAAATGAAAGGGGTTTTCATCTTCATCCCAGTTTTCTTCATCCCAGCCTTCATCAGGATCTTCGTCTTCTTCAGCTTCGTGGTGCTCCTCGAGAAGCCTCTCCAGCTCAGCGATGACAAGCAAAATCGGGATCACGGCCATTGAAAATGCGTACTTCTGCGCGGCACGAAATCTCGGGATGAATTGAGGCCCTGTACACCATGATGCTACAAGTCTTATCCTGTATATTTTCAGATCTCATAATCAACGCCTTCAGGTATTCGAAGGACATTGCGCACCATCAAATCAAGATTTTTTTCCAAGCACTTGAGAAGCGTAGAGAAACAATGATGCGTAAACCAACGTATATGATTTCCTCGTCTGCCCAAAGCATGCAATCTTCACGCGTCTTGCTAGAAACTTCTGCAGGGACATACGACAACAGCATCAACTTAATTTGCAGTGAGAAGACGCTCATTTGTGCGGCGTATTCGATGTAATGGGAATACGCGTATATTCGTTTGCAAGGAAAACAACGCATGTAATCCGATCGCTCGCTATCTCGCCGCGAAAGATGCATGCTCGCCGACTGCTGACGCCAGCGCGCTGCCTAAATGCAGCGTACTAGTTATGCATATGATTTGTATATGAGAGAGAGAGAGAAAGAGAGAGAGAGAGAGAGAGAGAGAGAGAGAGAGAGAGAGAGAGAGAGAGAGAGCTCACAATAATACGCAGCAGCTATATTGCAGTAGGAAGATGCGTATATTCACTCGCAAAGAAAACAACAGTGTAACCTGATCCGCGCTATCTCGCCACCGCGCTACTCACGCTGAAGGATGCATGCTCGCTGACCGCTAACGTCAGCCTCGCTACATACCGCTCTGTATCTTCTAGAACTTTCTTGCATAGAGATGCTGACCTTAAGCAGCGGGCAAGGCTCGCTGCCAGGAGTAAGGTTCCTGGAGTATACCGCCTGGAGTATGCCGCTCGGAGTATACTGCCCGACCTCTAGCGCCGCTGCCTCCCCGCCACAGCCGATTCTCACCTCGCTGGAGTCAGTCTTGCCGCAGTCTTTCTCGAATATTCCTACATCCTGCCTCCTGACCTTGAACGGACTCTTGGAGACAGCACGGTGCCAGGAGTATACCGCCCGGAGTATGTCCGCATAAGTACCGCCTCTGAACGACGTATGCTACCTGAACACTCCCCTTTCAGCAGTCGACTCCTAGTGCCCCCTTCCACAGATGCATACCTGGTTGCTCTACCTTACCGACTGAGTCTTACAGGTGTGCTGATGACGTCATGACTCGAAGCTTCTAGAACATTCGATGGNGGGGGGGGGGGGGGGGGGGGGGGGGGTGTAGAACCCGCCTTGTATAGCTACTCGTATTCCAGCCCGCCCTGGACACGGCGAAAAAATAGAAAGAAGAATTATGTTTGCGGAGGAAGTAGTCCTCAGCATGAAGTTATCCCTCGGTAGTGATTTAAGAGGGGTTGACGGATTTCTATCGGTCTCTCCGAGGCAGGGTAATGTTCCGAAAGAAAAACAACTTAACTTATTTTTTCTTTCGACGACGTTTCGGCGAACAATGTCGCCCTCATCAGGAAAACTGAGAAAAGGTTCGGTTTATTATTAGCAAATTTTAAAAATACAAAATTATTTCAAATGTGTGATGTTATGAAGTGCTTACAAAAACTATAGGACTCGACAGGCTCGCTGATGGAAAGTTCGAGGTTGCGTTTCCCCGCCGGGCGCCGGCGGCGGCGGGGGGAGAGCGTGTGGTCGTTACGTCTCTCTCCGCTGTTCGAGGCAAATTCGCAAGAATTGGATATCCGCACGGCTTTTATACTCTGCGCGGAACAGCGAGAGTTGCGATCGGTTTGTTGACATTTCGCTAGTGACGTGAGCGTCGCTACTCATATGTGCCTACAGCTGACAGTAATAGAAGGTTCGAGAAACTCGTTGATTTTCGGAGATTATCGGAGAGCGGTGTGTTGGTCCGATGCGATTCTATATTCGAGATGTATTTACAGGTAGCGCAATTCGGAGAACGGAGAGCGAGTGAACGAGTGTGCGTTGAGCATCTTTTTTTTTCTATTACGATATCGGAGGTGTGTGAGTCATGTGTGTTGTTGTTTTTATTTGATGTATTAGGTGTGTGTACACAGAACTTAGGTGCTGTGTATCTTCTTTTTTATTCACACCGTTTTCTTGTAAATGTATGTGTATCATTTCGGATATTAATCTTTTATTTAAATTTGTTTCTTTGTCTTTGATTTTATAGTTGTCAAAATTAAAAGTGTGGTTATTATTTTGCATATGATCGGAAATTAAGCTATTTTTTTTATTTTTTGTGCTCATTGATGCGTGTATATACATTTCGTTTAGTTTGGCCTACATACGTTGCAGAATAGTCATTGCATTCAAGTTTATAGACTACATTATTTTCGTTGTTTTTTTGTATCTTATCTTTACTCTTGATGATAATTCTTTTCATGTAGCTGTTTATTTTACGTGCAGTTTCAATATTTTTAGCTTTAAATGCATGACTGGTTTGCTCGTAAAAGTCGCTAATGTAAGGTAGGCTTACAATGTTCCGTTTTTCATTGCGGTTTGTTGTTTGTTTTGGTGTATCAGATGTGATTGTGGCTAGTCGTTTTCGCAAATATTTGTTCACGAAGGCCGGCGGGTAGCTGTTCTCGTACAATAGGTTTTTGACAATGTTTATGTTTTTATTATGGAATTTCTTGTTTGACAATTTGATCGCTCTATCGATGACATTGTAGACCATTGCTATTTTTTGAGATAACGGGTGTTGTGACTTATAATTTAAGCAATCTATGCGGCAGTTACGAGCTATCAAAGGCCAAGTTTTGCTTCCTCCTCAAGAGGAAAGCTTTGTAATTAGTAAAATTTCAGTTTTGCTAATACTTCGTGGAAAACGCATTTGGAGGTGTTTGGAGTAGCGAATCATACGTTTTAGAAAATGTCCGTGCGGATGGGCTGTGTGTGTGTGTGGTGTGTGTGTGTGTGTGTGTGTGTTGTGTGTGGTGTGTGTGTGTAAAGTGTACGTATACCGCCATAATTTTGGAACCATGCGACGGATCGTAATAAAATTTGACATGCATATATTTTTTCTGATTCTGAATTTAGGTCATTTTTTGTTTTATGATTCTGACCATTTTATGGCCATATTATATGTATTTTTTCTTTTTTATAATGATATGATTTATACAATATATTCAACAATAGTGTATCTAAAAGAACATCAATTTTTCTACTTTTTCCCGCAAGATTTTCTAGATTGACTGATCTGTTCATTTTTTATGATATAAAAGGTAATTTTTCGATAAACATATATAACTCAAAAAATAAATAGTTAAATGTTTTGAAAAAATTCATGACAATAAAAAACAACGATATCTACTAGTTGTAAAAATTTTAAGCAATTTTGGCGACTAGTTTTTGAGATAAAAATCAAAAACTAAAAAAAATGGTTTTTTTATGTCGTACGATTACGGGAGTAAAAAGGTTTAAATTGAGTTGAAATTTTAGGAAAAGATTGATCTTTTGATCACTTCGGCTAGGTTCTTTTTGTAGCTTATGAAACCTTTTAGTTTAAAAGATATTAAGATTCAAATTCTTCAACTCTCACCCTGTATACTCTGTGTGACTGAACATTATTATTTTTGTTAAACCATATAATTTGATAATTAAAGCTTAGTATATTTTGAGAGTTTTCATGGTTTTATAAAATGTCCGTGCAGATGGTTTTGTCTGTGTGTGTGTGTGTGTGTGTGTGCGTGCGTACGTATACTGTTATAATTCTGGAACTACGTGATCGATCGTAATAAGATTGGACGTGCATATATGTTTTCTGATTCTGAATTCGAGTAAATTTTCTTTTAAGATTTAGACTATTTTATGACCATTTCTAGGTTGAAAATATTTCAACCTTGTGCTACCCACAAGGTTGAAATATTTTCCCGCTTCTCCGACGCCCGCGCTCTCTCGTCTTAAGAGAGCTCGGGGCTTCAGTCCCGAGCGGATCTCCGGTGAGACCACTCTCCCAGGAGCTATGGAATATAGAAAACTATTACGAGGGTCTAAAAGGCGACTGTGGGAGTACTGAAATGAGCTTTTAAATTTTAATAGGCGATTATGGGAATATAGAAAACAACTTCAAGGGTCTGAAAGGCGGCTGTGGGTATGTAGAAATCTATTGCAAATGTCAAAAAGGCGACTGTGGGAATACAGAAAACGATTACGATGGTCTAAAATGCGACTGTGGGAGTGCTGAAATGAGCTTTAAAATTTTAAAAGACGATTATGGGAGTATAGAAAACAACGTCAAGGGTCTGAAAGGCGGCTGTGGGTATGTAGAAATCGTGAAAAATAATTTTTTTGTGAAAAAGTTATTTTTTACAAAAAAATGAAGCCACCCGCAATTTTGTAACTTGCAGTTGTTAAAGTTATTAATGATTCCGCAATTACTGGTATTTTTTTTATTACGATATATGTAAGTTATTTTAGAAGTTCACGGAGCTGAACGAGCCCCTGAGCGCGCTACTCGGCTAGAGAGAGAGAATACTCTATATGATTTTCGCCTCCTTTGCCACCTGCACCGATCATTGCAAGCTTTTGTTTATTCTGAGAAGAAAAGGAAAGATCAGAATCTTGCATTTTTTCCCATAAGCAGCGAGACATTTTTATTGCGATCCTCGCGCAGGTATAGATGGCAACCCTCGCACAAGTGTTTTTTTCTTCCACCTTTACGCATTGCATTGGAGACATTATGCATACGACAGACTGCGAGTAAATGACTTTCGGATAGATACAAAGTATCTCACGCTGATGTTTATAGCTTCTAGCTGTTTTTTTCTTCGACTAAGATAATATATTTCACCGACAACATGTACAGATGGAGTAGGCATTATCCCTTACACTTTCCATGCGGTCCTTGCGGTTACCGTCTGTAACCCTCGCGCTGGTATGGACGGCAACCTTCGTACAGGTGTTTTTCCCTAGGCCTTTACGCATTGGAGACTACAGACTGCGTGTAAATGACTTTTCGGACAACTCTGCCCGATGAGAGATTTTTTCCCAAGATTTTTTCTCACACGAGAAGAGGAAAATCTCACAATCCTCCTGATTTAAAAATCATCCGTAGAGATAACTGATGGGTTTTTGAGGGTGAATGCAAAGGCTGGTCAATATATTTTACTGGCCTTGTGCACAGATGTCTCTCTCGCATAAATTTTTTCTAGACAAGCACATTTCAGAGAGAGATTTTTTCTTAAGATCTTTTCTCACACGAGAAGAGGAAAATCTCTCACGGCCAAAAAAGGGAGTATACTAAAGGGAGGTGGACACAAGTATTTTTAGAAAATTGGAAAGAGACATTGTTTTTTACGAATCGTGAGGCTTTTCACCCTCAAAAGATGTGAGGAGGTGTGTTATTGAAAATTTGGGAGAGAAAACTTTTGGCACCAATCGCAAGACTTTGGAAAAAATGTTGTGGAATGGGAAGCTGCTGTGGTTCATAATAAATAGCCTAGCGCAAGCTCAAGCTACAGTCAGTCAGTCCAAGAATCATCTTCAAGTTTTCCATCACTTAAAAAGCATCAATCTTAAACAAGCTCTCTTTTTTGTCAATTTCCGTCCCCACCAGAACTTTAGAACGGATCCATATAATGCGCTGAAATTTAGCATGCAATTCGACTGTGTGCTCACTTAGAACTGGCGATTATGAAAACACATGTTTGCTTCTTCACATTCTGTCACTATCACATATCTGAAACTGATTCATATAGTAATCTAAGCTGAAAGGGATATAATGCGTCTGTCGCGATGGTCAAATGTGTCTTTTTATTTATTACTTGACACCTTACCTTTTAAACTACCACCCTACCCTTTCAACCGATAGCCTATCGATAGAATTGGCTAAAATGTGGCGTCTAAGCAAATTTTCCTTACTCTATCTGTCTTTTCTTATTACGGAATTGAAAAAACAACTAGCTTCAGGAATATGTAGGAATGATGTATAATCGGAATTTGCTTTATTAAAAAAACTATAGGAATCAATATTTTATGTAATTACGGATTACCTTCATTTCATATTCTTTGAGAAATCATACTACTAATTTAGTTAGGAGTTTTTCTCATACTTTGTATACTTTTCAAGCATTGGAAAATCATATCATCTCATAGATAAGAAGAAGATCATATAAATTATTTTTGTTTAAAAAAATTTTAAATGAACTAGATAGAGTATTTAAAATATTCTGTACCATTTATTTATCTTTTCATTTCACTGTTTAAATTTCTACTTGGGAGAAAGTCCTTTTTTGGATTCAGCTAACATATGTTACAAAATAACAATATGTTTTGATTTTTAAAAAAAGTATAAAAAATGATTTTTTTTTATTTTAATTTTTTTTTAACAAAAGTATTGATTTTTTATTCTACACTATTTATTAAAAAAACAAAAATTGGGTAGAATTGTATTTAATAGCAGATAAAAATGCAATTATTTTTATTTTTTTTTTAATGTGTTGTGCGTGAAAGTGGTTGAGATGGCGATCAAAGTTGTCGAGATGGAAGTGATGGTGATCGAAGCGGTTGAGATGGTGGTGATGGAGATCGAGGCGAGTCCATATGCACCAGACAAAGACAAGGCTCGCGGCTGCATATCCGACAGCGGAAGCCATAGCAGCGCCAACAATCATCCCAGAGATTGAGACCCGTGTTAACCGCTTTGCACTTGGTGCATTTTGCTTCTCGCGGCACCTTGCTCCCTTCAGTAAGCCTCTCTAGGTAGGCTATCTCATTTTGCAGATAGGCAAAATGCCGCTGCATCTGCTCATGGCACGCCAGATATATTTTGGCGCTGATCGTCATATATGCTGTGGACTTAATGCCGTTGTACTCATTCCTCTCGAGCTGCAGTTTGAGACTATTATACGCCTCTACAAAGGTATAGCCTCCATTAGCCAGCTTGCTTCGTGAAATAGAGCACGAAGCTCCGAATTTGCCACTTTGGCGGGATCTGCTGGAATCACCAGTCTTGACTCGAAAATTCTCGTCATCATCTTTGCTCGTTTTCAAATAGTTTACATTTCCATGAAGTGTGCTGGAAAATATCATGTTTTGATAAAGATTACTGTTAAGTTTCCTCCAACTTTATTTACAGTTCCAATAAATAAAATATAGTAGTATGTTAATGCATTTTTCTATATGCAAACTTAGAAAAATATGTAGCCTTATCATTAAATCTATGTAATAGTCAAATATTATATCGTCGGTCCCTACGAAGAGTAGTACATTTCAGATATCGCACCGAAGACTAGCACTTTTCACTTTTCGCCGCGAAGAGTAACACGTTTCACGGCTCAAATTAATGCTCTTTATAGTATAAGAAAAACTTATGATAATTTAATAATTTTTGCTGACTCTTAGCATGTGAATGTTATATACAACTTTGGCGTTCATAAATATCATCGATTGTTTAAGCATAAAGCCCCGAAATCACTAGCGTTTTCGTGAAAAGTGCTAGTCTCCACGGCAACAACATGAAACGTGCTAGTATTTGCGGCAAGGGCGCGTAATCTACTAGTCTTCACGGCGAAATATGAAAAGTACTACTCTTAGAGAGGGATTTGGGACGTGCGGTCGGGGCCGCGTTGTGTTGCCGGGCGCGCGCGAAAGGAGAGGGATATCGGGCGAGCACGAGGCGCGCGACGGTGCAGGACGCGGCATTACCGACCTCGTCGAGTGGAGTCGAGCCGAGCGAGCGAGCGGGAACGTATCGAGTGTGTTAGTGCCAGAGAGATAGAGCGTGCGTTGGAGTGTTGAGGAGCGGAGAATTGTAGAGCGGAGCGAGAATTGTAATTTGAGAGGGGGAGAGAGAGAGAGAGAGAGAGAGAGAGAGAGAGAGAGAGAGAGAGAGAGAGAGAGAGAGAGAGAGAATCAACCTTAAATATCCCGATTTAGGGTGATCTGATGGAACCCCCTCCGAGATCGCAAAGATTCGGAAACGTTTAAATAAATAATAGTGTCGCGGATTCGGGGCCGAGGAGACGACAGAGCAAGTTCGCTCCTCGTGGGTTTGCCACGTCACATGTTTTTACAAGTCGCGTTATTGTGAAAATTTCTGTAGACCAGTTTGGAGTGTAACCTTTTTCAAAAATATTCTTCATCTTACTTATTCGTACTTTATCTCCTACTTTAAATTTCGGTTTTTTCACTGGTGACTTTTCAGTGGGAAATCGTCTCTCGACCTCTCTCTCTCATTTGCCTGTGTAACGTTTATAGGCTTGATTCCTATTGTACGATGTTTTCACGAATTGTAAGCTTTGACCAAGTCAGGTAGAATATCTAACTGTGGTGGCCACACAGGACTCACTCACACACACACACAAATACACACTCACTGTTCCACACTTCCTTCTTAATATTATAAATTATATAGCGTAGGGTAGTAATAACAATTAAGTATACGAACGTGCCCCGAACGTCTTCCTTCGGATTAACAGCCGCGTATTTCGTCCTAACCCGGGCCTCGCTTATAATCGCCGAATTCATATTTTTTAGACGCCCACAATTTCCCGGATTAGCCCGCGACGCGTACGGTACAATAAAGCGATAAACGCTCGGTATTGAACATCGGTACACAGCTCGGTTTACAACGATCGAAACGAACCGCCGAGCAGCCGCCGCTCGCCGGGATTTCGGGTTTTCCCGTCCGGGCAATAAAGCCGTTAACGGTCGGCGAGCCCAAACCGGCGACGTACCTAAGGGCTCGCTTGGTATTCCAAGTGCGCACGCGCCCTCTCCCTCCAAACGGCGGAGGGGGGCAGCGTCGGAACCGTTCAGGGGCACGACGACATTTTTCGGGACCTCAGTTCATCTGGAGACACGACACGAGTCGGACGGTCCCAGGATCCACGACATACTCTGTAAGCTTCCAAAAATAAATAAAAAACAAGGATCAACAGACATTCCGCAGTTCTGCACATTCTCCTCACTGATCACTACCTCGTCCACCCCAAATAACCATTTATAGCTTCCTTTTTTGCTAAACTCTAACCACATTGCATTTTTTAATGTTCTATTAAAACGCTTACATATGCTAGCATGGACATTATTATGTGAAGAGTATAAGTTCATCTTATGCTTTTTCATGAGTTTCTGAAAACTGGAATCGTAAAATTCTTTTCCTTGGTCAGTTTGTAGATCCTTCGGTACTCGTCCTTGTTTCAATATTGACTACATAGCAGCAGTAACATCATTACCACTCTTTGGCTTAACAGGGACTAGGGATGTGCGAGTCAAACTCGAACTTTTGTTGTTTTGATTGCAAAATAAGTGTAGGATGATAAAAATCTACTTAAACACCGTGACTGTCGAGGTTTTATACATATCTAACGAATAGTATGATTTTTTTCTTGTTTTGTAACCGTGATATGTTACTTAAAGCTTCGAGTACTTTTTCGAGTTTTTTTTCGAGTTTTCGACTGAAAAATTACTCGATTGGTTAGTTGGACTGATTTTTCAACCTTTCAACATTTTTTTGATTCTGAATTGATTGAATCTGTTTAATTAATATATTAACTTAACATCCAAACACTTATAATGTATTATTATATCTTTGTTTTAATTATATGCACCATAATGTCGTAACCAAATATAAAACTCGACTTTTGACTCGCACATCTCTAACAGGGACGGCCCATGCATACTTTGAAAATATATCTATGACAGTGAGTAAGTAATGAAAACCTTTGTTCTCATCAGAGTAAGGTATCATTTCAACAAGATCAGCTTGCCAAGTCTGATCTGTACCACGTATGTCATATTTTCTTCTCTTGTAGCGGCGTCGTGCTGGCTTATAAAGCTCTTCAGCTACTCTTTGACGTTCCATCTTGATCGTCTATAGCGGATGAAAATCCTCTGGAAATTCATCTATACGATCTTTTAATTGTCTGAATGATATAATCAACACCAGCGTAATTACGTTGAGTTGTTCTATAGAGATATTTCAGTTTTGCAGCCACTTCCAGTTGATGTTTTTCAACTCCCTGCTTATATTCTTCTATAACTTTACTTATTCCAGCAAGTTTAGAAGCTATATAATTTATTTCAGTTTGTAGGATAACTTTCAGTGAATGCAAGGTAATTGCATCGTTTGGATCACGCGGGGCTCCTAGGTTGCAAAGCCGCTTATTTTCTAAATCAAAATCACCGTCTGATGTAAAATTGAAACCAATGCCTGAAGGACCGAACTCACTTGCGAGCCCTTAAGTTTTCTTCCAATCACATCGAGACTCATGGTGCTACTGATCCAAATGAGAAGGTTGTGTGTCAATATATATGTCCAGCTTCACGCAATTCTTCAATAATGGAATGGATTTCATTGTTGTGATTGTTATTTCCAGCAGATCGTTCGGCAACCAATCATCGGAGTCGCTCGATAAGCTCGTTCGGACCATCCCAGTAGACGAGATTAATGGAAGAATTTTTCTTAGCTATTTTATATTTAGGTATGAGTCCTTCTCCGATGCTGCCATTTTTCTTTTTACGTGGAGTGCTACGGAACATTGGTGATAAGACATTCTTACATTTATTACTTCTCGAACTTCGTATAGATTCATTTTTGCTATGTTTTTTCCGATGAGCATTTGTTGCTTCCAGAATCATGCGATAATTTGTACGATCTGCTGAACTCAAAAGAAAATCATCCGCATATTTTTTAAATAGCAACTCCATTAGTCCACTACTTTTAGGATAACTTTCACCTTTAACTTTGACATATTTATCATCAAATTCAATTTCTGAATCATATGCATTAAAACTTCCCGCACTCCGTATATATTAACAATTGTTTTGCGGTTTTGATCTAGCAATGACAAGAAGTCTTGAGATGTATCATTTTTTTCCACTCGCAGATTTGAATGTAAAATTGATCATTGTGTCTCCCATCGACTCAGAATCATCATCATCATCATCATCATCATCACCATCATCATCATTATCGAATAAACTTGAATTATTATTATTTAGATCGTTTAGCATACTCGATCGATCAAATTTTATTCGTTTTTTCATTGTTTTACTCTTGCGTGTATCCAAAATGGGATGTTATAAGCTTTCAGTTTTGGATTTGACAAGTTTCTCAAGTGGAGTGACGACTGGTTTCAGAGTATCACCAATGACTTTCTCAAAATCATATTTCTCCTGTTTTAATAGAGTGTATTTTCTTTTAATAGCCTCACGAGCTCGCAAGAGCTCGCTGAGAATATTCTTCTCTTTCTTAAAGTCTGACATGCTGTTGAGATGATGTCTACAACTGTACTGTAAGTTTCACACTCATAATTCCTTTTTTATTGCAAAACAGTTAAATCCTTTTCTGTATCCACCCTCATTCATCGCTCTATCTTTGTCAATAACAATGAATCCATACTTATCATTCTTCCAACATTCAGAACATAAATTTCGAAATTCATTGAAAGTTAAATGGGTATTCACATCTCATATAATTTTGGTTTTGTGAAAAAGAGTTGGTGTTGGGTGAAAATTTTTCGGTGATTTGTTTCCAGGTGGATTTTTTTTTTGGTCTTTTTTCGGTTGATCAAAACGGGTATATCCCCCATTTTAAGATTGGAAATGCATATATGTTTTCTGATTCTGAATTTGAGTACATTTTCTTTTAAGATTTGGTTTATTTTATGACCATTTCGTGGCCATTTTTCGGTTTTTGAAATAATATTTTTGCTTTTTATAATGATATGATAAGCGGATCTCCGGTGAGACCTCTCTCCCAGGAGCTATTATAACGTCTGGTGGATCTCTCCCCAGGCTGACCCTCCGGTCAAGGGAAATCTCCCAGGAGAATCCCTACCCGCTTGGTCGAGTAACTCCGGGCTTCACCTCCGGCGATATCAAGTGAGATTTTGCAGTAGGGAGGTATATAAGATAAAATATGGGTGGGGTGTCGAAGTAACTGGTGGAAAGTGTTCTTTTTTGATTGCACTAGGCCTCTATTTGGCCTTGATTCACCTGAGTTTACGGTAAAAATCATTCTTTAAGCGGTCATTTTGTTTGTTATAAAATTAGGAACCAAAAAAAGGGTATTGCCGAAACATCTGACAATATATTTATATATATACTATATTGACGTTATGTATCACACTTTTTCTAATATCGAAATATCGCTTTTTCCAAACCTTATATCTTCACAAAAAATAGAGTTATCGATCTGATTTTTATTCTAAATTCAACTGTCGGTCATACCAATTGAGGAAAATTTATTGAGAATGCTAGCATCCCCCCCTGATTGGGGGGTTAGTGGCTGAAAACATGGAAAATCGCCGAAAACTGCTTTAAGAGTTTTTATGGATGCTGAAAACGATAATGACAATGATTATATCAATATTACTCACTTTGAACATCCATCCTCCACTCTAGGGGTGAGATTGAGGGGGTTGGAGGTCGAAAACATGGAACATCGCCGAAAAATGCTGCATAGGGTTTTCGGGAACGCTGAAAAAGATTATGTCAATGATTTTATCCGCTTTGCCTCCTAAATAAGTTCAGTCAACAGATTTCTTATGGCTTGCGGATATATTTTCAGTGTTCATGATGATAATCTTCTGTTTGTAAATATGAACTATGTTACTAAAACATGTTGTTTGACGGTATACATACTTAAAAGCTGCCTTGTTTTAAATTTTAAGCAGAGATCAGTGGTCTGCATCTCTCAATAATTATTTATGAGTATAATTTTGTTATATTTATCTGTATGTCTAGGTGTATAAACAATTCTGCATTTGTTGGATTATGGTCTACTGCGCCTACCAGAGTCAAACTAAGGATATCTCTAAGGCTGATATCTTCTCCCATTCAGTTAAACCTCCTGCATCTGCGCTTTTTTCAAAGGTTCTTATTAATTTAGGTGGGTTATTTTTTACAACGTTTCCATCGAACTTTAGTGAGTTTATCGTGATGTTTCTCTAATTAATCTTAGGGTTCTTCTGTTTTTATTTTGTCCTTGGCGATTTCCTCGCCGCAGTTCGTTTCATATATGTTCGTCGTCTAAGTTGTTCTGCTCACCATTTATTTGTCTTGGACCTCTTCCATATTGGACAATATCGTTCTGCATTTGGGCTATCATTCGTCGATTATGTGCGTCACGATTGTCCATTTCGCGGCGTAGTATCTCGAATTGTCTTCTCATCTCTTCGAATATAAATTCATTTGGTGGTGGTAACTGCGCATTGCCTGGTGGGATGTTGAAGTTTAGTGGCTGTATCCCTGCTGCTTCCTCCTCTTCTTCCTCCTCAGACATGTTAAAGTTGTTGCCTGCCTCAATTGCATTTATTGAGACTCGCCTTCGACCCCCTCGTCCTCGTCCCCGACGTTCCTGTTGTCGCATATTGCGTGTGGTCGCCTGACATTCTTGAGTCTGCTTACTCTTGCTTTCTTTTTCTTTGTTCAATACTCTTTAGAAAACATGCCGATAATTTTAAAGAAAAAGACTATATGAAAAAAATATTAACGTTATACGTAACAGAACAGTTCGATGTATTGACATTTAGAAAAATTATAAACGAAAAATATGCATTAAACCTGCAACAAGATGTAGCTGAATTCATTATGGATATTTGTGTAAAATCGAAATTATTAAAGAGCGTTATAGAACATGAACTTATTACTGAAATATTTTGTCCAAATTGTGAAAATATGCAACAGCAAAATACCAATAATATTATAATTACATTAACTATACCTTCATCTCAAACAAATTAATGTCATTTTGTATGAATACGTCAAGGAACATTATCAAACTTGAATGTAAAATAAAAGATATTTCTAATTCAAATGTTATAACGGAGTTCCTTTTCCTGTCGAAATGCGAGAGGAATAAATGCAGCAGCTCGTTGCAGGCTTCTTGAAGGCTATGCGAAGCCTGGCCCGTAGCGCAGTGTATGCTGAACGTGCACGACCTCGTGCACGTGAGGCCGCGAAGGAGTCGTGAGTGTTGATGCTACGTAGCGTATTCGCGAGTTAAATCTAAGGGAAACGTACGGGAAAGGATAGAGTCAGGAGCAAAATCACACAAGCCGAGTAAAGATAACTGTTTCGTTTATGTAACGATTCCGATTCTAATACAGATGCAGCGCGGGATAAGCGAGAGACGAAGCAGAGCGAATAACGCAGAGAGAGAGAGAGAGAGAGAGAGAGAGAGAGAGAGAGAGAGAGAGAGAGAGAGAGAGAGAGAGAGAGAGAGAGTATTACGATCTAGCCGGTACTTACAGATGCGGCTCGTGTAGTCTCGCAGATGCCTCGTGGCTCGACCGGAGCGGCACAGAACGGGTAAGGGGAGCTCCTCGTGGCCTCGTATGTGGCTCGGTGCAGCGGGAAGTCGAGCGGCAAAGTAACTGCTCAGCTCGTGTCCGGCACGCTGTATCAAGTAGCGCGCAATGTCCAATAGCATGATGTACACGCTGCGACACGCCCCAACACGTCACGGATGCGGCAGCAATCCTCCGGGATACGTTTCGTCGCCGTAGCTAGAGTTCGCGGAATTGCACAAAGCGAGAACAAAGCGAGCTCGTCGGCGCGACTGTTCCGATCCGTGGTCCACTACCAAGTGTCGCGGCGCAGCGCGCGACCACATGGTCAGCGCGAGCTTTCTCCCACTTTCTCTCACACTCACTCGTCCTGTAGGTACATGCACACACACGCGCGCGGCTCTTTCTCTCTCTCTCTCTCTCTCTCTCTCTCTCTCTCTCTCTCTCTCTCTCTGTGCGTTCGACTGGCTCTGCCTTCTTCTTACCTTGCTGCTGAAAGCAATGTCTTCACATATATATTATATAAATGTTTATTATGAGAATGAATATATAACAATAGAATGTAGGGAAGAGAGAAGTAACAAGTGCACTAAAGGCGACTCGTTATAATGTATATATAAACAACAAAATCTATAAAGTCACGAGCGCAATATTTCATCATGGTACAAGTATTCATTCAGGGCATTATACAAATATGATAAAACAAAATAATAAATGGTTTAAAGTAGACGATTTAAATATAAGTAAAAGCAATTGGCCAAAGAAAGTAAAAATATGTATATAATATTTTTAGAAGAAATTCAATATTTTGTAAGTTTATAACACTGTTAATTTGGAAGTTTAAAACAATCAAACCACACCCTGCCATTTTGCTAATTAATACCGTATTATGATTGAATCGTTATTAAAAATGTTACTGCTGACATCCCATGCAAGGTAACATCCCAGATAATGTTTTTGAAGCGTTATAGATGCAAGAGAATCTCCTTCCATTGAAACGTCTGTTCAACCTTTTGATCCATCAATCCAACCTGAATTTGGTGACTGGAATAAGGACTAGAACAAAGACACTGCTCCACTCACAGCTATATTGAGCCATGGTTTTTCCCGTGGGTTTAAGGTGAATACTAGAGCTATTAGGGTAAAACCTAATGAAAGGCTTCGTGGCATTATAACATGCTTTTTATCTTCAAATATAATTGAAACTATGAATAATCGAATCCATGATGTTTTTGCTCCATTATAGATGTAGAAGAATATCCTTTCATTAAAACAACTATTCAACCACTTGATCCATCGATTCAACCTGTATTTATTGACTGGATTTTGAACTGAAATAAAGGCAACTGCTCTACTCACAATTATTTTGAATATGATTTTACCGTCTGTGTAAAGTAAATACCAGACTCCATGGCATACAAACACCCCTCTTATTCCAAAATATAATTAAAACTATGGATAATTAAATTCAACCTCAAACCTGACCTTAAAAATTAATTGATACTGGCTTAATAAAATGTGATTACAAATAAAATGTCATTTACTTACATACTGTATTTATATATCATTAGATAGTAATATAAAGGGTAAGTGTCAACTAAAAAAGGCGGATTTTTAGGAATCTATATGTCCCTCACCCTTCTAAACCTCTCACTCTGCCTATTTCATGCATTAGTAAACTTTCCACCACTTACTTCGACACCCCACCCATATTTTATCTTATATACCTCCCTACTGAAAAATCTCACTTGAGATCACCGGAGGTGAAGCCCGGGAGTTACTCGACCAAGTGGGTAGGGATTCTCCTGGGAGATTTCCCTCGATCCGAGGGTTAGCTCGGGGAGAGATCCAGCAGACGTTAGAATGGCTCTTGGGAGAGAGGTCTCACCGGAGATCCGCTTATCATATCATTATAAAAAGCAAAAATATTTTTTTTAAATCGAAAAATGGCCATGAAATTGTCATAAAATAGTCCAAATCTTAAAAGAAAGTGTACTCAAATTCAGAATCAGAAAATATATATGCATGTCCAATCTTATTACGATCGATCACGTGGTTCCAGAATTATAACGGTGTACGTACGCACGCACGCACGCACGCACGCACGCACACAAGCGCGAAACCATCTGCACGGACATTTTATAAAACCATGAAAGCTCTCAAAATATTCTAAGCTTTAATTATCAAATTGTATGGTTTAATAAAAATAATAATGTTCAGGCACACAAGGTATACAGGGTGAGAGTTGAAAAATTTGAATCTTAATATCTTTTAAACTAAACGGTTTCATAAGCTACAAAAAGAACCTAGCTGAACTGATCAAAAGATCAATCTTTTCCTAAAATTTCAACTCAATTTAAACCTTTTTACTCCCGTAATCGTACGACATAAAAAACCGATTTTTTAGTTTTTGATTTTTATCTCAAAAACTAGTCGCCAAAATGGCTCAAAATTTTTACAACTAGTAGATACCGTTTTGCTTCCACCTAGAGGAAGCTTTGTGATAGTAAAATTTTCAGTTTCGCTAAAACTTCATAGAAACATGTTTTTAGATGTTACAAGTTGGAATTACGTGTTTTTAGGAAATGTCCCTATAGATGTGTGTGTGTGTGTGTGTGTGTGTGTGTGTGTGTATACCGTGATATTTCTGAAACTACTCCATCAATATCAATCAAATTTGACATGCACCTATTTTTGGATTCTAAATTCGGGAAAAAAATTAATTTTTTTATTTTTTCAATTACTTTCTTTTTTATGGCCATTTATTGATTTTCAAGAAACATTCTTTTCGTTTTTTTTAATCATTTGATTGTTACAAACAATTCAGCTAAAATGCATTTAAAAGATAATAAAATTACCTACTTTTACCCGTTTGGACCTCGGGATTGACCGCTCCGTTTGGCAGATAAAATGACAAAAGGTGATTTTTCAAAAAAAAATTAATATCTCTGAAACTAAACCTCATAACCTCATGAAAAAAAATATGTTGATGGGTTACGTGTCAAAATATATTCCGTTAAAATTTTAATTGATTTGACTACTTATTTTTTCAGTAATAAATTGACAACTGAAACAAATGAGTTTTTTGTAACACAAGCACGATTTTCGCGTTTTCTGACCTATTGAGCGGGACTGAAGTAACTTTTTTCAGACCAGCGGGCAAAAAAAATTGAAAAACGCCCGCAAGTTTTCGTTTTCGTAGCTTTCATTTATATAATGATATTGCACTTCAATGTGCTTTGAATTTGGAGTAAAGTTTCCGAATTTAGCGATCGCGATTGCTCCAGAATTATCTTCGTAAATAGTTGTCGGACCGTATAAATCTATATCGAAAGATTCGCTTAACAAATTTCTAATAAACAATATTTCAGAGACTGCTTCTGATAAAGCTACATATTCAGCAAAAGTTGAGCATTTAGTTACCGCACCTTGTTTGTGGGTTTTCCAAAAAATAACATTTCCGTATAATCTAATTACGTATCCAGTTGTGGATTTTCTATCAACATTATCACCTGCGAAATCGGAATCTACCATACAGTCTAATATTTCACTATTTACATTATCACAATACGTTAGTTTTAAGTCTTTAGTCTTGTACAAATATTTTAAGACTCGCATCGCATACTTATAATGAGTTTGATCGTAGCAACTTCGGTTACCACCTTAATTTTACCGCTTGTATACGATATCCGCTGTGCCTGCTTAATTTTAATAATCGCCAATCCAAGTCTATCTTTGATTCCGTTCGTCTACTGACTAGGCTTCGATCAATTTAAATTGTCTCCCATTGGAGTCATATAATGTTTTAAATTCTAGTTATCCTATAGCAGCCAAAGAAAAGCGGCATGCGCGCCGGACGGGACGCCCCCCACACGCACCGGGGGCACTCCCGCTGAGCATTTACTTGCGCCCGACTTCCCCTGCACCGAGCCACATACAGGCCACGAGGCGGACCGCTCCCGGCTTCCCGTTCTGTGCGCGGGCGGCGCCGTCGGTCGGATCGGGCCGACGGCGGGACGGCACTATCTGGGAGACTACAGCCGAGCCGGGCCGGCAGTCTGCTAGCACGCCCGCGACGTAGCGCGGCGTAATCAGATAGATACTCTCTCTCGTCTCCTCCGTGTCTCTCTCTCCTCTGCTCGTCTTCGTCTCGTCTGCTCTCTCTCTCTCTCTCTCCCTCTCTCTCTCTCTCTGCGTTATTCGGCTCTGCTTCGTCTCTCGCTGTATCCGCGCCTGCATCTGTATGTGAATCGGAATCGCTTACCATAAAACGAAACAGTTTCTTTACCGCGCTTCGTGTGAGCCGTTTGCTCCTGACTCATCCTTCTCCCGTACGTTTCCCTTAGTAGATTAACTCGCGAATACGCGCGTGTACCGTAGCATCACACTCAGCGACTCCTCTCGCCGCCTACGGTGCCACGAGGTCGTGCGTACGTTCGCATACACTGCGCTTCGGGCCAGGCCTCGCCATAGCCTTTCAAGAGCCATGCAACGAGCGCTCATTTATTCCTCTCGCATTTCGGCACAGGAAAAGAACTCCGTTATACATCTGGAATTGAGAAATTATCTTCTTATTTTACTTCAAGTTTGCATTAATTGCTTCCTTGACTTATTCATACAAGAATGACATTAATTCTGTTTGAGTGATGAAGCTATTAGTTAATGTAATTAAATATTATGTGGTATTTTGCTGTTGCAGTATTTCACAAATTTGGCAAAAATGATTCAGTAACGTAAGTTCAGGCTTCTATAACGAGCTCTTTATAATATTCGATTCTACGACCAAATATCCATAATGAATTCAGCTACATCTTGTTGCAGGCTTCTAATGCATAGTTTCTTCGTTATATTTTTCTATGTCAATCATCGAACTGTTCTTGCTTACGGTATAACGTAATATTTTTTTCT
The DNA here is from genome assembly GCA_012977825.3 of Pteromalus puparum. NCBI lineage: Eukaryota > Metazoa > Arthropoda > Insecta > Hymenoptera > Pteromalidae > Pteromalus > Pteromalus puparum. The sequence continues at coordinate 26,251,474 of CM053170.1, forward strand.
AGTAAGTCTCTTGTCTTTGAAAATTATCGGCATGTTTTCTAAGATATGCCGTGCATTATATTGAACAAACGAAGAGAGAGTATTGAGTCAGGACGACTTAAGGCTAGAAGCTAGAATCTTCTGTAAGGTGTATCTAAAATCAAAAATATGCTATTAGATCATATCTCCAATGCCTATATATTTGGCAATCTTGAACCTTATCCCTCCTGTCAAACAAAATACGACAGACGGCACTCACACGTCAATCATGCCTGAACTACACAGTGAACCTAACCGTCTCTACGTGCAGTGAACTAGAGGTATATTCTTGTCCTTTGAGGTGGTGCAACAATTAGCGTGCAAGATACTCTATCACAATACCTCAACCATAAATATATTGGATCTGACTTAATCCTTGTCGGTACTTTTAAGTACAGACAATATCATACGCATTGCTCTCTAACACAAAAGATTTAAATTTTATAGTCTTGAAACAATTATACCAAGCTCTTGGGCTTTCTCTGAGTCCATAGAGTGCCTTTTGCAATTTACAAACTTTATTGTCTCCAGTTTCATAGCCTTTCGGTTCATTAACATATACTTCTGTTTTTACATAACCATTTAAGAATGCCGTTTCTACATCCATTTGTTCAATGAATAAATTATTCTTACAACAGTAAGACAATAACATTTTTAAAGTTTGCATTTTTCCTACTGGTGAATAAACATTATCAATGTATTCCTTTTGTTGAAAACCTCTAGCAACTAATCTAGCTTTATATACATTATTGTTTTTCTTTTTAAAAACCCATTTAACATCAATGACTTTTTTATCTTTTGGTCTTTCAACAATTTGCCAAGTGTTATTTTTCTTTAAACTATTAATTTCGGAATCCATTGCAATTTTCCATTGTTTATATTCATTTGAGTTTAGCGCCTCCTCAAATGTATTCGGTACATTTGCATCGATATGATTTACATAGATAAAATGAGTTACAGGATTTCCATATCTATTTACAGGACTTTTCTTTCTATTTGATTTTCTTTGGGCTAGTAGGTTTGAATTGTTATTTTCGGCAGCATCAAAATTTAATTCGTTATCTCTACTTTCATAATTATTTATACGATTTTCGAAATTTATTTCATTACCCCTACTTGACTCGAAAGTCGAAGTATGGGTAAAAAGATTTAATTCGTTTTGATCTACATCAGTATCATTTTGATCAAGTTCACGTTCGTTTGTCAAATCTCTATCCTTTTGATCATCGTTCTTTTCTAAGCATATAATTTTAGTATTTTCTTCAACTACCTGTAGTTTAAAGAATATTAAGATTCAAATTCTTCAACTCTCACCCTGTATACTCTGTGTGACTGAACATTATTATTTTTGTTAAACCATATAATTTGATAATTAAAGCATAGTATATTTTGAGAGTTTTCATGGTTTTATAAAATGTCCGTGCAAATGGTTTTGTCTGTGTGTGTGTGTGTGCGTGTGCGTGCGTAATAAGATTGGACGTGTATATATGTTTTCTGATTCTGAATTCGAGTAAACCTATCTTTTTGTATCGAATAGTAGCGAATATTTAAATCAATGAATGAGTTGATTGTCCATGTAATTATCTTCCACTAGCAGAATAGGAGGAAGCTAAGTGCCAATGACTTGTTAGAAGAAGAGCACCGTGGAAAAGTAGTCAACGACTATTATTAACAAAGTGAATCGCACGATGATAAACTGAACAGTGAAATTCAAGGAAAATATTTCTTGGACAAGCGAGCAAGCTTGTAAAATATTAAAATTCTATTTTTTTGAGTCGAAAACGTGTGTCGAAAAATGAAAATGTTTAAGTGAAGAACAAATCAGTTAATAAAGGCAAAGTCTATAAAATAATACGTTCAGTAGTAAAGATAAAGTCGTCAAGTATTTTAAAGACAGTAAGGAATTCGAAAAATAATCAAGATTTAAGTGCGATGCAAGTGGATTAAAGTCGGCAAGTGAAACACGTCGGTAAGTGCTATATCAGAGCACGTGGCAATTAGAGGTTAAGCCACATGTTCTCGTGGGCTTAAAAAAAAGTGAATTCAGAACACGATTTAGTTACTAAAGAAGTTGTTTGGAAAACAGGAACTAAGAAATCCGATTAAAAAAAAAATATTTTAAAAGAACTGAAGAAGGTTATTATTATAACAAATCAAGTAGTACGATAAAATAAAATTAAAAAAGAAGAGAAATGGGCTAAACAAGCAAAATTGAGGTATTTTGATACGTGTTTGATGGTGAAATTATACAAGCTGGAAAATAAGATATAATGATCCTGCTGGAATATAAAGAGTGCAAGGATCCAGCAACTTGAGAAATGATGGAAGCTGAAAAAAAGGACGAAGCAAATGGAAGAAGATTGATTTAAAAGCTCGTACAATGATAAATTAGCTGGCTATCTCGACAAACAACTTAGAGTACGTTGGAATGTTGAACAGCCTTCGAGATTGATTAAGAAATTTGACAAATGATACTTGTCTCAGTCTACAGCCTTGCAAATTATATGCCAGAGGAAAAATCGAAGAAATCAAATTAAATAACTACACAACAGTGGAAAGGAGTTTATCGCAGAATTCGAAACAGTAACAAATGAATTTCAAATCGGCTGGTGGGAAAACTAGAAGAAGTCGAGAAACTAAGATATATCTAATCAGAGCCTTGCACCAAGTTACAGTTACGTTGGAGATTTTGATAGATGGTATACCAGAGGTCAACGAACAGTCGACTACGTCAAGTCGAAGATTAAAGGGAGAGAAATATGACTCAAACCAGATGGTTAAATATAAGCCAACGATCGTACCTTTGTTGGTTACAAACTAAAGGAAGAATGTCATACCTTGTGGGAACGAGGTTCACCACAAGTAACAATGCACGAGACCACAGCAGCAGGAGCAACCGGTGAGGACGAGGTCGCTCAATTCCAGTCAAGGTTCAACTCAGGCTACACACAGAGGGTTACAGACAAGAGGCTTCAACCGAGGCAACTACGAGGAAATCCAACGAGCGAAGGCTAAGGTCAACCAGGAGGCCGAATCTTCAGTCGCGAACACAGGGACTTGACTCATTCGAAGCTTGGCTGACGCAGGTCTGCAAACCAGAGGTAAATCAGGTAACTGCGTTAGAATGGTAGCGCAAACTTAGGCCCCAATTAGAATTATTGTGTAAGAATGTTTAATTAAGATAAGTGGTACCTTATATTCATGATTGTGATGAATGCAATTTATGTAATGAAATTCCATGT
>CM053170.1:26254839-26375396 GCA_012977825.3 Pteromalus puparum
ACATGGAATTTCATTACATAAATTGCATTCATCACAATCATGAATATAAGGTACCACTTATCTTAATTAAACATTCTTACACAATAATTCTAATTGGGGCCTAACGTTTCGGCTACCATTCTAACTGAGTTACCTGATTTTACCTCTGGTTTGCAGACGTGCGTCAGCCATGCTTCGAAATGAGCAAGTCCCTGTGTTCGCGCTGAAGATTCGGCCTCTGTTGACCTTACCTCGCTCGTTGCATTTCCTCGTAGTTGCCTCGTTGAAGCCTCTTGTTTGTAACCCTCTGTGTGTAGCCTAGTTGAACTTGACTGGAATTGAGCGACCTCGTCCTAACCGGTTGCTCCTGCTGAATGTGGTCCCGTGCATTGTTTACTGGTGGTGAAACCTCGTTCTCCACAAAGGTAGAGCATTCTTCCCTTTAGTTTGTAACCACAAGGTACGACGTTGGCTTATATTTAACCATCTGGTTGAGTCATATTTCTCTCCCTTTAATCTTCGACTTGACGTAGTCGACTGTTCGTTGATCCTCTGGTATACATCTATCAAAATCTCGGAACGTAACTGTAACTTGGTCGCAAGGCTCTGATTAGATTATCTTAGTTTCTCGACTTCTTCTAGTTTTCCCACCAGCCGATTTAAATTCATTTGTTACTGTTTCGAATTCTGCGAAAACTCCTTTCCACTGTTGTGTAGTTATTTAATTTGATTTCTTCGATTTTTCCTCTGGCATATAATTTGCAAGGCTGTAGACTGAGACAAGTATCATTTGTCAAATTTCTTAATCAATCTCGAAGGCTGTTCAACATTCCAACGTACTTCTAAGTTGTTTGTCGAGATAGCCAGCTAATTTATCATTGTACGAGCTTTTAAACTCAATCTTCTTCCATTTGCTTCGTCCTTTTTTTCAGCTTCCATCATTTCTCAAGTTGCTGGATCCTTGCACTCTTTATATTCCAGCAGGATCATTATATCTTATTTTCCAGCTTGTATAATTTCACCATCAAACACGTATCAAAATACCTCAATTTTGCTTGTTTAGCCCATTTCTCTTCTTTTTTAATTTTATTTTATCGTAATACTTAGATTTGTTATAATAATAACCTTCTTCAGTTCTTTTAAAATATTTTTTTTTTAATCGGATTTCTTAGTTCCTGTTTTCCAAACAACTTCTTTAGTATCTAAATCGTGTTCTGAATTCACTTTTTTTTAAGCCCACGAGAACATGTGGCTTAACCTCTAATTGCCACGTGCTCTGATATAGCACTTACCTACGTGTTTTACTTGCCGACTTTAATCCACTTGCATCGCACTTAAATCTTGATTATTTTTCGAATTCCTTACTTGTCTTTAAAATACTTGACGACTTTATCTTTACTACTGAGCGTATTATTTTATAGACTTTGCCTTTATTAACTGATTTGTTCTTCACTTAAACATTTTCATTTTTCGACACACGTTTTCGACTCAAAAAAATAGAATTTTAATATTTTACAAGCTTGCTCGCTTGTCCAAGAAATATTTTCCTTGAATTTCACTGTTCAGTTTATCATCGTGCGATTCACTTTGTTAATAATAGTCGTTGACTACTTTTCCACGGTGCTCTTCTTCTAACAAGTCATTGGCACTTAGCTTCCTCCTATTCTGCTAGTGGAAGATAATTACATGGACAATCAACTCATTCATTGATTTAAATATTCGCTACTATTCGATACAAAAAGATAGGTTTACTCGAATTCAGAATCAGAAAACATATATACACGTCCAATCTTATTACGCACGCACACGCACACACACACACACAGACAAAACCATTTGCACGGACATTTTATAAAACCATGAAAACTCTCAAAATATACTATGCTTTAATTATCAAATTATATGGTTTAACAAAAATAATAATGTTCAGTCACACAGAGTATACAGGGTGAGAGTTGAAGAATTTGAATCTTAATATTCTTTAAACTAAAAGGTTTCATAAGCTACAAAAAGAACCTAGCCGAAGTGATCAAAAGATCAATCTTTTCCTAAAATTTCAACTCAATTTAAACCTTTTTACTCCCGTAATCGTACGACATAAAAAAACCATTTTTTTTAGTTTTTGATTTTTATCTCAAAAACTAGTCGCCAAAATTGCTTAAAATTTTTAAAACTAGTAGATATTGTTGTTTTTCATTGTCATGAATTTTTTCAAAACATTTAACTATTTATTTTTTGAGTTATATATGTTTATCGAAAAATTACCTTTTATATCATAAAAAATGAACAGATCAGTCAATCTAGGAAATCTTGCGGGAAAAAGTAGACAAATTTATGTTCTTTTAGATACACTATTGTTGAATATATTGTATAAATCATATCATTATACAAAAATATTTTTTCAAAAATAGAAAAATGGCTATAAAATGGTCAGCTTCATAGAAAAAAGACCGAAATTCAGAATTAGAAAAAATATTTGCATGTCAAATTTCATTACGATCCGTCGCGTGGTTCCAAAATTATGGCGGTATGCGTATACCGTACACGCGCGCACACACACACACACACACACACACACAGCCATCCGCACGGACATTTTCTAAAAACGTATGATTCGTACTCCAAACGCGTTTCCACGAAGTATTAGTAAAACTGAAAATTTTACTATTACAAAGCTTCCTCTTGAGGAGGAAGCAATATGCAGCTTAAAATACTGATTTCATCTACAGCATGGAATTGTGGCATAAGGATGAATGACACAACACCGATTATATTACACATATTAGTACTAAGTACATAATTATTTTGCAAAAAAAATCTATAAAAAAGGTCTCTACGCGGGATTTGATCCCCGGTCCCCACTTTGAACTCAGAGCGCTGTTTAGTACGATTGGTTCCCGCGAGAGGCTCTGATACTCGTTAAATGTCAGCCGTTCCACCGAGCGATCTCGGCGGAAAAGTCGGAGCACTTTTATTATACGAAGTTATTCTCCTTCTCTCTTACTCCCTGCTCCTACTAGTGCTCAATCATCATTCGAGTCTGAAAAAGCCAACTTTTGCCCCTAGTTGTGTAATATACTATTAATACTTAAATAAATTTCATAACAATGTAAAAAAAACCTTTATGTAAGATGGAATTTATAATAAATACTTACCATCAGGCAATTCATAAATTTTTTTCGGTAATGAAGCAAAATAAAGATGATGTAAAGCATCTTCAGCGCCAATTCTTTCTTCTGGATTTAATTTGAGAAGAGATGATGCCATATTATCAACTTCGGCAATATCGTACAATCTAGGGAATGAAAGACCAAGTTTTCTTATAGGGTAAAATGCTAATCTATTGGGTTTATAAGCAGGTAACTGTGAGACTCCAGGCCATGTATCTTCAGTAGGTGTGCCAAGGATTTTAAAAATTTTATCTAGCTGATCATAAGTGCAACGCACACCTGGAAAAGTTGGCACTCCTGTTAGCATTTCTACAAAAATACACCCAACGCCCCACATATCTAAAGAAGTGGAATATTCTGTCGAACCGAGTAAAACATCTGGAGGCCTGTACCATAAAGTGACTACTTCGTGGGAGTAAGTATGTGATGGAACTGATTTTGCTCTAGCCAAACCAAAATCAGCTAGCTTTAATTCACCGATTTCACTTATTAGTAAGTTTTGTGGTTTCACATCTCGATGTAAGACTCGCCTAAAACGAAAATAGACTTTTAAAACTTAGACAACAAGTAACGTAGTAAAAGCAAATTGAAAAATGATGATTGCTTAATTTTTTAATTTTTTGTAGTTTAGTATTTGTAGACAAATATTATTAAGCGCATATGCAACATTTATATTGTGACGGGTCAGTAGACGGGAACAGCGCCTAACACCTAGTAGACGCGAATACGGGGCAATGCGTCGTTAGCTTAGTGGTGAGAGCGCACGCCTTGAGATCTCGGAAATGTGGGGTCAAATCCTCCTCGCCGCTTTACTTTTGTGCGATTTAGTTATAAGAGATAGAAACCCCGTTACTACACGCTAGACAAATAGAATTCCTTAATTTCATGATAATCAATTCAAGTTTATCGAATTAATTTTAAGGAACTTTACTAGCTTCAATTTTCAGACACTACTTACTTCTACTTCGATTTGAAACCTGTAACTTAAAAAAACATTGTAGTTAATGGTATTTTATAATAATGCCTAAAAACTGCCAAAATATCATGTAAATAAAAAGAACATAAAATATACCGTCAATTGTCATATTCTCAAAAATATATATTTTTCTGCGCCTGCACTCGAATTACAGTTATCTATGGAACAATTTGAATACAAAATTTAATTAAAAAGTTATGACGATTAATATTTTATTTTTGACACTTTCCAAATTTTTATGTTATTAAAAATTTCATTGGAAATTATTCCATTTATTATATATTATGACACTGTTGTGGAAGATTGTTTTCTACCTTGCTCGAGGTTTTCCGCACGAGCGAAACGAGTGAGAAAATTGAGCAAGGTAGAAAAACACTTCCTATAACAATCTCAAACAATATTTTATAGCACAACACTTTAAAATCGACAATGCAGTTGGCATTTTGAAGTTAGTGTACTATAAAATAAATAATTTTTTTTTAAGTTTCTTTATTGATACGAAAACTATAGGCATAAGACTTTCCTATTGGTAATTGACACACTTGCCCCGTCCTTTCGTAGTAAGCAGTGCAACTTGACATGCGCAGGCGAAATTATTGTTTGGTATAGCAATTTAAGTTAACCTGTAACAGTGCACATGCACACTTCAAAAGCGGCACGTGCCCAGCACACACGCGCTACGAAACGCAATCCGAGGCGACAGCAGTTGCGCGCGAAGCATTAGTAGGGATAGGTAAGCGAGAGAGAGAGAGAGAAAGAGAGAGAGAGAGAGAGAGAGAGACAAAGAGAGAGAAAGTATAGCGCGACACGAGAGCCAGCGCTATATCCAAGATGGCGCCAAGACGCCGAACAAGAGCAACAAGGACAGAACCGGCAAGAGCGCACGAAGCATCCCGAAGGGCCCCGAAGAGAGAGTCGAGGCGCAAGTACCCAAGTCCGCGCTCTCTTGAAATCCAGACTCGGCAGTGAGCGCACGTGCCCGGTGCTCTTGACAAGGCGAGCAGCCAACAGAGCCGTTCGACCACACGGCATCTTCGCGGCATCCTGTTCTATCTGGGCAACAACTAGCAGAACGAAGGTGCAGCGGTGGCAACAGGCTCCAGGATGATACAAGGGCGAGAAGAGACGAGGCGTAACCAGCTTGACAGGACGTCAGGGAGCAAGCGACCGACACCGATGTAAGTGTAGCGATGTCCCACAAGGAAGATTCGTCTCCAGCAACGAAAAGGAAAAGATGTGACGATACAAGTGAAGATACAAGTGGTGACAATCGAATGAGTGAGGGTGATATGAGTGATACGAGTCTCAACTCAGAGTCTGAGGGCGACAAGGTCGGGGGCAGTGCGGCGAATACGGCCAAGTAATCTATTGGCCAAGTGAACGAACTTGTCGATAAGGTGAACGAACATTGCGCGACGCTGTGCCTCCCAACACAGGTGCGCAACACCTAGCGCCTCCGTGTGCACTAGGATTTCTTTATTTCGCGGGATTTTACACGCGATCGCCGACGTATGGGAGTACGCTGGGGAGAGGTGGGAAACAGGAAAGAAGTCAAACACAGCACTTTATTCACTTTTCTGCAACTGTATTTCGCCCAGGCCTTCCCTACAACGTGGTGGCCTTAGCCACCCACGCAAGGTAGCCACGCAGGGCCCGCAGATACTCGCAAACTCCGCACACACACACTCTACCACGCTAGAGTCCTGGGGCTCTCACCTCTGAACACAGCTGACCCTCTCTCTCTCTCTCTCTCTCTCTCTCTCTCTCTCTCTATCTCTCTCTCACGTAGACTCGACGACGGCGGCCTTCCTCTCGTTCTGTCGTCCTTCCTCCCGTGCCTGCTCGACGGCGGATGGCGACTGGACGTCGAAGACTCTCCTGCCGACGTCCTTCCTCCCGTTATGGCTTCCTTCCTCTCGTGCCTGCTCGACGGAAGATGGATGGTCGTCTCCGGGGGTGGACTCCTTCCTCGGGATGGCGGTCCAGGTCGGAGCTGTGAGCAGTGAGTGAGCAGCTCGTGGCTGCTGCTCTCCTCACACACTTTCTCTCCACACACTCGCACACTTGACACTCGCGTGCGATTCTCTCTCTCGTCTACGTGTCGCGTCGACGTGATCCAGACGAGAACTGCCGAGTCACGCCGCGTTCGTGCGCTCGGCGATACTCTCCCGGCCGTTAGGGCCCGGCCGATAACGTAGTCCGATTGGCCAAGCGAGGCTCGAGACGGGCTGATTGGCTGCTCGTCTCGCGCCAGCTCGGACCGGCGAACTTCTTCCCAGAGCTCACGACGGCTTGCAATATCCGCGAATTCCCGGGATGTAGCTCACGTCCGAAAAACGCGGGCATCGCACACGCCGACTGTCTCTTTCTCGGCCTTATTCGTTAAGGAGAATTTGCCGCGAGAAACAGCAACACACGTTTTGCGTGGCTGCGACGTTTGCAACGTCGCAATTGTAAATCGCTACTCACTTTCATCGGTAACGAGAAGCTACCTCCAGCGAGAGTAAAACTGCAAAATATAGTGAATTCTGATCAAGCGATCACTAAGATCTCTTGTGCTTATATCAACAAATTGTCGACCGTTGCACTCGCCGGATCATGTATTGACACGTTATCACGCACCTGCAGCAACATCGAGCATCTCAGTGGCAATCTCGTCGAGAATAATCATGGCCCCGGGCCTGCGAAACATATGTCTTTTGCTGACGCGGTCTCTCAGCGGACTCACAATTCGGCGGCCAAAGTTTCACTCAGCCGCGGTAAACGTTTTCAATTGACACCTCGGAACGTGTAATGATCGGGCCCATTGATATTGCTAACCCGGCTTTTCCCTCCTCTAAAGAGACTAAGGCTGCGCTTCATAAAATAATTGATCCTGCTAAGCCAAAAATCAATGTTCAACGCGTATCAAACGGTCCTCACAGCTCGGTGCGTGTCGAGGGGGGATCTCTGGACGCTCTGCGTAAATCAGCTGATCTGTGCAAGGCGGGCCTCGAAATTAAGCAAGAGACTAAAATGAACCCTCGTTTAATCGTTCAGGACATTCCAGTAGAACTGACGGCCGAGCACATCGTTACTTGTATTATTAGCCAAAACCTACCGGACGCGACTACGGACGACGTAAAGCCAGTGTTCCTTTACCCAGCACGCGATAAGAAGTTCCGTTCTTGTGTTATAGAAACTAAGCCTGAATTTCGACATGTGTTACTTAACAATAAAAGAGTGCACATTGACTGGTCAGCCTGTCGTATTTCTGACCACGTGGTAGTCAAACAGTGTTATAAATGTCAGCGTTTCGGTCATATAGCGAAGGAGTGCGAGAACGGTGTGTGTTGCTGATCATGCTCCGGCGATCATGATAGCGGGGCATGTAAATCGAGAGCCTTAAGTTGTATTAACTGCGTAACCGCCGGACTCACGTCAACGGCGCACACAGCGACTGACCAAGCTAAATGCCCTCTTTTACGTAGATAAATCAAGCAGAAGATGACTCTCATTGACTATGACGAATTCTGATACAGTTAGGCATTTATCGCTCGCGCACGTTAGCGCACAATCTCTACAAGCGCACTTCACGGACATTCAATCTGTCATCCTCGATAAGAATATTCACGTGATGGCGATTAGCGAGTCCTGGCTTAATCTTGGGATCCTGGAAAGCCTGGGATCTTATCTCGGGTGGTTGCGATCCCGCATTATAACCTTCTTCGCGCGGATAGATCGGGTAAGAGAGGCGGTGGTGTCGCACTGTATATCCACGATTCTATCAGGGCCCGGGTTAGAGCCAGAACCCCCGAGGCATATTCCTGCAAGCCAGAGTTTCTTTTAGCCCAACTGACCTTCAATTCAATCACTATAGCGTGCCTTGATGTGTATAATCCTCCGAAGGCGGAATACTGGAATATTGTAGAGGAGGCTCTCATGAACTGTGATTTTGCTTACGACTACCTTTGTCTTCTGGAAGATCTCAACATAAATTGGGTCCTACCCTCGACCCCTCGCAACATTTTACGTTGTTCTCTGATCACCTGTGGTCTCGAACCACTCCTCTTTCAACCTGGCCTTCCACAGATCATCCGCACACACTACAATCGATTATATTTGTGTAAGCGATGCCTCAAAAGTTCAAACTACATCTCTGAAATGGATATCGCAACGACACTAGCGATTTGCTTGGTTTTCAACGACGCCTCTACACCGCCAACAAGCCCTTGTCCAGTCTGCAACCTTCCTTGCCATACTCGCTGTTCTAACAAAAAAAAAGAAAGTTATGTGTGACAGGTGCCGTATTCTTTCCATCAACAAGTCAACCCAGCAGAGTAACAAACCGACCCTGCCAGTGATCTCCACCCCTGCTTCGGCGACGCCTGCCACCAAGTCAGCCCAGCAGAGTAACAAACCGGCACTGAGGAGGCCCTCCCTGCCTGCTGGTAATCGTCAGGTGAGCGCACGTACCGGGCTCAGGCTTGCGCTCCAAAATACATCAACGACGCGCCGCGTCTCCCCCCACCAGCAGCAGCAGCAGCAGCAGCAGCGGCGGCAGCAGTCACGGTGCACAGCGTTGACATCGCGTGAGAAGGCGAAGTCAAGCGACCACGGCAACGGCGACTTGGTGTTCGACTCATCTCCCCCTCCATCGTAGATAAGGAGCAGCGAGAGAGTGATCAGCAGAGCCACAACGCATCTGACGGGCGGGACACCGACTCTCGAGCGCTTGCCTAATCGGAATCGCCAGCGCCGACCGTTGTCTCTCCATCTCCCACATCTCGACGTGCGAGTTCATCCAGCCTGGACCCTATGAACCTGCGGAAGAAGTCTCGTGTGACGGATGCGTCATTGGGCGAGATCGGCCTCCTGGGCGTCTCTTATATCTTAATTCCGGTGACCACGATGGAGCTCTTTTTTAAGCGTTTGGATATACTCCAGGACAAACTTGATGAGCTGAAGGCTCTCGTGAACAGGGGTTCGGCATCACGTGGCGTCTCCCCCGCGCTAGCGCAGGGGGCCGCCACATTAGGTGCAGCGAAATTGATCACTAGGCCAGTCAAATTAGAATTTTTTAACGCCATAAGACCGGATAAAAATATTATTATGTAAAATGGCTCCAAAAAGTATGTAGAATGATAATATCTATACGTAAATAACGAATTTTGTACGATGAATCAACAATAAACAATTTAAGCGGTAGTTCCGCATTTTTTCTCATACTTAACTCTGTGGTTTGGAAAGTTCTGATTTTAGGGGAAAAAGTTTACTACAAAAGTTGTTCGTTATTAAATTAACTACAAAAAAAGTCCTCGAGGGCACCACTCTTAGTCAATTAGTTTACTTATAAATTAAGAAAAGCCGCAAAATTCGTCAAAATCGCAAATTATTAATAAACTTTTGAAAGAATTACTTTTTTATGTTCATAGTTTGGGAAAATGTAGTACTTAGTTGTCTAAAAAGGCATACCAAATTTCAAGTATCTATCAATAATAGTTTTTTCGTAAATGGTAACGACATTTACAAAAAAACTATTATTACGATGGTATGGCGAGAAAAATTGGTCAGATTGGCCGCCTTTGCTTGAGAGTAAAGTGAAAGAGTTATATTTTGATAAACTATTTCGAAAATTACAAAATTTTTGATTAGGAGCGCTCCTGGGTGCAAATGTTTATAAACTACTTAGTTAACATTAACCTCAAAAGCAACATTTCAGTTCGATCAAATTTGAATAAAATCCACTTGAAAGCAGTGATTTTTAGCTTTTTTTTCAAAAAATCATCCCTCTACGAGCATGAGCACTGCTCCGCAAGTACACAAGATATCGCCATTTTTGAAATCGGGAATTGCGATTTAAGACTTGTACTTTATGTATAATTTACAATGATTACTGTAAAATACAATTTTAATTGGGAAAATCGTGTCGAAAGAAGGGTGATCGGGCTTTTACGCGCGGCGATGCCGTGGGTGACGGGGTGGGGGTATGGTCACGCACTGCCGCGCTCACTGCTAGAAACTGAAAAGTAAGATTCAAATCAGGGCGCTCGGAAAATAACATCGTAAATGATAAAGGTACTACCCATTAGTGTATAGTCAAGGGCTACTGTAGTTTATGGCAAAACTTCTTGATTTTGATTGTGTATTATCTAACACTGATAAAAATCATTTATACATAAATGAACACGAACTGTTGTAATGATTTATGTATAAAAATCGTTTATATATGAATCAACATAAACAATAATTATTTTAATCATAAAATACAATATTATATCATATAAATGAATAACATTTAATAATTGTAACAAAAGAAAAGAAAATTGCAAGCGAAAGGCACACTAGCCAACAACTACTTGACTACTAGCGACATCAAGCCCGGCGTGCTCGACCCGGAAGCTGCTACCTGCCTATCTGGACAGAAAATCTATGTTAACGAGATGTTATCCCAGGATAAGTTCAAGTTGTTCAAAAATTTGAAGCCCATTGCACAGAGACTGGGCTTCAAATATGTCTGGCTCGCGGGTGGCAGATTTTTGGTAAGGCGTAGGAAGGAGGGGGGGGGGGTTAACGTGCGCACGTTTTTGCGTCTGCTGCCGATTTGCAAGCCATTCTCACGGCGTGTCAGACAGGCTCGAAAATACTACGACGGCTAATCACACATGTGACTGTTACGACGGGAGACAAGGACGTAAATACTGCTACCTTACGCAACAAACCCGAGCCTGGTCTGGCAAGCAATTCGGCAGCAGCACCGTCAACATCAACATCATCGACGTCTGCATCATTTGCATCCCCACCCTCACTGTCATTATTATCATCAATATCGTCATCAACGTTCTCATCATCAACCGCTCCCACTTCTTGACTGGCGAGGCCTTTCAATAATGGGCCAGGGGTTAGGAGTACCCGAAGGGCGGGTTTTTTAAATGTAAATTCTATAGGGCCCGCATTGAGACGATTCATGCCTTTCTAAACGAGCGCTCCTCGTATGACGTATTTGGCTTCGCGGAGACATGGCTGGGTCTGATTGTGGATGACAGCCTCATTAAAATTAAGGGATAAAGCAAGACCGCAATATAAACGGGGGTAAGTCGCCCTCTTTGTACGCAACGGTTTGAAAATTAAAAAGCTCGCCTCCTCTGACACCATGGAACTAGGAAAATCCGGCATTCCTGAGTATCATTTCTGTAGCGTGCACGGGGCGACTCCCCGGTATTTCTCGGAGTTATATACAGGCCCCCTAAAATTCCTATGCAGAGAGACTTCGACCTCTTTGATGATTTACGGGATCTATGTAGCGAGTTTAGCCATAAGATCGTTATGGGCAATCTGAATACAGACTTACAGTCTGATTCAGATGACGCTGCTACCATCAAGCGTCTATCTGATGAGTTATCTTTTCAGATAATCAGACATGGTCCCACGCATCACACAACATCGTCTCACACATGGATTGATCTAATCTTGACTGACGAAAAAGACACGATCCTGGACTCTAATAATGAGTGGGTGCCCAGTCTTGGCAAGCATTGTGTCATAGATGTCTCCCTTGACATCTACTCTCCCGCCATAGGGAGAGGCTCTTTTTCTTATCGTGACTACAGGAGCATCGATTCTCTTACTCTTTGTGAGCTCCTGTTTTGCTGCGACTGGACAGCCATGAATTCCATCGATACCGATCCGGAAGGTGCTTTAAATACTGTTAATAATAACCAAAAACTTGTAATTGATAAATTGGCACCTTTAAAAACGGTTCGCTCGCGAAAGGGGTGTGCTCCTTGGTCTGGGCCGGAGTTAAGGCTCCTCAGACTCAGGCGCTATGAACGCACGGAGAGCTTTTCGATGAGGTTCTTCGACTCACTAATGAGATTCTGCGTTTAAAAATCAAAACATGCATTCTGCTCAAGAGCGTGATTCCTTCCTTCGTCAACTCTCGGATGCTCTTGACGAGAACAAAAATATTTGGAAGGTAATGCGTCATCTGGGTTTCCTGCCTGGGCGTAAGGAGGAGGAGATTTTCGGCTTCATGCCGGGTGAGCTGAAGGAGCACTTCGCAGGAATATCGGGATCATCCCTCGAAAACCTAGACGATGCAACGGACACTATTCTAGCAGCAAGCGAGGAGGGTTTTTCCTTCAGTCCCATTACTATGAGTGACGTTGTCCTTACAATTTCACATTTGTCCTCGCAAGCGAGAGGTGTCAACGGTGTTCCCTGCGGGGTGGTCGTCAAGGCTCTCCCAATTATTGGCGAATATATTCTAAATCTATTTAACTGCTCCTTCGCTTAAGGAGTCTTTTCGAGTATCTGGAAGCAGGCACAGTTCATTGTCCTAAGGAAGACCAATGCTCCGTTAGACGTCACTGACTTTCGGCCAATTGCACTGCTTTGCTTCCTCTCAAAGGTACTCGAGAAGATCGCACGCACCCAGATTACGGAGTATCTTAGTAAAAATCAAATACTTGATCCCTTCCAGGCCGATTTCCGAAAACACCACAGTACACAAACAGCGTTACTGAAATTGACCGGCAACATACGCATGGCCATTGACAAAAAGAAGTGACGCTTATGCTGCTGTTTGATTTCAGCAAAGCCTTCGACACCATCTCACCTCCTAAATTACTATTTAAACTGCGACAGCTAAAGTTCTCACGGGCGGCTCTCCTGTGGATTAAATTATATTTACAAGGGCGATCTCAGATTTTAATTTCTAATAAAAATGGAAACTCGGAATGGCTTGAAACCAACCTGGGAGTTCCACAGGGTTCTGTCCTGGGACCCCTGCTGTTCAGCCTCTATGTCAATGACCTGCAGAACCTACTCGACGGTACAATGATTAAACTGTTTTACGCGGGCGACCTTTAGATTTACCTACACGCTAGTAAGAATAAATTTCTTGAGAGCGTGACTCGGCTAACAGAAGCGGCACGGCTGGTTTCTGACTGGGCGGGGAGCTCTGACCTGCGACTCAACCCTGGCAAAACTAAGTCCACCTTTTTTGGTTCTATGAGGAATGTTAATGACATTAAGTCATGGAACCTGTCGGGAGTTCCGTTGCCGGGCGGAGTGATCGTCCTTCTTAGTGAGGCGGTCGTGAGCCTCGGTGTTGTACTTGATAGCAAACTCACTTGGAAACCGCAAGTGGATTCAATCACGAAAAAAGTCAATAAGGCCCTGTACAGCTTGCGGTTTATTAGGGGCTGTACCACCGAGACTCTCCGCAGAAGGCTAGTCGAGACACTAATTCAACCACAGCTGGACTACTGTACTGTAAACATCCTGGACGCGTCGAATGAACAACGAATACGGAAACAGAGACTGAGCAATTCATGTAAAGAGATTCATTTTCGGGGTTAGGAGGGATGAGCATATAAGTCTCTATCGGAGGCGTCTAAATAGTTGCGCACCGATACCAGAAGGCTCTACTTTGATAGCATACTTTTATATAAGGTGCTATGGATCGGTGAACCTACGCATCTGGCTTCGTTTCTTAGTAAACATAAGCCGAGACCCTTCAGCAGGGGAGTTCCTCCGGAACTGAGCATACCTGCAGTGAGCAATAAAACCGGGGCTAAGGCCTTCCAGGTACAGGGTGCTCGTTTCTGGAATTCTCTCCTTTCTACTCTGCGCAATCTTCCATCACTCGGTCATTTAAGAGGGCTCTGCGACGGCACTTGCTGCAAGTAGAATCGTAGCTACTCCAAGCCCGCTGGCGCTGCGTATATTAATTATACTAGTCTGACTTGGTTTTTAGGCTGCATTCTCTTCTTAATATTGCAATTAAGACTGTAATATGCAATGTAGATAGGTCTTTGACCAAACCATTTGTCACAGTAGAACCAAAGATTGGTTCTACTGTGATAAATGTGATATGTGTATTATATTGCGACGTGTAGCTGCATCAGCTACACGTATGTGCATATACAGCGCCGACATCCGTGCCTGAGGCGTCTGCTGCGTTGCACACACACCAAGCAGCGCCCCGGTGCACCATCTCCGGGCTACACGTCAACCTCTGCTGCAGTGGACCGCACGGCAGCAGAGTAATAAACTACACTCGCGTCGCACCGGGTCAAGGAATTACCAGCTGTCGCGACGAGCCGCCTCCTAACCTCTCACGTTGAGACCAGGACAGAGAGTGGCTCTACCGTAGCTGGGATGCTCGACACTAGCGTCGCGCCGCGCCGACGCAGATCAGCCGCACACCCGATCACTGCTGTACCGGTACAGCCACGATAAACGTCGAGCGCACGCACCAGGAGTCGCGCCGCGAACGCAAAAGCGGGATCGAGTACCGATGCGGCCAGACACAAGGCGCAAGTGACGCGCACGCATCCCGGCCGCGCATCAGCTGCAACACGAACGCGTCACACGGGTGAGAGAGAGAGATAGCGAGACCGCGCTCGGCGGACAAGAGATACGACGCGACGCGGAGAGGGAGACGCGCAGACGGGAAAGAGAGAGAGAGTACACGGCGTGAGCGGAGCCGGATAGTGGGGGCTCGCGCGTACACCACTAGCCACACTACTATCGCGACATGCTGCCGCACGCAAAGCAGTCCCGTACACCACACGAAACCCAGCTAACTACGACAGCTGGGTGACTTGTGCGCAACATATAGCGCCAACCCGGTTAGCTCGCGGGTTCGCCGTTCTCGCGCATTCATATTAGGTGCGCTAATCGCGAACTTGACGCCGTGAGTATGAGGGGAGCGAGTATAGAGGGCGCGATTGAACCTTCTTTTCCGGGACGCGCGAGGATAGCGTCGCGAGGAGACTTCCTCCTCGTCCATTCTGTCTGCTGCCATCAACCGCGTCGGATGTCCATCGCTTTCATAACCTAGCTGCAGTGCCGAGACCTCTAAAATTGCGAGCGAAGAGTCATCGTAAGAGTAGTCTTGGTCCAGTAGAGTGAGAGCGGAGTCCTTAGTCTTTTGTTCGGTTGTAATTCGTGCGTGTTCGAGGAAGATTTAAGAGTAAGTCCTTGCGCCGACAGGTTGATATTTTCTGAATGTTTTAACCATTCATTGGCGACGCCGTTGAGAGTGATGAGAACTCCGGCCATTCACTAACCATCAAATTCGCGGATGTTGCATGGTTGACGCCACCCTAGAGGCAAAGTCTCGGGTTTTTTTTTTATCTAGTACGTGGAAGCAGAGCAGACTTCGGTTGCAACGATCAATTCGCGGAAATTTCAGGGTCCGAGATACATGAGCAGACCAACCCAGCAGAGCAGTAGTCGTGAAAGTGGATTCCGTTAGAGGCACGAGACCGCCATCTTGGCGACGTCGCGTCCTTCTGACCGACGCCACCGCCATTAGCTACGAAACGCGGATGCGTTCTTAGAATCGCGCGAAATACGGAGATTCGCGGAGTAACTTTCGAGTCTAAATCATTATAATTGATTGCGGCTTAGTTTTCGACTAAAAGTGGACCGTGATTGAACACATATTATTGGAGTAAATAAATCATAGCGTTCGTATTGGGAATTATTATCGTTGACGCGAGTATATTAAATAATACCTCTGATTTGAATATCAATCCTAGTTACGCGTAGCGATTATCTATTGAAAAATAACGATCGAGAAGTGATTGTAGTCAAGCCAGTCTTGACGGGAGTTCATACAATATAATTAATTGATTTCAGCATTACATCTGATTGTGTTCTTTATTGACTACACCCTCTGCCACGCCAGGCTAATTCCTGTCCTTTAAACCTACCGTGTGTCCCCCTCTTAGATGTAAAAGTCCTAGTTAGTCGAGAGATAAGTGTAGTATTAAAATTTAAACGATTGCGGGGCTGAGGGAATAGCCTTAAAAAGCGCAACGTCACAATATGTGTAAGTATGTGACAGTTTACCTAGCACGCCAGCAAGTAAGCAATTATAGAGCACAGCAACGTGTTCGGTAATAGCATCAACGGTAGCAAATAACCTCGGTGAGCGTCTTGTTCCGTCGACGGCTGTGAGAATAGTAATTCTGTTGAATTTACGAAGTATGAAGTGAGAATAGTAATTCTGTTAAATTTACGAAATTCAAAGGGAATAGCAAGATATAATGGTAAAAGAAACCATATAGTATGAATAAGATGTCATACGCATTAGAAAACAAGTACCTGGAATTGTGTATGAGTTAAGTGATTTAGCGGCTGTGATAACCTGCTATGTGCTGGACATGTATGATATATTATATTTTGATTAGACCAAATAAAGCATTATTCTATCCAAAACTCACAAGATTGTCGCAGAGAATAATCACTTGGCTTCTGTATATGTTACAGCTACAAGTGACACGAAAAAAGAGTAGAGTGTAGAAGCCAAAGGATCGATCGGAGAAAACAGGTACTGCCAAGGCCTTCCCCACACCCCCTAGTAGTATAAGTCAAGAAAAGCTGTGCTTATACCTACAGGAGAACAGGAACAAGATCTATAGTAAATATGACGTACGTTCGCAGCTGTCTTATGTACTCATGTGGTCTGTTAGTAAACACAGCATAAATAGTAATCACCAGGCCATAGTAATAGAGCCAGGTAAGGTAAGGTAAGATAAGGTTGAAAGATTTTCGCGCATTTTAATTATCAAACATACTCACGTTAAGTGATCTATGGCCCATTGCGATACCCCTTTTTGTGAGTCTACTTCACTCTAGCTTTATATATCTTGCCTGAAGCATTTCCAGCCCTTTCCAGACCTCAATAGAATAGAATAGAATAGAATACGATATATTTTTGAATGCTCAAAAAACGTACAAGTGCCATAATACAATGTCATAGCTGAATTTCACAGCTCATTAGATCACAGCCAGTAGATATCATAATTTTATACATATATAAATACAAGTATACGTATAGTTTTTTTTGTGTATGACACATAATTGACTTATTCTATCGCATCAATATAAATAACAACACAGACTAGATTTTAAATATGACAGGTACAAATTGACAAGACGCAGGCGCATACACTAAACTATACAAAATTATATTGCACTAGGGTGCCGGAAAGAGGAAATTTCGTATTGCTATTTTAAACTTTGATAGCGAAGGCAGTGTCCGCATGCCTTGAGGGAGCGAATTCTGCAATCGGGCGTCCTGTGCCCTGAACGAGTTCAGGCCAGTAACGGTTCTCGTTCCTGGGATAGAGATATCCCTCGACAACCTACCTGAGGTCCTACATTTATTTTTCTCGAAGATGGCTGAGAGGTACAGCGGTTGCCCTATGCAATATGCTTTGTACATTGACACCGCCGCAAAATGCGTTTTACGATCTATAGTGTCCATTCAGCCCAGCTTCCTCCTGTAGTGAGAGATATGCTCGCACCTGCTCACACCACAAATATACCTTGCACATGAAATCTGCAATCTCTGCAGTTTAGTCTGGAGCTCTCCTGACACGTCAAGATAGACCACAGAGACATGATCTAAGTGGGAGGAGACAAGAGCGCTGGCCAGCTGCTTGCGTAACGCCTTGTTGGTACAGGATCTAAATGATCTGAGTTCATAAAGAGCTCTGTTAACCTTTCGGCTAACTGCATCCACCTGCGGTTTCCACGTTAACTTCGAATCCATGACCATTCCAAGGTTAGTTACAGTTAAACACACCCTTCTGCATCTCGATACCAGGCAAGTTCAACCCCTGTAGTTGATTTTTATTATGCTCCGATTCAAAATGATAGCCTTCGGTTTGCCAGTATTAAGGTGCAGAGCATTGTGTGAAGCCCAATCCGACATAGCCCATGCTGCCGCTGACATGCGATCCAGACCCTTACAAAGATCAGCTCTTGTCACTTAGATGTACGTTTGCAGATTGACCGCGTGAAGCAAGTGCATAGCACTATTGGTCGGCAATCCCTTGGGCGCTCGAAAACCGATCAACACCTCTTTGAGATCGTTAATGTAAATACTAAACAGTAAGGGCCTTAAGATCGAGCCCTGTGGGACGCCCAGGTTGGTTGGTAGCCAAAATGACTCTTCGTTTGATTTAGTAACCACTCTTTGGTTACGTCGTGACAAGCCTGACATGACCCACAGAACCACTGATCTGGAAAAGCCCATCCTAATTAGCTTACGTAGTAATCTCGAGAGGGAGAGTGAATCAAATGCTTTGTCGAACAGTAGTAAGATGGTGAGTAACTGTTTGTCACTGTCAATACCAGTCTTTTGTCAGTTTTAGTCTGCGTCGAGTGGTTGTGCCGAAAACCGGCCTGTAAAGAACCAATGTTCATTGAGGCTAAATACTCGGAGATCTGCTCATGCACGATCTTATCCAGAACCTTGGAGAAAAAGCTCAAAAGGGCTATTGGACGAAAGTCCGAAACAGCAAATGGAGCAATGGAAACAGCAACGAAAGTCAGAAACAGCAATAGGTTTCTTTTTAAGGGGCACCAAATTAGCGTTCTTCCAGGCTGGAAATGACTACACTGGAGAGAGAGGCATTAAATAAGATCGCCAAAAGATGTCCTATGACTAGGAGAGATTTCGCTATAACACTATGAGGTATCCCATCTTCCCCCTTAGCTTGAGATGAAAAGTGGGCGACCGCTAGAACCACGTCCGCAAAGGCGACTTCACGATAGGAGAAACCATCCTCATTGGCCTCCGCCAGGATGTCGCCTAGATCAACCTCGCGCTCGTAGTCGGATATGGATACTCCAGCAAACTAAGTGTTCAATTCATCCGTGATGAAGCCATGTAAGTCCTCTTTAGCGTTCGAAATGAGGCTAAGACTCCGTCATTCTTTCCAGACATTTTTGTTGTTTTCTAGAGCATCAAAAACTCTATTTTGATAATAGTTGCTCTTTTTCCAGTCCTGCTGCTTCTTCTAATCTTTCTAAGTAGTGTTAGCTCAGTGTGTTTTGCCTTTTGTTTTCTAGAGCCTGGCAGTGGCATAGCAAGTGTGTAACACTTTCTGATTTTTCGCAACATTCTCTCTAGGAATCATCTGATGCCTTTCCTCATTTTTGGAGTTTGACTTGACGGCGCAGTGTCCTATGATTATTCCTGTAATAACTGAGGTTTGTATTTTATTAATAAGTCCTTGGTTTTGTCCCTATCTATCTCTGGCTACAGTGCTCTCGGCGTTTTGCGGTCATCAAGTGCATTTTATTTTTCACAGTGCTTTTCTACTATGATTTTGTCTAGGGTTGTCTCTGTGGGTTCGCGGAAGAACTGCCTAAGTCTATTTTTCATGTTTTCGGGAAAACGCAACTTTAATGTTCGTACTTATCTGCCAGATCGGAGATAACTAAATGAATCGCCATAATTTAACAGTTTAATTCGCTTATCAACCATGGTCGCGGGACCCCAAAATTCGGTTTTATTTTTCGGGAATCACAGTAAACTCTTCGAATAGGGCGGTTTTTCCGGGAACAATAAACTTAGGCGCAAACTTCAGGAAATGTGGTTAACATGATTTTTTAATTTCTTTGACTCAAAATCTTCCCAAAAGGCATAAAACTGGTACTTATCATGTGGTTATTGATTTTTCAAAAGCCTGAGAATCCCGAAATTTTTTATTTTTAGTCTATGGCTTTCGGACCTTTTCTATCTTGTTTCATCGACTTAAAAATAAAGAAAACTGTCGAGAAACTGCCAAAGAAAATTGAATATAGGACACTTTTTATTCTAAATATCATTGGACATGGACGGTTCTTTTGAGTGCGGTTTTTGGATGAGTGGACTTAAGGGGGCAAACCACCTTTAAACTCTGAAAAATAAACTTCTTATAAATAATAACAAAAATAAATTATAATTGTTATATAAATTTTATACTAATATTAGGTTATATTACCTGTATTTTTACCATGGTAAATCCATATTAGCACCTACTTACCCATGCTGACTCTCCGTATACTGTTTTGAGCATTTTGGCACTGTCCGTAGGATTCCATGTGACCACATGGTTTGATTGGGCTAAAATTTTAGGAGCATACAAAGTGTACAAACACTTATACTTTTGGTATGAATACAGGAATTTTGATTTGAATGCTTAGAAAATCTTTTATGAAAAAAATGTGGCATAAATAGGTTTAAAAAGGCCAAAAATTAAGTATTTTTATTGTTAAACATTTTCTACGCAATCAAATCAAAATTCCTGTATTCATACCAAAAGTATAAGTGTACAAAGCATGCTCCTAAAATTTTAGCCCAATCAAACCATGTGGTCACATGGAATCCTACGGACAGTGCCAAAATGCTCAAAACAGTATACGGAGAGTCAGCATGGGTAAGTAGGTGCTAATATGGATTTACCATGGTAAAAATACAGGTAATATAACCTAATATTAGTATAAAATTTATATAACAATTATAATTTATTTTTGTTATTATTTATAAGAAGTTTATTTTTCAGAGTTTAAAGGTGGCGTGCCCCCTTAAGTGGTTATGCACATGGTTATTACGGGAGCACTATTGCCTCTTAGTATGCCCCGACTTTTTTACATGAAAAGTACTTATTTGAATCTGTGGTGGTATAGTGGTTTGACTGTCTGTGTAGATTGTGAGAAAATTATCGATGTGACTCTACTGCTTTCCATGCGAAATAGGATGTTACTTGATGATTTCTGGATTCGTTTCGATTTGTGTGCAATCGCCACCTGCTTGTTGCGTACCAGCAGGAAAACTATTTTGTATATTTGAATTATATGAGTGTACGTCACTCGATTACCGCTGCGACAGATATTTCTGAGCCAGGAATATTGGAGCTAGTAATTGATTTGAAACACTTTTGATCAATTCGAATACAGTTTCAAATTTATTTGTCAATAATATTTTAACAATTCACAGAATCCTAGGTGTACTGAGTAGACTTCTGCTCCTGTTCCCTTTTCTGATTTTGATCCATCTGTGAAGATAGTTATCTTGTCCTCTTTTATCACTGAGTTCTAATATCACCCTTCTCTAGTTGGAATATTGATCGTTACTTTTTCCTTAAAATTAAGTTCAGTGATCATGTGGTCTGTTTCCTGTAACAGCAGAGGACCTGGTTCACTACTTGATTTGCTAATTTCCGTTATTTTCCACAGTTGTTCTATTTCCACAATTGGGAGTCTCTTAATCCGATGGCTCCCTTTGTATCCAGACTTTTAGTAAACAGGTTAGTAGATTGCCGTTCGAAAATTGTACGCATTTTTTTAGTTTTGGCAGTGCCTATAAAAATCTAGACAGTCGATCGAGAAATAACTCATGGTATGTTGAAGGTACTTAAATTGTCTACAGAAAAATGTACCAGAAATTTTTTTTCATCAATTTGTTAACTGTAAAATGAATGCCGAACGCCAAAAACTGCGTTTTCGAAAAATTGGCACTATTATTGCAAAAATCGATGAATGTTGATGAAACTTATGGAAAAGACGGCCAATCCAATCATCAATATGTGTGCTAAAAGCTGATTTGATCGACCGTGAAATTGTTGCTATAGGTATTTGCTAATTTGTTTCGATAATTTTTTTGCAGCTGATTGTTTAATTACTAAACGTTAATTTCATAAGTTAATATCAAAGTTACAGGTTCTAATTGGACCAAAGAAACTTAAAAAAAAAAGAAAAATTTAAAAAAGTTGAAATTAAGTTGCTCTTTGCAACCAACAAAGTGGGACGTATAAAAAAGCGTTATAAATAAATGCCCCCATAGTGAGAGAAATGCCGCTCGGGAATTCGGTCTTTTTGCATTAAGGGGGCACACCACCTTTAAACTTTGAAAAATAAACTTCTTACAAATAATAACAAAAATAAATTATAATTGTTATATATATTTTATACTGTGCGTCCAGAGCGGACGGGTGGGTGCCTATCACCACTACACAGCGCGTCCTTAGGTTGCCGATTGAAGAACGGCCCCTGAGAAAGAGGTTAGCTGCGAATAAATCGAATGAGCAGCCGCGGATAGCCGATAGGCCTAGGCGTGGGAGTGATGAGCCCACACTGGCGATCGAACGCATTCATCCAGAAACATTACACAAGCACCACAACAACGAACACTCAACAATATTTCTTATTTCACTTTCTCTTCATACATAACTATGTCTATAATCTATCTCTCTTAGCACATATTTCAGAAATCCTGCTGTCGTTGAGAATGCGGGAGCGATGACAACTGCCCCGAAAGGGGATGTGTAGAATGATTCGCCACCTGGTCTAACACGGCAACGAAGCCAGCGAAGGCGCGCTGCCTTGCAGGGAGGCGTCAGGATACGAGCATGATTCCGTAGTGTATCCGACGATGAGCTGACTCCATCTTCATCAAAGTCGGAAAGCTCTCATACTTAGTTCTAGAGGTATGGGGGTTATCACCTCTGGAACGGATGATTCACCTGCGATCGGAAACAGGATCCAAAACGCGTGGGTTTCACTTACTATCATGGCTCAAAAAAACCAAAACCAAACCAAAATCAATAGGGACTTAAAGGTAGGAACGTGGAATGTGCGCAGTTTATACAGAGCAGGCGCGTACCGGGAAATCTTAAAAGAAGCTGACGGGTACAATCTAGACTTAGTAGCTATACAAGAAACTCGGTGGCAAGATAGCGGTATGTTAGGAAACGAAAACTTCACCTTTATGTACGGGGGCGCGAGCGGACATTCCCTGGGTACCGGATTTCTGATTAACAAAAGAATTATACACGCGATTAAGAGTTTCAAATTCGTAAACGACAGATTCTCGTATATCATCATCGAAGGAGCGTGGTACAATTACGTGGTTATTAACGTGCATTGTCCTACGGAGGACAAAGAGGAAGAGGTGAAGGATCTTTATTACGAAGCCTTGGAGCAATTAATCGACCAGTTCGCGTCTTACGACACCAAAATAGTAGTGGGGAATTTCAACGCTAAAATAGGGAAAGAGGAAATGTTTAGGCCCACTATAGGTAAGGAAAGTCTGCACGAAACCGGCAACGATAACGGTATTAGAGTCAGAAATTTCGCGGCGGCAAAAGATCTTATAGTAAAGAGTACGTGCTTTAAGCACAAGGATATACACGAAGATACGTGGACATCGCCGGACGGAACCACGCAAAATCAAATCGATCACTTTCTTATCGATAAGAGGCGCCACACGAACGTACTTGACGAATGTTACGAACGAGTCGGAAAGCGAAAAAGAGTAGACGACGGGACTCGAACTCACTGACCCGAGGTTCAGTGAGCTCGAGTCCCTGTGTGTTTCGAAGCCTGTGCTCTAACCACTGAGCTAACGTCTACGATGCATTCTGATGCGCTGCATCGTAGTACGACTCAGCTGCTCGACTCTTATCGCTGACTCGTCTCGCGGCTCGCGTTGCAGACGTTGCGTTTGTGACACGTAAGAACCTATAGGGGGGCGGATTGCGACTCGGATCATTTTCTAGTAGTGGCCAAATTAAGAGCCAAATTAGTAGCTGGGCAAAATAGTAAACGGGCGAGCAAAGTAGAAACGTTCGATATTGAAAAGCTACGGAACGGGATAGAACGAATTAAGTATCAAGTAGAAATAAGAAATCGGTTTCAGGTACTCAAAGAAACGGATGTACCGACGGAAGTAGACGACGACCCGAACAGTCTTTGGGGGGATATCGAAAAAGCGATAAAAGAGGCCGCGAATAAAGTGCTAGGTGGAAAGAAAAAGCCGAAGAGCAAACCATGGTTTGACGAAGAGAGCGAACTCTGGTTTGAAAGGCGCAAAAAGGCCAAATTAGACAGCGTACACAATGGAGGCGATAGGGCTGTAGAAGAAAGAGAGAGTACCACGAAATAAGAAGGCAAGTGGGGGCGATTTACAGGAACAAAAAACGCGAGTATCAAAAGAATCAGATTAGAAAAATAGAAACTAATAGTAAGGAAAATAACCCGCGCGAGATGTACAAAGGAATTAACGCTATTAGGAAGGGTTTCCAGAGTAGATTATAATTAATGAAAGATGAGGGCGGAAATCTCGTCACAAGCGAAGGTGAACTGCTAAAGCTGTGGAAGGGCTATTTTGATAAGCTGCTAAACGTACATGAAAACTGCGAGGAAACGGGAGACGAAATCCACACTGCTGAACTCCATTTGGAAGAACCGACCTACAAAGAAGTAGAAGCCGCGATCAAAAAACTAAAAAACAATAAGGCCGCGGGAAACGATTCTATACCAGCTGAACTACTTAAATATAGGGGCACTGCGCTGACATCGAAAATTTTTGAACTAGTATGCTCTATTTGGAAAAGTGAAACAATGCCGGAAAACTGGAAAGAATCCATCATCATACCGATTTTAAAAAGGGAGATAAGACAGACTGCAATAACTATCGGGGAATCTCACTTTTAGCTACCTGCTACAAAGTTCTGTCAAACGTAATACAGGCCAGACTCACACCCTTCGCGGAAGATATAATAGGAGATTATCAGTGTGGATTCCGGCGTAACAGGTCGACGAGCGATCAAATGTTTACTATAAGACAGCTGTTAGAGAAAAAATGGGAATATTGCGAAACAATACACCAGTTATTCATAGATTTTAAAAAAGCGTATGATTCTATCAAGCGAAGCAAAATGTATCAAATCCTTGTGCTCCTCGGCGTACCAAAAAAAACTTGTAAAATTAATACAAATATGTCTGAACGGAAGCACGGGAAAAGTCTGAGTAGGCGGTAATGTATCTGAAACGTTCATGATACACGACGGTTTGAAACAAGGTGACGGGCTCTCCACGGTACTCTTTAACTTAACGCTAGAGTATGTTGTTAGACAAATGCAGACTAGCGGGCTGGGCGCAACACTTAACGGAAAAACGCAGATTCTAGGATATGCAGATGATTTGGACATAGTGGGGGATAATGGCGAAACGGTAGCAAAAAACGCGGAAATACTCATAAATGCGGCCGAGGAAACGGGGTTAGAGGTGAGCGAATCGAAAACGAAATATATGATTATGGATAAACTGGGCATTTGCGAAGGAGAGGGGGATCTTAGAGTCGGAAATTTTACGGCTGCAGAACGGTTGCAGAAAACACGGTTTAAAATGTACCGAAATCTGCAAAGATTGTCATGGCCAGTGTGACAACAGAAAAGCCAGTACTCGACGAAGTATTGAAGCAGAGAGAAGATTATTCAGAGTGTTTATTTCAACAACCAGATCTCTTACAAGACGTAGAAGATAGTGATGAATTAATACCTGCTAAAAAAGGCGAGTAGAACCATAAAAAATGAATCATGTCATTATTACAATAATACAATTTTTTAATTTTATAAATATGAATCATTTTTGCTTTCAATTATTTTAATGTCCGTGTATCCACGAAAAATAAGAAAAAAAAAACATATTTTTTCTCTAATAATTATCAATATTTCCAAATTTAGAAATTTAATGTTGAGTTCGCGACGAAATTTTATTTCAGAATTATAATTTTATGACGGCATCGTATACATCTCGACGAGATACCCCGATTCAAAAAATAGTATACTGTGTGCCAAGGGCGTAAAGTGGGCTTTTTTAGGCCGAGTGTGCAGTTTGCAGTACTCGTCTGCGGCTCGTAAACGCCCTAGCCTTCGGCTCGGGCTAACTCGCCTTGACTCGTACTGCAACCACACGAGGCCAAAACGCCCACTTAGCCCTTGATGCACACCATATTTTTTGTAACGCAAGTACAGATTTTTGCGTTTTTTTTTTAGATATTGAGTTGCGACTGATGCAACTTTTTTCAGAATCGGCGAACACACTCTTAGTAAACTAATTTTTAAATTTATATATATATATATATATATATATATATATATGTATATATGTATACATATAGAAAATTTTCCGAAAAATGTTAGCGGGCGTTTTTCAGTTTTTATTGCCCGGCGGGCGTTTTTCCTTTATTTTTGAGCGCATATGCGGGCAAAAAAAATGAAAAATGCCCGCCGGGCAAAAAAAAAGAGAAACGCTGGCTGCTTCGAGAAGCGGGCGTATTTCAATTTTTTTTGCCCGCCGGTCTGAAAAAAGTTACTTTAGCCCCGCTGAATAGGTCAGAAAAACACGAAAATCGTACTTGTGTTACAAAAAAATCATTATAATTCACCGAGCGGTTCTCGAGCTACAGAGACCAAAACGAAGTTGAAATATTCGAGGCAAAAGTCGGGCGCACAGCCGAGAGCGGCGCGAACGCGCATGCGCGGGCTCGGCGTTCCTCCTCGCGCGCGCAGGTAGTTCATTAACGTTAACTTTCACTGTTGCTACTTGCTAGCGCGTTTATTACGTACAATATCAACGTGAAACTTAAAAAAAATTAAATTTAAACTCTTCCTCTAACTATTCCTGAAATGACAGATCGATACCTCCAATAGTTTATTAACAATTTGCGTTTAAAAAAAAAGCTATCTGGAAAAGAAAGAGGCTTAGGTGAATTTTTCTTTTTGAAGAATAACGACAAAAATATGCTCTATTTAATGCAAAAAGACCGAATTCCCGAGCGGCATTTCTCTCACTATGGGGGCATTTATTAATAACGCTTTTTTAAACGTCCCACTTTGTTGGTTGCAAAGAGCAACTTAATTTCAACTTTTTTTAATTTTTCTTTTTTTTTAAGTTTCTTTGGTCCAATTAGAACCTGTAACTTTGATATTAACTTATGAAATTAACGTTTAGTAATTAAACAATCAGCTGCAAAAAAATTATCGAAACAAATTAGCAAATACCTATAGCAACAATTTCACGGTCGATCAAATCAGCTTTTAGCACACATATTGATGATTGGATTGGCCGTCTTTTCCATAAGTTTCATCAACATTCATCGATTTTTGCAATCATAGTGCCAATTTTTCGAAAACGCAGTTTTTCGCGTTCGGCATTCATTTTACGATTAACAAATTGATGAAAAAAAAATTTCTGGTACATTTTTCTGTAAGTAATTTAAGTACCTTCAACATACGATGAGTTCTTTTTCGATCGACTGTCTAGATTTTTATAGGCACTGCCAAAACTAAAAAAATGCGTAATTTTGCCACTTATTAGCTAATTTGACAACTTTCCGACACTCCTTGAACGTTAGTTTTTTGATATTATGATTCTGCATACCCTTCCCCGCCATAAAGTGCAAAAACATTTCAAGATTTATATTCTTTATCTTCAAAACCTAATTCGACTGGACACGCGCTAGTTATATAAACCGTACTAGTCGTCGCTTATTCATCACTTGTTATCGACCACTTTCCACATGCCGTATCGATCGCCTCAGCTCTCGGAACCTGCAACCATAAGATGTTTATGTTTTCGGACGTTGACACGAACAGCGGAGCACGCATCGAGCACGCATGGAGAACAATAGAAGAGAGATTAAACAAACAAAATTACTGTCCTTTTAAAAAGGCTCTTGCACCGGCAACGAGCCAGTCTCTGTCGGGTTTCCAAGCTGTTAGAACGTTCAATAAACGTCATAAAATCGATACCTAATTCCTTTACTTACTTGCGAATACACGTACGCTCTGCTATACGTACACTTAACTCGCTCATAACAATACTTCAAAAAATAAAACCAAAGTTTGGTATAGCAATGCAAGTGAAACTTTGGAGGTGCTAATTGTTTATAATCACTTTCTATCCTCTCTTTCCTCGCTTATTCACGCCTTAATTGTATATCATAGTCCGAAGCTACTGCTAAAAATTAACCGCGCGTGCGCATGTGTTTTGGGTTTTCCTTTTTGAAGAGTTTAACCGCTTTTTAACATTGAATGCATTTCAACGCTTTTTAGATTTTATATTGCAGCCGCTAACGCCGATTACACATTGATAATTTTGCTCGATACGCTCGATACGCAACGCCAGCCCGAGCAGTTTTTTTCGTTCTACTCGCGCGCATAATCATTTGCAAATTGACGGTATTAAGGTCGTTGGAAAACGTACCCATTGCTGTGTATGCATCAACTTTTTATAACGAATCATAGACGCCAGCTATTTGCTGTAGCTGAGCTAACGCGCTAAACGTATACGGGATTGTATATCGCATTTGTTGAACTTGCCAGTACAAGAAAAGAAAAATTATTATTCTATATTGATTACGAGTTACTGCTGAATTTAGTGTAATCTAAACGCTTGTATAATGTCGAGATCTTTAGTTGATATATGATTGTTTCGGCGCATGTGTTTTGGATTTTCCTTTCCAAGGAGTTAAAATGATAGGGCACGTGTAAACAATACATTTCGTTCTTTCTGTGGATGTGGAGAAAACATTTTACCTACAAGAGCTTAAATACGTCTGAATTGTTCAGTATTGATTTGTCGCAATAAATCGGTCGTTGCAAAAGTTACGTCGTTTCGAATTTTACAACAACGTGCGTGCACGCACCTATTGTCGTATAGATTGCGAGTCTACCGATAGGTCTACCGATAGGTAATGTAAGAGGCAGAACTGTTACCCACGTTAAAAACTAAACCTTAAAACTACTTAAAAAAACATCTTAAGGGAATATTTCGAGATCAAACAAATGTGTCTCTTAATAAATTTAAATACATTATAGATCTTTCAGTGTAGACAAATCTTAGCAACTCTTTGGACGACGTCATCGATCGTGACCATTTTTCTATCATGTCGTGATCAAATCTGATCCGCAACCACTTGTGATACAGCGGGTAAAGAAGCTTGTACGTTTTGATCCTAAACTCTTCGATAATTTTAGGATAACTTACGTCAGAAGTCATTACGTCTATCGGCTTGTTTAATAGATTGTAATACGAAGTACCTTCGATCTCATGAATTGGCACAGCTCTTTCATAATAATCCAAAATCGGTTGTTCCCTTTGTATTAATGAGATCGCTTTCTTGTCGAAAGGAGTTTTATCACAACACGCAAATCCAAATCCATTGACTTCTTCTTATGAAAGGTATTCAGTATAGTCCCAATCTTGCTAACCCTTGTCAAACCACTTAGAAGTAAATTCCATTTCCTTGAACATCTTGAGTTTCACGATCTTAAAAATCGTCTGCCTGTCTGCGAGAAGAAGCTGATAAAAAAATATAAATAAGGAAAGATTTTTGTGATATTTCATCGTCAGGTGTTGAATTGACCGTTAATGTTAATGCACATAACAGCTTCTGCTCATTGAATATCAACTTAGTTGTCTTTGCTACATACACGGCTAATAGCTGTATTATGAAAAACAAATGTTTTGCCTACCCTCTGGTCATACGGATACTGCTGGTCACAGTTAAATGGGAAACTTGCATGAAAAAATCTATTAGGTCCGACATGTAGAATATCGAAAAATAATCAACACGTTTTTTTTCATTTTGCAATCAAACGATTATTGACAAAGGTACAGCGGGTTAAAATATCGTGTGACGTCACTGAATCGGACGATATAGATATACTACACAGTCCGAATCAGTGACGTCATACATTTCAACTCTCTATATCTTTGTTAATAATCGTTTAATTGAAAAAAGAAAAAATACGTGTCGATTATTTTTCGATATTCTACATGACGGACTTAATGAATTTTTTCATGCAAGTTCCCCATTGGGGATATTTAGAGCCAACAAGCATACGCTGGACGCGAGTGGCCGCGTTTTGATATAGAGCGCATGCGCGTCGGCCCCAGTTAACAAGCGGCCGGCACTGGCAAAAATTTCCGGAATTCAAAGTTTGAATTAACCGTGTGTGTAATATTAGAACTTATTACAGAATAAGTATTAACAGTGGTTTAGAGGTAATAGCTGAATGGCAGTATTGGAGGGTAATTAAGGAGCAGAAATTAAGGGGCAGTAATTGAGGGGCACTAATTAAGGAGCACAATTTTTGAATTGGCAGCGGCGAAACTTTTTTGATAATATAGAGACTACAGAATCTATAATAAAGAATTCTAAAATCTACATTTGAGATGATATGCATTAAGAGGGAAAATTGAGGGGGAAAAATGAGGGGGAAAATTTCTGAACCGGCGGCGGCGGCGGCGGCGGCGAAACTTATTTTATAATATAGAGAGATTATCTATGAAAAAGTCAGTGTAGGTAACGTCCCAACTGTAATAGTTTGCTTACAAAATCCATGCAAAATTTGTACACTGTATAAATACCGACTTTGCATTGATACAATGTTGCCTACACTGACTTTCTTTTAGACAATTATATAAAAAATAACTTTTGTATTCAGCTGATTTTGCCAGGACGCGAATCAACCGTGATATACAAAGAATACTAAAAAAAGTGCTGATTTTGCAACTTAAAACGCTCGTAGTTTTTTACACATCACATTAACAGCTTTTTCATGACGTAATTTGTGATCTGCAGGCGATTTTACATAAAAATCGAAAAGTTTGAGCCAACATTTTTATAAGAAATCTCTATTAATCGACCTTTTGTCTTTATTTTTGTAAGCGGCGCACTATGAGTCAAATCGCATTTTTTGGTTCAAAATATAATATCTCCAGAACAAATGGAAGAATCAATCCAAATTTTGGTATGGTTTAACTTTAAGTAATAAGGATTAAGGGAAAATTATTAAGACTGTCATTACCCACTATTGTAGGGGTGAAACCAAGGGCTGAAATAGGACACCTTTCAAAAATCCATCTTTTTTCACTCTTCTTTATGGTGTATCTCAAAGAAAAATAGAGATATTGATACAAGTTTTTGGTTAAATACTCGCCCTTATAATACAGATTGAGGAAACCTTTATTAAAATGCCGTCAACCCCTATGTTAGGGATGGGCATGGGGGGTAAGGGGCTGAAAAATCGAAAAATCGCCGAAAAATGTTATAAAGGGTTTTCGTGGTCGCTGAAAACGATTCTGACGACCATTTAGTCATTACTTCCCAGCTTGGGCATGACTTGCGGTTATCAACCCCCACTTTGGGGGGTGGGCATGGGGGGTAAGGGGGTGAAAAATCGAAAATCGCCGAAAATGTTATAAAGGGTTTTCGTCGTCGCAGAAAGTAAATCATATTTGATGGAGATTTGCATTCATGTGAAGCTGGAATTTTACTGATTTCACTTACCTTTTGTACTATACATTATCAGATTTTCAGCTTGATTATGATGATAAGAGATGGTTACATAGTAATTCTGAGACATTTGCATCCATATTTACTGAAGTTATTATATAAACCAATTATAATCATTTAAAAGAAGGCCTTTTAATAAGTGTCTTTTATACAGGGCTTTGACTAAATCAATGTTGATGATTTGGACATACATTCAGAGCCGCACAGAAATTTATATATTTTATCTTCAGAACTCTCATCGTTCATTTTAAATAAATCAAGAATTATTTAAACAATATAAACTTTTTTAAAAAGTAGTATAATTTAATAATATTCATAGTCAAACGTATTTTTCGAGAATCGATACCCAAATAAAAAATATTAACTTCTTTTCAAAATGTTACAAACAATACATATACTGATTTTCAAGAGAATTAATGAAAATGTCTTGCACAAGCAACATTTTGAAGATTTTAAAACAACTAGTATCAACAACCTCATTTTTATATGAAAAAACATTTAATTGTAGTTAAATTAATTCTTTATGTTTTGATTGTTTATTATAAAATATGCGTAATCTATATTCTTCTTTTTTCCATCGAAGTATATGTTAGATATAAGTTATTGATAGGCTGCATATATTTATTGTATATTAAACCTTCGTCGAATAGTGGTACTTTATTAAATTTCAGTAACTTCATTGTTTTTGGCTAAATCTGACAGCATAAAACATAAATACAACCATTAAATACTTAAATCTGAAATGAGCTAGATTAGATGAAAATGGGCTAAACAAAAAATATAACATCTGGGCCAATAATAAAAGCAATAATCAAGATAAATGCTCGTAGAAAACCAGCCCTGATAAGTGAAGCATCTGATACTAATATAGTGGTTCGTGCTGTTGAATTATCAAATAATGAGCAGTATAAAAATATAAAAGTAATAGAAATAGCGGCGAAAATTTTTAAATAGAAATTAGAAAATGATATACATGTTAATGCATGGATGCATAATAAAGTTTTTATGAATTAATTAGCCTATTTTATATATCAAGGGGCGCGGTAGCGCCCCGATGGCAAGTATAAGTTTTTGTACACTGTCGTTTGAGTTGTATACCAGAGGCTCCTAGCTCAATGGCAACCAGATACTCTAACTTCAAGACCTCATACGTTCAATTATTCCTCCGGAGTCGAAAATGAACGACAAGATCTTCCTTCTTTCGTTACAGCTGTTTCAACCTCGACATGAGAGTAACTGTATAACGCCACCTCAATCATGGTCGACTCCTCGAACTCGATAAGGCCTCACATGTCATCGGGGTGCAGCAGAGTTTGCCGCAGCTGGCGAGCACCGCAACGACAACCGCAGAAGACGCTTCACTGCTCTAACCGCCAGCAAGCGACACTTCGCGCTCAAGGTCAAGTCAATGGAGAAGTCCGTGCTTGAGCAAAAGCTCCAGCAGCTGCCGAATGGTATGCATCAGGCAATCAGAGCCCAAGAACTTATCGAGTCAGAATGCGATTGACTATGGCAACAATCTCATCAAGTTCGAGAAAAAGGAGGAGGTGGACGTCAATGAACCGACATGGCCCTGGAGATCGGCAGCGACAAAAGCCCGACCAGCTTCAAGCTTAGCATACCCGTAACTCCCGATAAATAGCCTACTACACTGCTGCTACAGGCCGATATCAATATTTAACAATTTCCAACGGGCAACGAAGACTAGTGCAACTCAATATTTTGCCGTTTTCCTTACAAAAAATTACTAACAAAAAAAGAGCAAATCGGAGTTGTGTTAGTCTTTGTTGGAAATCATAATTCTGCTAGACTTCGTAAAAACCGACAATATTGCAACAGCCCCTGAGGGATTG
This sequence comes from Pteromalus puparum, assembly GCA_012977825.3. Taxonomy (NCBI): domain Eukaryota; kingdom Metazoa; phylum Arthropoda; class Insecta; order Hymenoptera; family Pteromalidae; genus Pteromalus; species Pteromalus puparum. The sequence continues at coordinate 26,287,735 of CM053170.1, forward strand.
TTTCTGTTAAAAACATTTCCATTATAAGTTTATTTAATTAAGTAAACTCATTAAAAGGTTGTGAAATCAGTTTAATGAACACCTTTTACAAGGTAAAATGTTGGCAACTATAAGTTATGGGCCCATCCTAACGAATCTATCTTAGTATTATAATTATAATTCTTCCTCTAAAAAGTTATGAAACCCTTAAAGAAATTGTCAAATGTTTATAGCTTACAATAGTTTTTCTATAATTTTATCAATATACGCTAATGAATGTAATGAAATCAATTTTAAAAATGTCAAGTGTTAAAAATTAGCATATACTAATAAAATCATTTCTTACTCGAAGAAGAATTAATCTAAAAACTAAGCCGAATCATCTTGTGCAAAGAAATGAGCAAAATCATAAACATAATAAAAACAAGCAAATTTCTCTTAATTATAGAAGAATCATTTAAACACAAAGCAGATTTTCATCTTGAAACTATAGTCAGATTACTTCTTCTTGGCGTAAGACATGATTTTTGTCAGTGCAGGTAAGCTAGAATCTGCTGACTAATAAGATGTTTATACTTTTCAAAATTATTATTTTAATGCTTTTACTTGCCGTCCCGTTGTCTTGTAGTCTACGATGTACTACATAGATTAAATCATATGTATATTTACTAAAATAAACTTATTGATTACTTAACGATTAATCTCCACTACAATACGAAAATCCATCGCCTTTTCAATAAAGCGGAATCGTAAAGCAAAATTATTAAAGTATAAATATATACAATATAATAATATGATTCCAAAACTTCTTACTATTTTTGCAAATTATTAAATTTAGCTTTGAAATTTTCTCTTTGCAACAAACATATATTTGAAAATTTTTCCTTAGATTATAATAAAAATCTGTTATTTTAATTAATATTATCTAACAGATTCACACCTTAAAAGTAATAATTCGAGTGTTTCATCCGTAGACTACAAGACAACGGGACGGCAAGTAAAAGCATTAAAATAATAATTTTGAAAAGTATAAACATCTTATTAGTCAGCAGATTCTGGCTTACCTGCACTGACAAAAATCATGTCTTCCGTCAAGAAGAAGTAATCTGACTATAGTTTCAAGATGAAAATTTGCTTTGTGTTTAAATGATTCTTCTATAATTAAGAGAAATTTGCTTGTTTTTATTATGTTTATGATTTTGCTCATTTCTTTGCACAAGATGATTCGGCTTAGTTTTTAGATTAATTCTTCTTCGAGTAAGAAATGATTTTATTAGTATAATATATGCTAATTTTTAACACTTGACATTTTTAAAATTGATTTCATTACATTCATTAGCGTATATTGATAAAAATATAGAAAAACTATTGTAAGCTATAAACATTTGACAATTTCTTTAAGGGTTTCATAACTTTTTAGAGGAATATATAACACACACCAATTTTGTCCATCCCTAGAGCAAGGGATGATAACCGCAAGTCATGCCCAAGCTAAGAAGTAATGCCTAAATGGTTGTCAGAATCGTTTTCAGCGACCTCGAAAACCCTTTGTAACTTACTTCGGCGATTTTTAGCTTTTTCACCCCCTTACCCCCCATGCCCACCCCCCAAAGTGGGGGTTGATAGCCGCAAGTCATGCCCAAGCTGGGAAGTAATGACTAAGTGGTCATCAGAATCGTTTTCAGCGACCACGAAAAAAAAACCCTTTATAACATTTTTCGGCGATTTTTCGATTTTTCAGCCCCTTACCCCCCATGCCCACCCCTAACATAGGGGTTGAATATCTCTATTTTTCTTTGAGATACACCATAAAGAAGAGTGAATAAAGATGGATTTTTGAAAGGTGCCTTATTTCAGCCCTTGGTTTCACCCCTACAATAGTGGGTAATGACATTCTTAATAATTTTCCCTTAATCCTTATTACTTAAACTTAAAACATACCAAAATTTGGATTGATTCCTCCATTTGTTCTGGAGATATTAGATTTTGAACCAAAAAATGCGATTTGACCCATAGTGCGGCGTACCCCTTGTGCGGAAAAGAGTGCGTAATGGAAGGGAGAGAGAGAGAGAGAGAGAGAGAGAGAGATGTGATGAGCAGCGTACGCCTTGCGCGGCGAAGAGAGCGCAGTGAAGGTGGGAGAGAGAGATCTGCCGCGATTTCTTTACGGTCGTTTTTTCTTTTGTTCGTTCGGTCAGTTTTTCTCGATTCACTCCCCAGGATAAAGTGTGTACCTGGCGAGCCTATAGAAATATTCACATCAATATTTCAATAGAAAAAGAGACATATATTTTAATAAGAGTAGCAGGATTTAAAGAACCAATAGGGGACAATATATCCAGGCATTAATTTGCTTACTGTAAGAATATTTAAGAATTTTAGATGAAATATGATGACAATGGGGATTCTGAAAAACCAGTCAAAACCACCAATCAAACTATTACAGTGAATGGAGCAATCTTTATTTACATAGAGTACAGTAATAAAACATGCTAAGCAAAGGTCAGTATACATAGTTAAATAACTAGGACGTAAAGCGGACTTTTTTAAGCCAAGTGTGGAGTTTGCAGAACGAGTACTGCAACCACACGAGGCAAAAAAGCTCAGTTAGCCTTAATGCACACCATATTTGTCACGCAAATATCGATTTTCGCATTTTTTTCTGACATATTAGGCGAAACTGATGTAACTTATCTTAGATGCGGCCATTACACTCTTAGGAGATTGGTTTTTAAATCAATTTATTATTTTCATTTTCATAATGAATGATCAAACAATATTTGTACATTCTTTGTTTTATCCTATCACAAACTGATATATTATACAGTTCTAATTTGAAGATTTCATCATATATATCTATACATCGAAAAAATTTTAGTTTTCGAGCAATGAAAAAAAACAACAATTTTTCACCCGCTACAGCGTGAAATTTGTTTTTTGCAACACAAGCACGATTTTCGCGTTTTTCTGACCTATTAAGTGGGACTAAAGTAACTTTTTTCAGACCGGCGAAAAAAAAAGGAAAAACGCCCGCTTCTCGAAGCAGCGGGCGTTTTTCGAGAAATTTTCTATATGTATACATATATACATATATATACATATATATATATATTTATATATATAAATTTAAAAATTAGTCTACTAAGTGTGGTCGCCGATTCTGTTGCATCAGTCGCACTCAATATCTAAATAAAAAACGCAAAAATCTGTACTGGCGTTACAAAAAATATGGTGTGCACCAAGGGCTAAGTGGGCTTTTTGGCCTCGTGTAGTTGCAGTACTCGTCTGCGGCTCGTAAACTAACTAACTCACCTTGACTCGTACTGCAAACTCCACACTCGGCCTAAAAAGTCCACTTTACGCCCTTGGCACACAATATACTATTGCTTGTTGCACGAGTAGCGGGCGTTTTCCAATTTTTTCTGCCCGCCGGTCTGAAAAAAGATACTTTAGTCTTGTCTAGGAGATCGGAAAAACGTAAAAATCATGTTCGTATGAAAAAAAAAGAAAATGAATGGCGATCCTTTCATCATAACATCAACTTGTGCTATTTCCGAATTCATCCCTGGGCGCTTGATAAAAACTATGTACTGCTTCAATAGGAAAGATAAAAAATTATAAGATATCAAAGAGCTCGGTGGTGTCGGGGGAAAGTATAAAGTATGACTGCAGGGACCTACCACCTTACATACTTTGAAATGGGTATTCCTAACTTCTACAAAAATTTCAAACATCAAGAACTTTTTGTCTTCTGTAGTAAACTGATGCTATATTAAAATATTTGAATAAATATTTCTTTAAAAACAATTATAAACGATAGATGATTTTTTTTACAATATAGCTATCAGAATTTTCTTTTCGATTTTTTCTTTCTCCTAGGAAAGCTTTGTATTAGGGAAAATCTTAGAAAGACCATAGCATGACTTTGTTTATGGGGTCGTCGAAACAGCCCCATCTCCAATGTCAGCTGTGTGTCAGATTCACACCGACTAAACCCATTCTCCTTACGGCCAGGTGAAAAAACACCCAACCGTCTCAAGGAACACCCTCTTTGCCTTCTTTGCCTTTATCAACCTCAGTAAAGGTGCCTAGCTCCATCTTCATCGTCTGTGCTCCAGATCCCCGCTGTAATACTGTTAAGCATTGCGTCGCGGGGGGCGAACAGCTTATATCAAATAGAACCCTCTTCTATTTGATATAATCATCATCGTTTCACCTGTCGATCTTCTTAGGATCTTCGTTTCTTTTTCTTCGCCGTGTCCAGGGCGCCCTCACATACGTTGCCGCCGCCGGCGCCAGCTACATGTTTGCAGCCTTCTTCCTTTTGCCCACCCTCTCTGCAGAGAAAACAGCTCGCTTTCATCTGACATTAAGCCATGCGGTGATCAGCTCCTCCACACTTAAAGCAGAGGGTCGACCTATCTGCCCCATTGCATTTATCTTTCCAGTGTCTGAAGCCTAAGTACTTGTGGCACCGTACTACCTTCACATGTTTTCTTATCCTGCAACTTGCAAGGCCCACGAGTATCGCTGGGTATCGCTAAGGCCATTCTAAGGCCTCTCATGTTTGGCTTTAGTAAGGTCAGCCTCCTGCCATTGTCTGGTTTTCTGACGGCTCCTCCTATTGCTGCTCTCATCTCTTCTTCCGTAGCTTCCGAGTTCATGTCCCTTATTTCTAGGATGGCCTTCCGTTCTATTTTTTTGACCTGTCCAAGACCCAGCACTGCTTTTCCTACTTCCGCAGTAAACGCTGTCCTGTCAGACCCTTTTCCTTATTTTAGGAGGACGTCTCCACTTCTTGTTTGCTTGACTCCCAGCACCATCGCTCCAGTGGCGTCCGGGTTTACATCCTTTCGGATTTTCCCTAAGACTTCCGCGTACGCCTTGTTTTGCTCTACTTTCACTAAAATCCCGTGTTTTTCTTGGACCCGGTTTTCACCAGTTGCTCTAGTGCAAGGGGGACTCTGGGGGCGAGGGTCTTACATTGAATTACCGCTTTCTCATGTCGTTGTCTCTTCCTTTCTCGCTCTCCTGCTCTCTTCTCTTCTGGGCTGTTAGTCAGGCTTTCTCTTGGCCTCTGCTCCCCATACTCGCTAGAATCGCATCTTTAAAAAGCTGTTTTCGCTCGTCCTTCTTTGCTCTCTCTCTCTCTCTCTCTCTCTCTCTCTTCTCTCTCTCTCTCTCTCTCGCACCTCATGTTGTGCTTCGTACTCTTCCACGGAGTATTAGTAATTGTCCTCAATGATATTTCCTTCCATGTGCAAGTCCTGTAACTTCATACTCTGAGTTTCTTAAGCCGCTCTATAATGCTTTTCATGTCTCTTGGTGTGTGAAATGTTAGATCATCGACTTCCTCTAGCAACTTGTTTATGTGCTCCTCTTTTTTCTTTTGAGTCCACTCTGCTTCCTGCCTTTCCTGGTGGTATTTTGCTTTGTTTTTGTTTGACGTATTTGTGCCTGTGTTTCTCACGCTGGCAACACTTGCCAAACTCTCCTGGCTGTTCGTTCTTGGTCCGAGAGATTCTCCTCCCAAGCGAAACTCTAGCACTTTTAAGAAGGGCGTCCTTTTTTCTTCTATCTTTTCTATCTCTTTCATTGCCGTTGCGAGGCCTGTTCTAATCGGACCGTGCACGTTGGTTCTGTTTTTGGCGTACTGGATGGTTTCCCTGATTGTCCTTCAGGGCCGTCAAGGATCCCCGATGTCGTTGGTTCTGGTGCATTTAGTGGATTCTTCTTATTATTCATTTACATTTCTTTTTTCTCCTTGTCTCCTCTACGCACGTGCGCCGTTTAAGCCGTTCCGCCGCTCCCCGGCCACTCGCGTTGTCTCCTGCCTCGCATCCCATCGCAGGCATCCTTCGCCAGTCACGGTGGCCTCGGCAAGGCCCTTACCCCTGGCCAGAGCAGGGCCCTGTTCCGGGTGCCATCCGGCACTACTACGGCCAAGAAGATTTTCGCCCGTTGATAAGGCAGCCAGGTCCTGTTGGCAAGACAGACCCGGACTCCTGTACTATCCGGCAGTCTGGGAGCGCCAGAAACCCATCCGTGTACCATCCATAGTCAGGCTTAAGAGCCCAGCCCGGGAGAATGAGCAGGGCGCAAGCGGCCAAGAGAGACGGCAGTTGGGCCGCCCGGTCGCACGGCGCATCGTAGCTCGGGCACCTCAGGATCGCAATTCCTGAGGAGCGTACAGATCGAAGCCCACGGCACTCCCCCTAAGGTCGCAGGAAACAGTCCTCCAGTCGCAAAATCAAGTCGCATACGAGGCGACCTTTGTACTGCCCTGCTTGCTCGGGCAGTCCCGGGACGCTAACCCCCGTAGGAAGCGAGCTCCATCCCTAGACATGTGTGTGCGTGTGTACCGTAAAATTTCTGGAACTACTCCGTCAATATTAATCAAATTTGACATATTGATCTAGTTTTGAATTCTGAAATCGAGAAAAACAATTATTTTTTATTCTCTCAACTATTTTTTTATGGCCATTTTTTGAATTTTGAAAACCGCTATTTTGCGTTTTTTTCAATTATTCCATTGTTACAAACAATTCAGCTAAAATACAATTGAAAGATAATAAAATTAGTTAATTTTCCCCGTTTGGTCCTTGGGATCGACCGCTCCGTTTGGCAGATGAAATGAAAAAGGTGATTTTTTTTTAAATTCATATCTCTGAAACTAAACATCAAAATCTCAAAAAAAAAAATCGTGTTCATGGGTCTCGTGTCAAACTATAAAAATAAAAATAAATGGGTGGCTTTTTCGAACTCGAAAGTTCATGGCCTCACAACGTATCGTGTTGTGTTTCTAGATGAATTTTAGCGTTCGAAAGTTTCCAGGGTAGGCTCATCACACCTACGCCTTTCTCAAACCCGGTGTCGTGAGTAAGATTTCCATCGGATCTGAAAAAACTGATCGCCCTGATGGGGGCTCGAACCCACGACCCCTTGACCGGGAGGCAGGTGGTTTACCACGGAGCCATCGCCGGTCTCGTGTCAAACTATATCCCATTAAAATTTCAAGTGATTTGACTACTTAATTTTTTAGTAATTAGTCGAAAACTGAAAAAAATGAGTTCTTTTGTGCATCTATTACAGGCGTAAAAAGGCCTAATTGCACTTGAGATTTTGGGGAAAGGTAGATATTTTATGTGTTTTGGCTAAGTTCATTGCGCAGCTTTCAAACCCCTATGGTTCTTAATGTATCAAGGTTTAAATTTTTGAATGAAAATTTTTTGATTCCTCATATCTCTAAAACCGGTGTCATCCAGAGCGGACGGGTGGATGCCTATCACCATTATACAGCGCGTCCTCAGGTTGCGGATGGAGGAACGGCCCCTGAGAAGGAGGTTAGCTGCAAATAAATCGAAAAAGCAGCCACGGGCAGCCGATAGGTCCGGGCGTGGGTGTGATAAGCCTACACTGGCGGACGCATTCATCTAGAAATACTACGCAAGCACCACAACAACGAACACTCAACAATATTTCGTATTTCACTCTCTCTTTCTACCTCACTATGTCTATAATCTACCTCTCTAATCTACTCCTGTTTCCCATCATCTAGTACTGTTCACTGGTATACTGTGACCTGACGCAAGAACTCGACACTAAACTACAAAGACTGATTAACACTGACATCCGTTACATCTACGGTGTAGGGAGGGATCAGCACATCTCCCCATACAGGCGCGAGTTGCAATGGTTCATCATTGCTGGGCGTAGGAAGTACTTCATGGCCTGTTTCTTGAGAAAACTCTTTAACACCGCTACACCATCTTACATCTTGGCTTCAAATCACAGGCTAAACAATACTTCCTCAAGCAAGAAAATTCATAACTCTCAACACTCACTCATTACACGCAAACTCACTCATCTACAAATCACCACATCTCATTCTGTCCACTCACACAAATACAGCATATATTTATTTTTCTATTAATCGCTGTAAGTCGCATGTATTGTACAACAAAATGTACAGTTAATAAAAGCAATCTAATCTAATCTAATCTGTTCAAGTAGAATCATTGAATTTGAATTCGCCGAGAAAGCGACAGAGTCGGAGCTAGCCGTTACGTAAGTTCCAGAACGCTGCTGGTCAGCTCGATCAAATAGGGGGTTGCTATGGCAACGCTCGAGCGCTCGCTCTCTCTCTCTCTCTCGCTCTCTCAGCAGTACCTGTTGCCCGACTGTAGTCAGTCGAGCTGTAGAATCCGAGCTGAACACACTGCAGTGTCAGCTTCAGGTATCGTTCTCACTTGGAGAACGACCGTTTAGTAAGTATTTTATCTCTCACTTTTCCTTGCAATTCTCAAGTGTATATACACTCTTTCTTCAATGTATTGACTTCGATGAATTGACTCTGTCCTCATCAAAGTCGGAAAGCTCTCATACTTAGTTCTAGAGAGGTATGAGGGTTATCACCTCTAGAACGGTTGACTCACCTGCGATCGGAGAAAGATCCAAAACCCGCGGGTTTAACTTTCCATCATGGGTCAAAAAAAAAAAAAAAAAAAAAAAAAATCAAACCAAAACCAAAAGGGAGTTAAAGGTGGGAACGTGGAATGTACGCAGTTTATACAAATAGGGTGGGTTCCAGGAAATCGTAAAGGAAGCTGACGGGTACAATTTAGATTTAGTAGCAATACAAGAAACTAGGTGGCAAGATAGCGGGATGTTAGCAAACGATAACTTCACCTTTATATTCGGGGGCGCGAGTGGACATTCCTTAGGTACCGGATTTCTAGTTAACAAAAGAATTATACACTCTATTAAAAGTTTCAAATTCGTGAATGACAGACTCTTGTATATCATCATCGGAGAGGGGTGGTATAAATACGTGTTTATTGAACTACACTGTCTTACGAAGGACAAGGAGAAAGAGGTCAAGGATCTTTATTACGAAGAAGCTTTGGAACAATTAATCGACCAATTTGCGTCTTACGACACTAAAATAGTAGTAGGGGATTTCAACGCTGAAATAGGAAAAGAGGAAATGTTTAGGCCCACTATAAGCAACGAAAGTCTGCACGAAACCAGCGACGATAACGGTGTTAGAGTCATAAATTTCGCGGCGGCAAAAGATCTTATAGTAAAGACTACGTGCTTTAAGCACAAGGATATACACGAAGATACGTGGACATCGCCGGACGGAACCACGCAAAATCAAATCGATCACTTTCTTATCGACAAGCGGCACCACACGAACGTACTTGACGTAAGAACCTATAGGGGGGCGGATTGCGACTCGGATCATTTTCTAGTAGTAGCCAAATTAATAGCCAAATTAGTAGCCGGGCAAAATAGTAAACGAGCGAGCAAAGTGGAAACCTTCATGTGGAACGTGGAACAGTCTATGGGGGGAATATCGAAAAAAATGATAAAAGAGGCAGCGATTAAAGTGCTAGGTAAAAAGAAAAAGCCAAAGAGCAAACCATGCTTTTGACAAAGACTGCAAACGATAGGGCCGTAGAAGAGTACCATGAAATAAGAAAGCAAGTGGGTGCGATTTACAGAAACAAAAAGCGCGAGTATCATAAAAATCAGATTAGAAAAATAGAAACTAATAGTAACGAAAATAACCCGCGCGAGATGTACAAAGGAAATTAACGCTATTAGGAAGGGTTTCCAGAGTAGATTACAATTAATGAAAGATGAGGGCGGGAATCTCGTTACAAGCGAAAGTGAACTGCTAAAGGTGTGGAAGGGCTATTTTGATAAGCTACTAAACGTACATGAAAACTGCAAAGAAACCTGAGACGAAATCCACACTGCTAAACTTCATATGGAAGAACCGACCTCTACAGAAGTAGAAACCGCGATCTAAAAACTAAAAAACAATAAGGCCACGAGAAACGATTCTATACCAGCTGAATTACTCAAGTATGGGGGCACCGCGCTTAAATCCCAAATTTTTTAACTAATATGTGCTGTTTGGAAAAATGAAACAATACTGAAAAACTGGAAAGAATCCATTATCATACCGATTTTTAAAAAGGGAGATAAGTCACACTGCAATGACTACCGGGGATTCTCACTTTTAGCTACCTGCTACAAAGTTCTGTCAAACATAATAGATATTATAGGAGATTATCAGTGTGGATTCCGGCATAACAAGTCGACGAGCGATCAAATGTTTACTATTGGCAATGAAAACTACCACCGCGGGCCGGGGGGAGCTAATGTAAAATTAATTAAAATTATTATATTCGGCATAAGTTCTACTTATATCTCTCACAATCATAATGCTGTTATGCATACATAAAGTATTTTTGACAATTATTAAGGGGACAGATACACCTTAAAATGTCAAAAAATTAAAAAATTGAATTTTGCTTCCTTCCTAAGGAAGCCTTGTAATAGTAATTTTTTGAGTTTGTGTAAAAACATGTAGGAAGTGTGTTTTGATGCATTTTTAGTCGAAAAATAGTGTTTTTAGAAAATGTCCGTATGGATGTGTGTGTGTGTGTGTGTGTGTGTGTGTGTGTGTGTGTGTGTGTGTGTGTGTGTGTGTGTGTGTGAGTGTGTGTGTGTGTGTGTGTGTGTGTGTGTGTGTGTGTGTGTATAATCCACCAACTCTCATTTTCTTCGTTTTTACTATAGCATGATGGGGACAAAATCCGTTTTACATTTTGTAGGCTTGTTTTTTTTATAGCGATTTTTTAGTTTTGAGATTTCAGTTTTTTCCAATAAAGCTATTGAAAAAGTTAATAAAAGTAAATTGCTTAATATGTACATGAAAGAGAATAAAATTACCTATCTTTTTTACCGCGGAGAATTTATATTACCTTTCGTCGTTCTTTTATTATACACCATAAAGTGCAATTTTTTGAAACCGTTATAACTCGAAAACTAAATGTCAAACCTTTCTAAAAAAATATATGATTATTGAAGGTAATTAGAACTATATACTACTTTAATTTTAAGTAAGTTCATCGGAGAAAAACATCAAAAACTGAAAAAAGTTGTTTTTCTATGGAACGCGATAATTGGAGTAAAAAGGCATGAATCAAGTTCAAATTTTGGATTTAGTTAGCATTATATAGCACTTCGATCCCTATGTTTGGGTTGTTTACGAAACCAGTTAGTTTCAAAGATATTAAGCTTCAAAATTTGTTGTTCTCACCCTGTATACTATAAATCGTTATTTTTACGTGACGCGATAACTGGAGTAAAAAGGCAATTGATTTAAAATTTTGAATTTAGTTAGTATTATATCGCATCTTGATCCCTTTCTTTGGGTTGTTTACGATAGCAGTTAGTTTCGAAGATATGAGAGGAAGAGAGAGAGAGAGGGAGAGAGAGAGATAGCTTTAATTATATATATGCAATTGATTCAAAATAATTGTAACCACCAAATAAAAAAAATTGATAGATTTATATATGAAGTAAAAACAATTATGATATTAAGCAATACATAATGTTGAAGGAAGCTACGTACCAAAGAATTGGCAGCGCTTTTGCTTCCTCCTAGAGGAAGCTTTGTAATAGTAAAATTTTTGACTTTGTCAAAAATAGGTTAGAAATCCATTCTGAGGTGTTTGGAGTTCGAATCACGTGTTTTTAGAAAATGTCCGTATGGATGTGTGTATCCGGTTGTTGCGGGTATGCGTGTGTTGTGTGTTTGTGTGGTCGTGGTGTGGTGTGTGTGTGGTCGTGTGTGTGTGTGCTGGTGTGTGGTGTGTGTGTGTGTGTCGGGTGGATGTTGTGGTGTGAGGTGTATGTTTACCGTAATATTTCTGAATCTAGCCTGTAAATGTCAATAAAATTTGATATGTATATCTATTTTGGAATTCTGAATTCGGGAAAATAAGTATTTTTTGAGTTTGCCAACTAGTTTTCGTTTTATGGCCATTTTTTTAATTTTGCAAAACTATATTTCGCGTTCTTTTTATCTTCCCATTGCTACAAACAATTCAGCTACTGCGCATTTGAAAGATAATAAAATTACCTACTTTTTCCTGTTTGGCCCTCGGGATCGACCGCACCGTTTGGCAGAAAATGCGAAAATGGTGAATTTTTTTGAAGAAGCCATATCTTTTAATTAGAATATTAGAACCTCACGAAAAAAATCATGTTGATGGGTCACGTGTCAAACTATATTCCACTAAAATTTCAAGTGGTTTGACTACTTATTTTTTCAGTAATAACTCGAAAACTGAAAAAAATGAGTTTTCTATGTCCAACGTTTACGAGAGTAAAAAGACTTTAATACATTTGAAATTTTGGGAAAAGGTAGATTTTTTATGTCACTCGGCTAAGTTCTTTGCGCAGCTTTCAAAACCCTATGATTCTTGAGATATCAAGATATAACTGACACCCACCCGTATAATTGACACTCCACCCATATAACTGACACCCTACCCTTATAAGTGTCATCATACACTCTCCATATTTTACTTACTTATTCATATCTAATGATGGCAATATTGAAGAAGTTTTGTTATATTTATGTTCTACTAATAGTAAAAAGGAAATAAATTATGCTAAAGTACTAATACGCGTTTTATTAAATGAAACATAATACTGGATTTTATTGATCTATTGCTATTGCTATTGCACAATATCTGGTCTCAACGCAGAGAATATTCTGAAATTTCATTAGATATTAATCTTTAGTTACCACAACTTAAGTTTCTGCTTCGATATTCACCTCTACGCTGACGGGAAAATCCCTTATACAAGAAAAAGCAATAAGTAATATACTATTATGTAATTGAACATTTTTCTAAAAAGAAAAATGCGAATATTTAAATAAAAAAATGAGGTGATTGTCCCATGTAATATAGCAGCATAGGAGGAACCTAAGTGCCAATGACTTGGCAGCGGTTTTTTATTTATAATTGTGTTAAGTTGTTTAAAATATTGTTTAATTAATGATATAAACTGAAAAACATTGTAAAAACCAAAAACAATGTTTGTATATGTCATATACCAGGTACAACAAGTCTTCGAAGGCCAGAATTCATGATTTTCATTTTTACAGCTACCGCAGACTTACTTAAGATTTGAGCTTCAAAGGGCACTTTTTCTTTGACAGAAATTCCTGAAAGAACTATAGTTTCCAGATGAATGTAGGGATTTGAAAAAGATTTTAATTTAAAAAAGTTGTCTATAATTAATGCATAATATTTGCCATTTTTTGAATTTTTAAACAAAATTTGTTATGAACTTATGGACAACTTTTTTAAATTAAACTCTTATTCAAATCCCTACATTCATCTGGAAACTATAGTTCTTTCAGGCATTTCTGTCAAAGAAAAAGTGCCCTTCGAAGCCCAAATCTTAAGTAAGTCTGCAGTAGCTGTAAAGATCTGTAAAAATGAAAATCATGAATTCTGGCCTTCTAAGACTTGTTGTACCTACCCTGGTAGAATCGGTAACCCACTTAATGGCCAGTTCTTGGCATAGAATCTAAAAACTAGACAGTTTTATTTGCCATTTCTTAGGCAGAATATAACGCTTTTTCTCCCACTTAATGGGCAGTTCTTGGATTCAATTTGCGTACCTTGTTTTTATGTACAAACTGCCCATTAGTTGGTCAAGTAACACAGCTGAGTTACACGTGGCTTATCGCGATTCGAAGTTAGCATTGGAAAGTCGTGGCTAGCAGGCTTCGATTCGAGTTTTTGGGTATAGGAAAGTATAGAATAATTATTTACATCTGAAAATATTCTGTCTGACCGGGGATTTGAACCCACGCCCTGCACGAGGACAAATAAGTAAGGCCGTGCGCCTTAACTGACTGAGCCACGCAGACGTGCTTCTACTCAAGCCCTACGAGCTTCGCAATATGTTTAAATTATTAAAATTATTCAGTCCATGCCTAAATATTAATAATTTTGTATTTTGCATCCAAAAAACTAATTGATCTATTGATACTTTCATGAAATATAATTCTCACCTATAAAAAAAAACACAAAATATCGCTACTTTTGAGGAAAAAGTCTAGTTTTTTCACATTTTACTTAGCCAGTTTCTGCCTTTACCACCATTTTAAATAGGCGCTTTTCTACCAGGGTAGTTATATGATATATACAAACATTGTTTTTGGTTTTTCACAATTTTTCTTAGTTTATACCATTCTTTAAAATTTTTTAAAATAATTTAACATAATTATAAATAAAAAATTCAATTTGTTAATTTTTTGACATTTTAAGGTGCATCCGTCCCCTTAACACTTATTATAAAAAGTATATAAAGTAATTTACATTCTCGTACCTTATATATTAATATTAAAATTATAAGTAAAATGTAAAGGTAAATTTTGATAAAATGTATCATAATGAAATAATTAACAATTTTTTTTTTTTATATATTATAGCCTACCCAAGTCCTCTCGAAGAGTCTTATACGGCTCTTCCCTCTGCCCGATACCATACAATGGTACTGGCCAGAGAGGCTCCCTATAGTCGCGGTGCATGTGCATCACATCGTTATGTAGTGCGCATGCATCTCGACTGGCCCTACAGTTTAATTGTACAGTGCGAAACTGTATACAGTGGGATCCGAACCACTGGAGCTTTGATGTTATAAGACACTTATGTATATAACATACAAACATATGTAAACATAGAGGTGTCCCGATGTCAGAAAGTGCCGAGAGTCAGGCTTGAACCCAGAACCTCTGGATTACTAACCCGACACTCTGCCCACTGAGCCATCGCCGCTCAAATTAACAATTTAAAAACACTATAAAATAATTATTCAGTAGTTTAAATATTTTTAACCATTCAGATCGATTATCTACAATCCAAATAAATATATTCATGTAATTTTAACACCAGATTTTTAAGTTTTCATTTTTGCGGTTTGGTTATTTATTTGGGTAAATATTTTAAGTTCGTAAATACATCACACTTAGTTCAAAATTGGATTAAAAATAATTATACAAAATGATAATCTATAAAACAGTATATAATTACTTTAAAAGCAAAATACTATTCGATTCCCATACAACAGCATTGAATCTTGTACCCTTACAGACGTCATTACTGTTAGTTTGCCAAGAGGCCACCAGGTCTCGCTTTGCAATTTTAAAGTCCCAATAAGACAGTTGTCAGAGAAAAAATGGGAATATTGCGAAACAATACACTAGCTATTCATAGACTTTAAAAAAGCGTACGACTCTATCAAACGAAGCAAAATGTATCAAATCCTTGTGCTTCAAGGCGTACCAAAAAAACTCGTGAAATTAATACAAATACGTTTGAACGGAAATACGGGAAAAGTCTGAGTAGGCGGTAATGTATCTGAATCGTTCATGATACGCGATGGTTTGAAACAAGGTGACGGGCTCTCCACGGTACTTTTTAACTTAACGCTAGAGTATTTTATTATAAAAATGCAGCTAGCGTGCTGGGCGCCACACTTAACGAAAAAACGCAGATTCTAGGATATGCCGATGACTTGGACATAGTGGGGGATAACGGTGAAACGGTAGCGAGAAACGCGTAATTACTCATAAATGCGGCTGAGGGCACGGGGCTAGAGGTGAGCAAATCGAAAACAAAATATATGATTATGGACAAACTGGGCATTTGCGCTGGAGAGGGCGATCTCGAAGTCAAAAATTTTACTTTCAAAAAGATTAACGAATTCAGATATTTAGGCACAACTATAAATGATCGAAACGAAATCAAAACCAAGATTAATAAGAGACTACATTTGGGTAATGCCTGCTTCTACGCTGTGAATAAACTACTAAAATCAAAATTGCTGTCTAAAAATGTAAAAATAAGAATATATAGGACTATAATACTGCCAGTAATCTTGTACGGATGCGAAACTTGGGCGCTCACTGTAGCAGAAGAAAACCGTGTTATAGTGTTCGAAAATAAGGTGCTGCGAAAAATATATGGGCCAAAGAAAAATGAGGAAACCGTGGTGCGACGTTGCAAACGTCGCAGCCACGCAAAACGTGTGTTGCTGTTTTGCGCAGCAAATTCTCCTTAACGCATAAGGCCGAGAAAGAGACAGTCGGCGTGTGCGAAGCCCGCGTTTCTCGGTCGTGAGCTACGTCCCGGTAATTCGCGGAAATTGCCAGCCGTCGTGAGCTCTGGGAAGAAGCTCGACGGTCCGAGCTGGCGCGAGACGAGCAGCCAATCAGCCCGTCTCGCGCCTCGCTTGGCCAATCGGACTACGTTATCGGCCGGGCCCTAACGGCCGGGAGAGTGTCGCCGAGCGCGCAAACACAGCGTGAGTCGGCAGTTTTCGTCTGGATCTCGTCGACGCGACTCGTCGACGAGAGAGAGAATCACACGCGAGTGTGAAGTATGCGAGTGTGTAGAGAGAGTGTGTGAGGAGAGCAGCAGCAGCATCACGACCTGGACCGCCATCCCGAGGAAGGAGACTATCCCCGGAGACGACCATTCAGCCGTTTTTTCTACGTGATGCGATAACTGGAGTAAAAAGGCAATAATCAATTTAAAATTTTGGATTTAGTTAGCATTATATAGCACCTTTATCTCTTTCTTTGGGTTGTTTATGATACCAGTTAGTTTTAAAGATATTAAGCTTCAAAATTTTGTTTTCTTACCCTGTATACTCAATATAACTGAAAACTGTATCGCTTCGATCTCAGTTTCCATTAATGGATTTTAATCTATACTTAGACTTTTTTCGTCGTGTTATATCGAGAATATGCTATTGACTTAATGTAAATCAGGTGGAAAGTATAACTTTTCCACTCAATTCGTAATCAATTTAGAAAATATTATGCGATTGGGGATACCAATTTAAACACAGTTTTATATCATTCATTTCTACATGTAAATCTCATTAAATGGGGAGATATGAAACTTTGTTTTAAGGAAATGTAAAAGAAAATCAAAAATTAATTCAACTTAGTATAGAAAAATGTTAAGATAAGAAAACTATTACATTTCCTTACAAAAAAAAAAAAAAAAACGCGCGGAGATATCTACCGCTAAGTGGTGAGGAAACGATATCATCAAAATGTAATAAATACCAAGATTATGTTAAATAACATTCAATAAAGTTTCCAAGAAAATAAGACATATAATGGCAGACACACACATATATATGGGTGGTTCTCTGTCAAATCGAAGATGGAAAAATTTTTTTTGATCCAAACTTTATATATATATGTTCTATAGGATGCCCGTGGCTCCCAAAAAAATTTTCAGCGTGATCCCTTCACTTGGCTTCAAGTTATAGCTGGTCAAAGTTGGTGTTTTAAGCGATTTTTGCATTTTTTGCCTATTTTCAATGATTTGTAGCTCATAATGGATGCATTTTTAACTAAAACTACCCTGATACTTTTTTTTTGTTAAATTTTCTAAATTTTTCAATAAATTTACTTTAAAAGTCATATATACATGTTTAGGCTACCTTATTTGCATTTTAAACCTTAAAATGTGATAATCGAAGGGTTTGATCCGGACTCCGACTACTTTCGTACGGTGGAAAGATACCTTTTTATAGTGCAAAAGTACCTGTACAAGAGCCAGAATGGCAGAGGCCTTTGTTTTTTGTTTTTATGGGACACTAGTAGTGGAAAACCCTCAGAAATGATTCAAATAACTAATAATAGCTGCAGACAAAGGACGTATCCATCATAAAAATATCACAGTGGTTGTTTATGTTAGTAAAAAGGAATCTGACGTCCTTTGTCACAGCTATTATGAGTTATTTGAATCAATTCTGAGGGTTTTTCACTATTGGTGTACCATGAAAACAAAAACAAAGGCTTCTGCCATTCTAGCTCTTGTACAGGTACTTTTGCACTATACAAAGGTATCTTTCCACCGTACGAAAGTACCTCTTGGCGCGAAACGCGAGCGCTGCCTACCGGATTCTTTTTGCAGTTTCAGGGTGTTGCATACAGTTAGTTGCATGCAATCAGATGGAGATTTAACTCATTTTTTTAAAGCTTTTGGCGATAGTTTAGACAATTTGGAGGTTCTAATAATAAAAGTTGGAGATCAAAAAACGTTCTATTTACTTTTTAACCTTCGTCAACTGTTTTTCTCTTTCAAAAGTTATGTATATCTATATCGATGATGTATATAGATATACAGTGTGCTGTCGGCGGTCCTTACCTAGCGTATAGCACCTTAATCCCTTTCTTTGGGCTGTTTATGAAACCAAATGGTTTCAAAGATATTAAGCTTCAAAATTTCGTTTTCTCACCCTGTATATTGTATACTCTATATAACTGAAAACTGCATCGCTTAGATCTTAGCTTCTATTTGATGGATTTTAATCTATACCTTGGCTAGTCTTTTTCTGTTTTTTGTTTTATTAAATCGTTAAAAACAATATTTTCAGTTACGCATTGATTATGTAATATAATTATTTCGAAATAATTTTATCCATCAAACGAAAAAGCATAAAAACTTTATAGAATTATATATGAAGTAAAAACAATTTAGATATTAAAGCGATACATAAGGTTGAAGGAAGCTACGTGCCAAAGAATTGGCAGCGGTTTTTAAATTGTTTTAACTCAAAAACTGAATTTTGAATCTTTCTAAAAAAAATCATGATTAATGAAAGTTATTAGGACTATACTTTACTTAAATTTTAAGTCATTTCATGGGGCAGATCCTGAAAAATACATCTGAAAAACAACTGAAAAAAGTCGTTTTTCTACGTGATGCGGTAACTGGAGTACAAAGGCATTAATCAAGTTCAAATTTCGGACTAAGTTAGCTTTATATTGCGCTTCGATCCCTATGTCTGGGATGTTTACGAAACCAGTTAGTTTCAAACATATTAAGTTTCAAAATTTTTTTTTCTCACACTGTATACTTTGCTTAATTGAAAACTGCATCGCTTATATCTATAGCGTCCTCACAATGGCGGGTGGGTTAAGTAACTTTAACTCCAACGTGTAGGTACAAGGAAATGTAGAAGAAAATTGAAAAATATTTCAGCTTAGTTAATAGACAAATATTGAGATATGAAAACTTGATGACCGCGGGCGTTCTCAGGTCTGGCCCGGACATCAGAGAGGGAATCGAGGGAGCGGGGTCTCAAAAAAGAAAACACCTTGACTGAACTCGAAGTGCGCGGCGGTAGAGAGAGATCAGCCGAACAAAATCTCGTTATTTGCGGATGCGCGTTCCGATGCGTCTCAAGAGATTGAGACTCTGAGACACGAACGTTGTCCAGGTGACGATTTCCTCGTTACCACTCGGCTGTTCGCTGTGTGTGGCACGAAAAAAACGCGCCGAGATATCTACCGCTTGGTGGTGAGGAAACGATATCATTTACATGTTATTAATACAAAGATTACGTTAAATAAAATAATAAATAAGATGTTAGGTTGCTGCGTTCTTAGAGTCGCATGAAATACTGAAATTCGCGGAGTAATTTCTGAGTTCGTAATTGATTGCGTCTTAGTTTTCGACTAAAAGTGGACCGTGATTGCACACGCGTTATTGGAGTAAATGGACCGTAACGTTTGATTATTATCGATGACGCGAGTAAATTGAATAATACATCCGATTTGAATATCAATCATAGTTACGCGTAGCGAATATTTATTGGAAAATAACGATCAAGAAGTGATTCTAGTCAAGCCAGTCTTGACGGAGGGTTCATACAATATAATTGATTTATTTTAGCATTACATATTATTGTGTTCTTATTGACTACACCCTCTGCCACGCCAGGTAAATTCCTGTCCTTTTAAACCTACCGTGTGTCCCCCTCTTAGATGTAAGAGTCCTAGTTAGTCGAGAGATAAGTATAGTATTAATAAATAAACGATTGCGGGGCTGCGGGAATAGTCTTAAAAAGCGGGACGTCACAATATATATATTTATTTATTTAAACCAGTGAAATATTTACAGAGTATTAGTCCAACAAATAATACCCGAAAACCCCGCCGAGGTAAACAGTGTTACCTGTTCGCAGGAATGGGATGTACAGAGAAATAAAAATATAAAAAAGTGAAAAACTTATATACTAACTTCTTACAGACTATAAAAACAATTTATAATCTCTCTATATTATAAAAAAAGTTTTGCCGCCACCGCCGCCGCCAGTTCAGATTTTTTCCCTCTCAATTATTCCCCCTCAATTAATCCCCCTCAATTTTCCCCCTCAATTTTCCCCCTCAATTTTCCCTCTCAATGCGTATCGTCTCAAATGTAGATTTTAGAATTCTTTACTATAGATTCTGTAGTCTCTCTATATTATCAAAAAAGTTTCGCCGCTGCCGATTCAAGAATTGTGCTCCTTAATTAGTGCCCCTCAATTACTGCCTCTCAATTACTGCCCCTTAATTCTTGGTTCTTAATTACCCTCCAATATTGCTGTTCAGCTATTACCTCTAAACCACTGTTAATACTTATTCTGTAATAAGTTCTAATATTACAGACACGGTTAATTCAAACATTGAATTCCGGAAATTTTTGCCAGTGCCGGCCACTTGTTAACTGGGGCCGACGCGCATGCGCTCTCTATCAAAACGCAGCCACTTGCGTCCAGCGCATGCTTGTCGGCTCTGGATATCCCCAATGGGGAACTTGCATGAAAAAATTCATCAAGTTCATCAGGTAGAATATCGAAAAATAATCGACACATATTTTTTCTTTTTTCAATGAAACGATTATTAACAAAGATATAGAGAGTTGAAATGTATGACGTCACTGATTCGGACTGTGTAGTATATCTATATCGTCCGATTCAGTGACGTCACACGATATTTTAACCCGCTATACCTTTGTCAATAATCGTTTGATTGCAAAATGAAAAAAAACGTGTTGATTATTTTTCGATATTCTACATGTCGGACCTAATAGATTTTTTCATGCAAGTTTCCCATTTAACTGTGACCAGCAGTATCCGTATGACCAGAGGGTAGGCAAAACATTTGTTTTTCATAATACAGCTATTAGCCGTGTATGTAGCAAAGACAACTAAGTTGATATTCAATGAGCAGAAGCTGTTATGTGCATTAACATTAACGGTCAATTCAACACCTGACGATGAAATATCACAAAAATCTTTCCTTATTTATATTTTTTTATCAGCTTCTTCTCGCAGACAGGCAGACGATTTTTAAGATCGTGAAACTCAAGATGTTCAAGGAAATGGAATTTACTTCTAAGTGGTTTGACAAGGGTTAGCAAGATTGGGACTATACTGAATACCTTTCATAAGAAGAAGTCAATGGATTTGGATTTGCGTGTTGTGATAAAACTCCTTTCGACAAGAAAGCGATCTCATTAATACAAAGGGAACAACCGATTTTGGATTATTATGAAAGAGCTGTGCCAATTCATGAGATCGAAGGTACTTCGTATTACAATCTATTAAACAAGCCAATAGACGTAATGAATTCTGACGTAAGTTATCCTAAAATTATCGAAGAGTTTAGGATCAAAACATACAAGCTTCTTTACCCGCTGTATGACATGTGGTTGCGGATCAGATTTGATCACGACATGATAGGAATATGGTCACGGTCGATGACGTCGTTCAAAGAGTTGCTAAGATTCGTCTACACGTTGCTATAATGTATTTAAATTAATTAAGAGATGCATTGGTTTGATCTCGAAATATTCCCTTAAGATGTTTTTTAAGTAGTTTTAAAGTTTAGTTTTTAACGGGGCTAACAGTTATTCCTCTTACATTATACCTATCGGTAGACTCGCAATCTATACGACAATAGGCGCGTGCACGCAGGTTGTTGTAAAATTCGAAACAGCGCAGCTTTTGCAACGACCGATTTATTGCGACAAATCAATACTGAACAATTAAGACGTATTTGAGCTCTTCTAGGTAAAATTTTTTCTCCACAAACACAGAAAGAAAGAAATGTATTGCTTACACGTGCCCTATCATTTTAACTCCTTGGAAAGGAAAATTCAAAACACATGCGCCGAAACAATCATATATCAACCCTAAAAATCTCGACATTATACAAGCGTTTAGATTACACTAGTAGCTCGTAATCAATATAGAATAATAATTTTTCTTTTCTTGCACCGGTAAGTTCAACAAATGCGATATACAATCCCGTATACGTTTAGAGCGTTAGCTCAGCTACAGCAAATAGCTGGCGCCTATGATTCGTTATAAAAAGCTGATGCATACACAGCAATGGGTGCGTTTTCCAACGACCTTAATACCGTCAATTTGCAAATGATTATGCGCGCGAGTAGAGCGAAAAAAACTGCTCGGGCTGGCGTTGCGCATCGAGCGTATCGAGCAAAATTATCAATGTGTAATCGGCGGTGGCGGCTGCAATATAAAATCTAAAACGCGTTGAAAAGCGTTCAATGTTAAAAAGCGGTTAACCTCTTCAAAAAGGAAAATCCAAAACACATGCGCACGCGCGGTTAATTTTTGGCAGTAGCTACGAGCTATGATATATAATGAAGGCGTGAATAAGCGAGGAAAGAGAGGATAAGAATTGATTTTACACAATTCGCACTTCTAAAATTTTGGTTTTATTTTTTGAAGTATTGTTATCAGCGCGTACACAGCCTATCGTAGTCCACGCATATACGCTTTCCCGCACATTGCGAGCTAACTAAAATTAAAGTTTTTACTACGACGAACGTGGGGTTGGCGAGCGAAGCGAGCATGGGGGGAACCCCCCTAGTTTACATAATTTTCATATTCAATTAATAACAGTTTTAGTAGTATATGTTGGTGATCTCATTATTACTACACTTTGTGTAGTAATTATATATATGGATATTACCATCATTTGTATATTATGTATATTTATATACAGTATCTTAAACTATCGACTAACAGTTGGTTTTTATCTAGTTTTTAATACATTTTATTTGCGCATATTTTTCAATATTTACAGTTTTTAGATTATTTGGTAGAGCATTGAAGACGACTATGGCTTTAACACTATTCTTATCACTTATTCTTTTCTTATTTTTGGATATAATAATACTTTTATTTCTTGTTACACTGTCGGACGTAAGGAATTGCGTTTTAAGATCATCATAGTGTAGTCTCAATGCTTCAAAACAGAACATTTGTTCAATATTTAGGGGATTGTCTTCGACTATAAAATTGTTTTAATTTACTATTTTTAGTGTTTTTTTTTCTGTTTTTTTTAAGTTCTGTAGTATATCTAGATTATTCTTATATACACCTCCCCAGGCTATGATTCCATAGCTTATAACACTATGAAAGAACGCATAATAGAACACACGCAGAGTTTCAACTGTAATTGATCTTGCAATTTTATAAATATATATATATATATATATATATATATATATGCAAGGTATTTTGTTTTTTTTACTATGTATTGGATGTGTTTGTTCCATTTTATGTTATAATCAATGAATCCCCAAATATTTGACGCTTTCAACTCGGATGATATTTTTGTCTCTTATTTTAATATTTGTTTGAGCTGATACACTATCAGCGTAGCTACCGAAAGTCATTCAAACAGTTTTATCTACATTTAATGATAATTTATTGAGTGCTAACCACTTAGATATTACTTCTAAATAATTATTCATATTGTTTTGTGCATCTTCCCAATCATCCCCTGTCGCCACTATTGCTGTATCATCAGCGTATGCCATGATTGCCTCCTGTGGGATCGAACGCAAGATATCATTAATGTACAGGACAAATAGCAATATTCCTAAGATTGTACCCTGTGGGACTCCTGCATTTACTAATAGGAATTCGCTATCCGTTCCATCTATTTTTACTCTTTGGTATCTATTATTAAGATAGTTTGCAAGGAGATCCAACGCCTGGCCTCTGATCCCAATGCAATACAGTTTGTCCAACAATATATGGTGGTCAACCGTATCAAAAGCTTTCGCCAAATCTGAAAAGGTAACGATTGTTGGTATTTGTTTATCAACATTATTGTACAGAATGTTCATTAACTTATTTAGAGCATTTTTTGTGCCAATCTTCCTCATAAAACCAAATTGTTGCTCGGAAATTACATTATATTCTTCTACAAAATCATATATTCGATTGTAGATAATTCTCTCAAAGATCTTGGCAATATTTGATATGAGGGAGATAGGTCTATAATTAGTTATGTTGAATTTTTCACCAGATTTGTAGATTGTTGTTGTTTCAGCTCGATTAAGGGGACCTAACCACCTTAAATTGTCAAAAAATGAAAAATCGGATTTTATTTTTATTAACATTAAATTGTTTAAAAATGTATTAAACAAACATATAAACTTGAAAAAACTATAGAGAACAAAAGACAATCTTTAAATGTACCAAATACTAGGTGCAACATGTCTCTGAAGGCCAAAATTCACAATTTCCATTTTGCTTCCTCCTAGAGGAAGCTTTGTAATAGTAAAATTTTCAGTTTCGCTAAAACTTCATAGAAACATGTTTTAAGATGTTTGAAGTTCAAAATACGTGTTTTTAGAAAATGTCGGTATGGATGTGTGTGTGTGTGTGTGTGTGTGTGTGTATGTATACCGCAATATTTCTGGAATTACTCCGTCAATATTAATCATATTTGACAGGTATATCTAATTTTAGATTTTGAATTCTGGAAATATATTTTTTTTAATTTTCTCAACTATTTTTCTCTTTATGGCCATTTTTTGATTTTTGAAAAACACTATTTTGCGTTTTTTTTAATAATTCCGTTGTTACAAACGATTCAGCTAAAATGTATTTGGAAGATAATAAAATCATCTACTTTTCCCCGTTTGGTCCTCGGGATCGTCCGCTCCGTTCAGCAGATAACATGAAAAAGGTGATTTTTTTTTAAATTCATATTTTCGAAACTAAACATCATAACCTCACGAAAAAAATCATGTTAATGGGTTATGTGTTCAACTATATTCCATTAAAATTTCAAGAGATTTGACCACTTATTTTTCCAGTAATAAAACGAAAACTGAAAAAAATGATTTTTTTTGTGTCACGATTACGGGCGTAAAAAGGCCTTATTGCACTTGATATTTTAGGAAAAGGTAGATAGTTTATGTGTTTTGGATAAGTTTATTGCGCAGCTTTGAAACCCCTATGGTTCTTAAAATAGCAAGGTTCGAATTTTTTTTTTTGAAATTTTTTTGATTCCTCATATCTCTAAAATAATGTAGTCAAATGCTTCAACATTTTATTTGGTGATTCACCATAAACGAAGATATCTGCTGTTAAAATTTTAAACGATTTTATTAATCAGTTCTCAAGTAAAGAGCTGAAATGTAAAATCGATTTTTCTCAAAAATTTGGCTTATTCTTATAGGGGTGTCTAGTGCTTCTACAGCAAAATAATTAAATTTGGAAATATTTAAAATAGCATTTACAAATTTTTAAAACAATATTTTATTTATTGGAACAATAAATTTCATTGGGGGAAGCTACGTGCCAATGAATTGGCAGCGGTTTTTTTATTCACCGCAGACTTACTTCAGTTCTAGGCATTGAAGAGCACTAAAACTGTACAAACATGTTTGAAATACATATAGTTCTGACATGAGTGTGGGGATTTGTAAGTAAATTAAATCTTAAAAAGTTAAATCTTCAAATCTTCAATTTGAACAAAATATTTGTTTAATAATGTTAAAAATGACAAATATTTTGTTTAAATTGAAGATAACAAATCCCCACACTCATGTCAGAACTATGTGTATTTCAAACAGTTTTAGTGCTTTTCGATGCCTAAAACTGAAGTAAGTCTGCGGTGAGTGAAAAAATGGAAATTGTGAATTTTGGCCTTCGGAGACATGTTGCACCTGGTATTTGATACACATAAAAATTGTTTCTTGTTCTCTATAGTTTTTTAAGTTTATATGTTTGTTTTATACATTTTTAAAACAATTTAATGTTAATACAAAAATAAAATTCGATTTTTCATTTTTTGACAATTTAAGGTGGTTTGGTCTCTTTAAGTGAATTAGGCCAGATTGCAGTTTCGATACAAAGATTGAGAATATGCGCTTATGGTTCAGGAATGGAGTTGCACATTACTTTGAGAGTCTTAGCATTGATTTTATCAACGCCACCATTTTTGAGTTTTAAATTATTTATTATAGTTTTTACCTCTGTCAGGTTTTCAGGTTTTAGAAAAATAGAATTAGGGCAATGTAAGTTTCGTATTATTTGGTTTTACAATATCATCACTTAATTGATGTCCTATATCACAGAATAATTTGTTCATATTGTCCGCTATCTCTGCTTTGTCAGTGATTTTGTTATCATTAATCTGTATATAATTTATGGCATTATCATTGGATTTTTTTTACCTATTTTATTGTTTATGATTTCTCATAGTTTTTTAGGATTATTAGCATTTTATTAAACTAGGTTTCTTTCATATCTATTTTTGGCATCTTTAATAACCTTGTCTAAAGTTTTTGTATAAGTTTTATATTCAGTGTAATCGTAATAAAGCATTTTCCTTCAGCGTAATTCTGGGTTTTCCCTTGCCTCACAGGTGCAAACCTGGGCGGTAGAATAGGTAGGCCAATCCGATGCGCTAGGCAGGGAGCTGGCTCCTGAAAGATGGACCTCCGGATCGGTTTACACTGGTAGATGGACCCGATGTCATTTAAAGGACAGAGTGTTGGTTTAACCAACACGGTGCGAGTCTAAAAGATGTCCTTACCGAAAAAAATCTCCAGGGAGGTTAAATCAGGGCGGAATTTGAAAGAAAGAAATGAATAGGATACGGGCTGTACTTCCACACAGAGGTGGTTGAAGGCCCCCGCTGACTGGGCCCATGAGGCTGCAGCTGTAATAGAGTGAAATAAAACCGCTGCCCATTCTTTGGCACGTAGCTTCCTTCAACATTATGTATTGCCTAATATCAGAACTGTTTTTGCTTCTTTATAATTCTGTAGCGTCCGCCCAAGCGCATTTACCAGACGATGAAGTTTCGGGTTCTTACAATATTCAGGAAAACGTGACCAAAGCGTTTTCCACCAGAGTCTAGGGCCAATAAAACGATTGCCGATCGGATGCGCAGAGTGGCCCGGCCTCTAATGACGGTACGGCCTTTAATGACCGTCCCTAATGGCACGTACCATTAGATCGATGCGTCTGTTTCTCCGCCGTCGCTGGCTACAGGCCGAGACCGGAGAAGAGAAGGGAATGAGGCCCGAAGCAAGAGAGAACGCTCGGGGAAAAAGCACAGTTCACTCAAGACACGACACAAGTAACAACACATAGACACCCGCGTACACCAGACTTTGATTAAGAATAAAGTGTGTTTTCTAACGAACATCGGCGCCTTTTCACTCATACCCAAAATTCACTTCCAAAATTCCCAAATTTCACTCCTAAAATTCTATCAAGTATTTTTTTTGTTTGATAGATAACATTATTTCGAATCAATTAAATATATATAATTGAATCTCTCTTTCTCTCTCTCGCGCTCTCTCTCTCTCTCTCTCTCTCACTCTCTCCCTATCTTTCTTTCGCATAGCTCGCATAGCTGATTGTTGAACTGACCTCCAAGAGACATCACCCTCCCTTTTTTAGCTAACATCTTATTTACTAACACTTTAAAATAATTTTATTTAACGTAATCTTTGTATTAACTACATTTAAATGATATCGTTTCCTCACCACCAAGCGGTAGACATCTCGGCACGTTTTTTTTGTATGGAAATGTAATAGTTTTTATATCTCTATATTTTGAGACGGCGACACCGCGAGGTCGGTAAGAGAGCAACAACGGATAACTTAACGACACTGATAAGTTACCGACCAAGCGGCTTATTTTTCAAAAATAAATCCGTGGATTTCAAACATAGTCCTAACAATATTAAAAAAAAAAAATTCGTGGACTTCAAATATTCGAGTATTCTTAGTATACCCTCCAGTACTTACGGTATACCCCTGGTATAGCCCTGGTATACCTCCAGTATACCCCCAGTATATCCTTGGTATATTCGAAGATCATATCTTCGATAGCTTCGAGTACCGGAAAGCAGCCCATTCATATACCCACACGTTGGAGTTAAAATTACTTAACCCACCCGCACTGTGAGGACGCTAGAGATATGAGCGATGCAGTTTTCAATTATGCAAAGTATACAGGGTGAGAAACAAAATTTTGACGCTTAATATCTTTGAAAGTAACTGGTATCATAAACAACCCAAAGAAAGGGATAAGGTGCTATATAATGCTAACTGAATCTAAAATTTGAACTCGCTTAATGCTTTTTTACTCCAGTTATCGCGTCACGCAGAAAAACGACTTTTTTCAGTTTTTGATTTTTTTCTCAGGATCTGTCCCACGACTTAAAATTAAAGTGAAGTATAGTCCTAATAACTTTCAATAATCATGATTTTTTTTTAAAAGATTTAAATTTTAGTTTTTGAGTTTAAACAATTTTAAAGATTTGCGTTTTATGGTGTGCAATAAAAAAAAAAAAACGATAATATCAATTTCCTGCGGTAAAAATATAGGTAATTTTATTTTCTTTAAAGTACATATTAAGAAATTTACTTTCATTAACTTTTCTAATAATTTTATCAGAAAAAAACTAAAAAATCGATATAAAAAAAAACGGGTTCAGAAAATGTAACTAGCACGCCACGCGCGGCCTTATAGCCGCTGTGGCTTGCCGCCTTGCATCGCGAAGCGATTTGCGTAAAAGGCACGGCCGCTGACGCTCGCGCTTCGCGCTCGCTGTCTGAAAAAACATATATTTTTTATCTTTTTCGTATACAATTAAAAATCTTTTCGGCATGAATAACTTGAAAGTTTTATAATTATTTTAGTTTTTGACTCATGATTTACAATATTGTTGATTTGGGATATAGATTTGGGACATTTATACAAATTTTAACGTGCATTCTTTTATCGCAACGATATTTATTTTAAATATAATTGATAACCCATTATTATTTCGTAAGATTTGAAAAAAAATTATCTTTTTTTAATTCTTTAATTCAAATTATACACGTGAAATTCCATAAAGTGGCCAAATTCGGAACTATCCTATTGGTGGAAAATGCATTGGTTTATATGTAATCTGTGACGTCACGCTTAACAAACCGAATTCCATCCTGTTCCTAAAGTTATGAATTTTGTGCAAAGATAGTTTATTACATAATTTAAGCAGAAAAAGTATTAGTTTTATTATCAGCTAAGCAAAGCCGAACAGCCGTTGGCTCTGTCGAAGCGAGGCAGCGAGCTCGACCACTGCGCATACATTGTGCGAATCGATCTGGCGACCGGTCCGCGACATTCACACGCTGCAGCCTTCTGCCGTGTGTTTTGACGTTTCGATATAGCCTCCCGGCCTCTGCTAACCGCAATGTTTTGCTCTGTTTAACTTTTCGGCGATATAAGTGAGTGCATAGTGAAAAACGGAAACGACGACGCGATGCAGCAGTGATATATGTAGTTTTAAAATCAGAACAGAAGTGCTACTATGGTGCCTATATGTGTTTACAAGCAACCTCTGCTCACCACGATCCCGCTCGCGGATCAGCTGCTCGCGATTGTTGCTTTGTAAGACGGTGCAAAATGTATTCAAAAGTGATGCACCCACAATGGCACTGACGATGCAATGTGTGAGTGTCAGTTCATCAAGGAGTGCTACAGAATGGAAAGACATGTAGCTCCGACAAGAAACTTGAATTTTTGTTTGGAGGTTATATTTGTTTTTGTGACTACTCCTGCTGCTGCTCCTGCTGATTCTACTGTTGTGCTGATGTATATTTCTTGTCAAATGCTGTCTAGGTGACGATTTAGCATCACACAGTTCCACAAAAAGTATTGCTGTGTTCTTGTGTTCATTATTTTGAAAACAGATATTTAGTATGTTATATGCAGTGAAATCAGTGACTATGTGATTGTGTGATCTGTTTTTAGAGTTGAACCACTGTGTTGTAATTCTGATGTCTCCTACTGATAGCTATACGGCATTGGTATCAGAGGACAGAGAATTTAGTATTTATCGTTGCCAATTTGACCATGTAAGCACTACCATGGTGCTGATTCGCACTATCTGGGTGGTGTAGCTTGGCGTTGCTGGCTACTTCAAAACCCTCAAGGTGTCTCTGGAACTGATTCATACCATCTAAGTAGTGCAGGCTGGGTTGTTGACTTCTGCCACTACATCAAGATGACCTTGGAGCTAGATTTACTCTGTCTGCAGTGGTGCTGATTGGCGTCTCTGCGTACTTCAACATGATCTGCTCGTGCTGCTTGGTGTTTCTGGCTGATCTAACAATCTTCAAGCTATATTCGAACTATCTGGCTGTCCTTGAGACGTTGCTATTTGCTTGAACCACCTGAAATTGACCATGGACCCGTACTCTTGCTTTCGGACAGTCCTGGTTGGCGTAGCTGGCTGCTTAAACCATGTCGAGATGATCTTGGAGCTGGATTCATGCTTGCTGGGAGTATTGATTGATGTTCTTGGATACTTCAACCACTTTAATACGGCTCTGGAGATGGGTTTGTACTATTCTACATGGTAATATCCAAAAATTACAATGACTCGTACTGTATGTTTAATTTATATTTAATCTTTAATAGGTTTTGATTTAAAATACTTTATACATGTTCTAAGTTTTTTAAATAGATATCTTTTATTGCTTACGGGTATCTTAACAGTGATTATTATCAATATACTGCTAAGTTTTTTATTTGTAAATATAAACTATGCGAAAAAAGTTTGTAACATATTTTCCTGTATGTCAAGGTGTACGAGTAATGCTGAATTTTTTGGCATCATAGTCTACTGCATGCACAGGAGTACGACTGAAGATATTGGTGTCGGCATCTGAGTCATCAAAATGTTGGAGTTGGAAGAAAGCTCCACCCAGACTCCGGCAATACTGCTTACTACTATTAACGGACCAGTTTTTTTATCAGGTGAGATCAGTGAGTTGAATAATTGATTGTTGATATAAGTTTTTAATATGATTTCTTTTGTTTTTTAGTGTTTAAATCATACTGCAGCTGGAGATATCATGGTCTGCTGGATGAGGAGTAGTAGGATCAAGGGCATTGGTCATATGCCTGATCATCGATAATAATGGAGCTTCGTTAGTGTGTAACTTTCAGGTACAATATTTTCTAAATTTTTGCAGATGCAGTGCTTCTAAGATGCAAATCATAAATAGTTTTTTACTTTAAATATTATTTAGGTGCAGAGGTTTTTTTGGTTTTAATTTTATTCTTTTTTTTAGGTACAAAATAAAACGAAACAATGCCAAGCAGTTGCAGCAGGAAATTATACTTTGAAGAGGATATTATTATTTTGAAACAGAAGAATATTATTAATTACTATAGCCAAGATTTACATAGCGCATTTTGATGTTTAAAAAATCGTTTCTAGAGTTTTTGAATGTCGAAAAGTGTTTAAAGAATGTTTGCCACGGTAAAAAATTGTATTTTGAAAATGTTTACAAGTTTTATATTTAACATTTTCATGTAAAACGTATATCCGCAAAGTTTTATGGCAAATAATTGGTTTTTTAGCTGTAAAAAGTCGATTTTGGGCTGTAAACTCGAGTTATAAGCATTTTCATGATTTGATGTTACTGGGAAAAAGTTGTATTTTTCAAAGATCTACAACTTTTCCATTTAACTTTTTTTTGTAGAATGCTTAGAATTGATTAAAGTCTCTCAGAGATTATCGTGTAACACGAAAATTTTTATTCAAAAATACGCGTAAAAATCGAACAAATTGGGCCCTTATTTCAAAACGACGTAGAGGATCGGGATAAAAAAATAGTTTTTTAACTTTTGCGAAAGGAGAATTCTCCTAAAATTTCAGTCCGATCGGTCGAAAATTGTGTAAAATATCGCATGGTACACATTTTTCGCACACGAAACTATAAGGCACTTCCGTGTCGCGGTCGTGCCTAAAAACGTACTGTTATTCCGCCGAGTATTCGTAAAAACAAAGAAAATGAGACTTGATGGATTGTAATCTACTAAGTAGAAGCTGAGCTAGAGTCGATATAAACGAACACACAGTACAAAGATCGCCTCGTATGCGACTGGAGGACTGTTCCCTGCGACCTTAGGGTGAGTACCGTGGACTTCGGTCTGCCCGCTCCACAGGAATTGCGATCCTGAGGTACCCAAACTACGGTGCGCTGTGTGAACGTGACTGGCGAAGGATGTCCGCGATGGGATGTGAGGCAGGGCATAACGCGAGTGGCAGAAATGATTGTGTTAACACTTTGCAAGTTACGATTAAATTTATCATTTCAGTGTCTTGGAGTGCTATTTAAAATATCAAAAAGTACAGCATGCAATTATTTTGCAGAATGTGTTCATTTACATGCATGTGTTTTGGAAGAGGCTATATATTTCCCAGGGAAGGAAGAAATAAAACACAATTTACCTAACTGTTTTGATCAATTTCAAGATACGAGAATTATTTTGGACTGTACTGAGATTGCAGTACAAAACTCGAAATGTCTTCAATGCCGTTTAAAAATGTATTCGTATTACAAAGGAAGGCAGAATCTAAAATTACTCATTGGGATAACACCATCTGGCCTTATATCGTATTGTAGCGAATGTTATGGTGGCAGGGCGTCAGACAAGTCAATTTTCTCGCAAAGTGGACTGTTGAAAAGACTTGTTTCTAGGCAAGATGCAATACTGGTGGATAAGGGTTTTCCCTATATAAAAAAGTCATGACCGGATGAAGTGAAGCCAAGAATGCGTCAATATGATTGGCTCGTGTAGTGCGCATGCGTCAAAAGTATCGTTAGAATTTTTTGATTTGTTTTTGATTTCTAAAATTGATCCTAATACAAAGAATGTAATATATTACTATAATACATATCAATAATTATTATTTGTGTATTTATAATATTCTATTGTAAATATTATCATTGTTACAAAAAGTGACATGATGTGAACGTTGACACGAACTGAGTTGAGACATAACCTTAAAATTTTAAAAGGTAGTTGGTGACGAAACCGCGGCAATTTTGAAATTTACATGAGCGCGAAATGAATCATATATTGTAAAGTTTGATATATTTCCGTAATAGAAAACAAATATTAAAAATATCAATCAAGCATTTATATTTCATTTAATAAGTTAATGAATTAATATTCTACTACAGTGCGCGCAGCGCACTGCGCCAAGTCTAGTATGATAAAAAGTAAGTGTGATGAAGTGAACATAAAGTTAATTAGACCTCCGTTTGCTGACAAAAATAATCAAATGTCAAAAGAGGACAGCTTGCAAACAAGAAACATAGCTGCAGCACGGGTTCATGTGGAAAGGTTTATTTAACGAATAAAAACTTTTGCTATTTTAAAGTCAACCATAGGTTGAGACATGAAAAAGTTTTTTAATGAAATTATGATTATTATATGTAGCCTTGTAAATTTAGGATCACCCATAATCAACAATACTCGTTTTTTTTCTGTAAGTAAATACAGTATTCTGTGACAAACTTTTCTATTTTATTTTATAAATAAAACTCAATAAATACTATAAACATTGCATGATACATTATTGATTTTTTTGACCATTTTTTAATCCGTCATTTGATTTTTAAGTAACCAGGTTAAAATATATTCAAAGTAGCATTTAGATAGAGTCATTATTCGACTCGTAAAGAACAAAATGACATTTGTCAAATTGAAGCAATGCCAGTCCTAACTGGACCTGTCCATAATACTGATGCCTAAGTACAGTCTAACGAAAGAGATCGCTGTGTTGCAGTAGAGAGCCGAGCATACGGAGCAGACGAAGTACATCCACGAGTTAGCCAGATCCATATATAACTATCAAAGGCTCTACGTGCCTACGCAAAATGTGTAGGACGTAGGTATGTAGAACCTGTGATCCTTTATAGTCATCAGTCATGCTCTCTTGGCTGTTAACCTTATGGTCCAGCCGCACTATAGTTTGCTGAAATTCCCCAGGTGCACCTAACCTCTCCCCGGAAACGTACTAGACAAACGGCAGTGATAACGAAAGTAAGGATCGTTTTGCAGCTCAAGTGTCAACGTCACTGAAATAGATTTGCCTTTCTTCAGGACGACTCAAGCACCAGCATGGTTCACCAGTGCGGATACAGACACGACATGTGAACGTTTGAGAGAGTATGGACACATCAGCGTGCTGAATCAGGGAAACCGCTGTCAATTCATTGGCACGTAGCATCCTCCAACGAAATTTATTGATCCAATAAATAAAATATTGTTTTAAAATACAGTATGTGAATGTATGACATTCACATACGGGAGGGACTTTACAACGTGCAACGACAACTCTATAAGAGGAAGCCGAATTTTTTAGAAAAATCGGTTTTTACATTTCAGCTCTTTACTGAAGAACCACTCAACGAAATCGTTTGAAATTTTAACAGCAGATATCTTCGTTTATGGTGAGTCACATAATAAAATTTTGAAGCTTTTGACTACATTGTTTTAAAGATATAAGGAATCAAAAAATTTTCAAAAAAAAAATTCAAACCTTGATAAGAACCATAGGGTTTCAAAGCTGCGCAATGAACTTAGCCAAAACATATAAAATATCTACCTTTTCCCAAAATCTCAAGTGCAATAAGGCCTTTTTACGCCCGTAATCGAGACTAAAAAAAAACTCATTTTTTTCAGTTTTTGATTTATTACTGAAAAAATAAGTAGTAAAATCACTTGAAATTTTAATGGAATATAGTTGGACACGTAACCCATCAACATATTTTTTGTTCGTGAGGTTATGATGTTTAGTTTCAGAGATATGGATTTAAAAAAAAAATCACCTTCTTCATTTTATCTGCCGAACAGAGTGGTCAATCCCGAGGACCAAACGGTGAAAAGTAGGTAATGTTATTATCTTTCAAATGCATTTTAGCTGAATTGTTTGTAGCAATAAAATGATTAAAAAAAACGAAAATAATGTTTTTCGAAAATCAAAAAATGGCCATAAAAAAAAGAAGGTAATTGAAAAATTAAAAAATAAATGTTTTTCCCGAATTCATAATCCAAAAATAGATATACATGTCAAATTTGATTGATATTGACGGAGTAGTTTCAGAAATATCACAGTACACACACACACACACACACACACACACACACGCGTAATTCGAACTTCTAGCATCTAAAAAACCGCTGCCAAGTCATTGGCACTTAGCTTCCTTCTATTCTGCTAGTGGAAGAGTACACAGAGTATACAGGGTGAGAGTTGAAGAATTTAAATCTTAATATCTTTTAAACTAAAAGGTTTCATAAGCTACAAAAAGAACCTAGCCGAAGTGATCAAAAGATCAATCTTTTCCTAAAATTTCAACTCAATTTAAACCTTTTTACTCCCGTAATCGTACGACATAAAAAAACCATTTTTTTTAGTTTTTGATTTTTATCTCAAAAACTAGTCGCCAAAATTGCTTAAAATTTTTACAACTAGTAGATATCGTTGTTTTTTATTGTCATGAATTTTTTCAAAACATTTAACTATTTATTTTTTGAGTTATATATGTTTATCGAAAAATTACCTTTTATATCATATAAAATGAACAGATCAGTCAATCTAGAAAATCTTGCGGGAAAAAGTAGATAAATTTATGTTCTTTTAGATACATTATTGTTGAATATATTGTATGAATCATATCATTATAAAAAAGCAAAAATATTTTTTCAAAAATAGAAAAATGGCTACAATATATAAACCATAAAATGGTCAGATTCATAAAACAAAAAATGACCTAAATTCAGAATTAGAAAACATATATGCATGTCAAATTGTATTACGATTCGTCGCATGGTTCCAAAATTATGGCGGTATACGCACACACACACACTCACACACACACACACACACACACACACGCACGCACGCACGCACGCACGGACATTTTCTAAAAACGTATGATTCGTACTCCAAACACCTCCAAATTCGTTTCCACGAAGTATTAGCAAAACTGAAAATTTTACTATTACAAAGCTTCCTCTTGAGGAGGAAGCAATATGTTTCTATGAAGTTTTAGCGAAACTGAAAATTTTAATTTTACCATCACAAAGCTTCCTCTAGGAGAGAGGGGGCACCGACCAATTACTCTATAAAACATGCTGGCCTGCGGCACTAACAGCGTGATCGGCGGATATCCCAAGCTCGGCTTCAATTTCATCGATCTTCTTCTCCCATAACCTCATTTGCTTATTCCTCGGAAACGTGTAGAAGGCGGCAAGGTCTAATTTAATAATCTTCGGTTACAGCAACTTTAATTTTAACCTGAGCGCGATGCCGTCTCGATCATAGTCAACCTGAACTCGGTTATATGCCTCACATGTCATCGATGTAGCCGAATTCGCCGTAGCCGCTTTGACGGACAGCAAGCAATATTTCGACCTCGCACTGAAGACCGAACAAAAGCAATATAGCGTCTCCTGATGGGCAGCGCGTTAGAGAACGAGCCCGAGAATGAGTTCGCGGCGGGACGTGACTTCGACAACGATTCCATCGAGTAAGCACGAGGAGGAGCCGACGCTTCTCCAGGAGATCGGCAGTGCCGAAAACGTTCAGCATCAAGCTCAGCGTACCCGCGACACCCTGCAAAAAGTTCAAACCTATCACTGGTACTAACGCCCGCCAGCATCACGTGATGGTCACCGATAGCGTACCTCCCGACAAAAATTTGTGTCTAATATAAGCGCCAAGCGCTCGCTAGCAATTCATGCACTTAATTTGTCGCATATAAAGAGATTGTTACAAACACGACGTGTACGTGAATGCTAGGTACGCAGAGAGTAAACACAGCAGCGTGCTCGGCACCCCTGGCTCACATCGATAGACTGCAAACTATGACTTGCTGAACTGCGACATATAAAGAGCGAGTCGACAGCGTGCGTGATGCGCGGATAATCTAAACTCAACTTTAACTTTGCCAAGTTTTCGCTACTAGAGTTCGACGAATATCGTGTCCACGCAATTCTAACCTCAACGACCATTTTGTCTTGCACCAGAACCATACACAAAGGCAACAGAAATTGCTCTAATAGATAACATCTCGACTGTACTCGTCTTCCACGACCTAATAACGCTTGTTTCCCCGATTAATTAACCGAAGACTACGAGGTCTTCTTCTTCTCCCACAGCTCAAGAACGAATTCAAGAAATGCGACTATAGCAACGATCTCAGCGACTCCGAAGACGAGGAAAATGACGAGGACGTCGAGGACGATAAGCGAAAACTTGCATGGATCGTTGCAGACACGACGTGTGAATTTCGTATAAAGATGTAAAATATCCACACAAGTGCGCTGGATCAGAGACCAGTGCAGGGCCAACGGCTATAACAACGATGGACTAGACACTGAACATCGACAAATCGCACCATCAGAACATACTGGACTGCGATGTTAAGATCGAGACCGATAGTGAGTTCGGCAGGCACTTTAAGCTCGTCTTCAACTTCACGAGCTCTCTCCACTTGTCCTCTAAGACGAACCCGTCGGTTGCAAGGACGGCTTCCGTGGCTGGTCGTTCGACTTTTATACCAGAGGCTCCTTAACGGCAACTAGCTACGTCTAACTCCAAGACCTTATACGTTCAATTATTCCTCTGGAGTCAAAAATTAATTACGAGATCAGCTTCCCTAGTTGAAATCGATTCCATTTAAAAGCTAGTAAATACCTTGTTTCTCTAGAATGGGCGAATACTGGGCCATTTTTCGCCCATCGATGGAACGCTTTTTCAATCATTTCTTAAGTATTTTTTAGTATAAACATGGCGTAAGATATTCATCATGCCACTTTTCTAGGCGTTTTCAAGCTTGTTAACATAAGTTTGTTTGAATAAGGCAAACTAGAAAAAATAGCTAGTTAATGACTGGGAAAAAGCTATTTAAAATGCACTCGGTAAAAAAAAATTAAAAAATGAGAAAAACATAAATATTTTCATGATGCGTGGTCTATATATGAATTTTATCTACTATAAGTTACAAATAACTGGAAAACGAATCGAAATTTGTAAACTTTTTTGCATTTACAGTACAATACAAAAAGTTACAAAACGTAAAGTCAATATTTTGGTTCTGAGGTTAGGTCTATTCTAGAAAATGACCAAAAAATTGAAAAAAAGCGTTTCATCACAAGCTAGTTACAGACTACTTCTCATAGCCATTTTGTAGTTTCCAGCCCATTTTAAATATTCGAATTTCTACCAGGGCTTCCTACTTCCATTACAGCTGTTTCAACCTCGGCATAAAAGTGATTGTGACTAAAAAATTAAGCGATTTTTTAGGGTCTTAATCGAAAGTTATAGCAGAATTTTCTAAGTAGTTCCACACTGGGCGCATCTCTCCTGTCGCCGCACCTTACGAAGACTAGGATAACTCAGGTTTCTAACAAAGAGTAGTGCAACTTTATATTTTAGTGTTTGCCTTACAACAATGACTTTACTAACAAAAAGAGCAAAAAATTTGAGTTGTGCAAGTCTTTGTTGGAAATCAGAATTGTGCTAGTTTTCGTAAAAAGGGACAACATTTCTTCATAAGTTGTCTCATAGTCTATCGATGAAACACTCGAATTATTACTTTCAAGGTGTGAATCTGTTAGATGATATTGATTAAAATCACAACATTTTTTATTATAATCTAAAGAGGTTTACTATCAGGATGTTGTCGCAAAAATATTCAAATATACCATGTTAGTTGCAAAGAAAAAATCTTAAAGCTAAATTTAATAATTTGAAAAAATAGGAAGTAGTTTTGAAATGATAATATTATTTCTACTTTGATAATCTTGCTTTATGATCCGTTTCGATTGAAAAGGCGATAAATTTTCATATTTATGTGGGTATTGATCATTAAGTAATTATTTTTTATATTTATATAAGTTATTTTTAGTAAGTATGCATATATAATTTACTCTATACACATCGTAGACTATAAGACAACGGGACGGCAAGTAAGCATTAAAACAATAATTTTGAAAAGTATCTTATTTTTTATAAATATTTATTTTTGTGCCAGAATATATCGAAAATTTAATTAAAACTACAAAAAACCTAATAAAAGTTATAATTTATTATTATAAACGTTTTTAGAGACCAAAATCTACATATGCTGATCATAAAAGTTATTAACTTTTATTAGCTTTTTTCAGATAATATTATAATTCTGAAGTGTATTGTAAACTTATGATAGCTAAAAATTATCGGAATTTTATCATTCAAATTTTGTTTTATTTATTGAAAGGTACTGAACTGGTATAATTGTATACCAAAGTATTGTTTAAAAAATAGAAATTAAAAAAAAAAACGACAAATTCGTTTAGTTGGAGTTTGACCGTAATAAAACCCTACCATAAAAAGGTTTAGCGCGGCCCGTAGGCCCCGATAGTCCGGGCGCTGAGGGGGGTCTGAGTGATCCATTTTTAAAGTATGAGGTCGCCACGGTAACCAAGCGTTTTTCTATGTATTTTGACGCGAAGAATCCGAATTTCATGGTTTCCGGGCATGAAAATTGTTAGTTTATTATTTATTTAACAATTTAATGCAAAATTGACGATTTTTCCGGATTCTCATAGAGTATGTATGTGTGATACATAACTACACATGTATTTTGAGGCGTAGACCTCGAATTTGACGGTTTTCAACCTAATTAATTATTAGATTGTTTATTATTTAATAATTTAATGCAAAAATAAACGATTTTTGTGTATTTTCATGGAATACATGTGTGACATATCAATTCAGACGTACTTGTGGCATAGAATTCGAATTCGATATTCTCTAGTCTAAAAAATCATTGGGTTGTTTATTATTTAACAATTTAATGCAAAAAAAAGATGATTTTTGTGTATTCTCGTCGAATACATGTGTGACATATCAATTTAAACGTATTGACGGCGTAGAATACAAATCCGACATTCTCTAGCCTAAAAAATCATTAGATGGTAAATTATTTAATTATTCATTGCAAAAAACGACGATTTTCTCATAAAATGTATGTGTCGTAGTTTACGGTGTAGGATTAGAGTATCACGGTTGCTGAAAATAGAAATCGTCCAGATTTTTGGTAACTTCATGTTGCATATAATAATTTTTTATTTACCAATAATTTCACACAAATTTATAACTATTTTTGCAGCATCTACTAATTTGACATTTGCAAAATGAAGTACACGGTAATCCGTTATTTGCACAACTGCACTTTGTACAATTTTTGCAGTTGCAACTGGGCAATAGCTCATCAATTGGAGGATATAAATTATTGATTTTTACAGGAAGTAGGCAGTTTTCATTCTCGTAATAACCGAAGTTCCTCGGATCTAAACTTATATTATTTGCCCTTAATAAGTTGATCTGCTTATGTGTTGCAATAAAAGATCTTAAAATATGCAAACGAATTGATGCGCTTGATGGTGGCAATTCTGATATTAAAAATTCACTTTGTGTCAATTTCCCATTGTTCAGCTGACAAATAATGCACAAAGTTTTATCAAACGCTTGTGTATCGCTGGGTAATAAAGTATTATTATTAATTTTTAAGGGCTCCATTTCGCAAAGAAGCTCCGTCGCAAGCAAGGTAGCTGACTAGACTGAACTACACGCGGCCGAGATGTGCGGTATGCGCTGTGCAGGTACCCGCGCGAAAAGCTGCAAGTTCAGTCCCGCTGCGCACGGACATGTCGTGCCTTGAGAGCGAACACAAGTATAATGTTGATTGAAAAAGCAAATGTTACATTGACTTGTATTTCTTTCGAACATTCCAATACATTTATTATAATATAATTGACGTGTCACGCATACATTTCATGAGAATACGCAAAAATCGTCGTTTTTTGCATTGAATAATTAAATAATTTACAATCTAATGATTTTTTAGGCTAGAGAATATCGGATTTGAATTCTACGCCGTTAATACGTTTAAATTGATATGTCACACATGTATTCTACGAGAATACACAAAAATCATCTTTTTTTTGCATTAAATTGTTAAATAATAAACAACCCAATGATTTTTTAGACTAGAGAATATCGAATTCGAATTCTATGCCACAAGTACGTCTGAATTGATATGTCGAATATGGAAGTCAACACTGCAATATTTTGAAGAAATGGTCCAAGTTTAGAACTCAGTTGGCTAAGGCAAATGCCAGATTATCCTTTTTATTAAAATGCAAAAAGGCAAGTTTAATACCTGTACATATTTCAAGGTGTTGTCGACGTAAATTTGATTTTAAAAGTAATCATTGCAAGCAGAAATTTGCTCTTTTTGAAGAATGTCATAGTTTGAGACTGTTAAAATTAGAAATTAACGACATTTTTGTCCACATCGAATTTTTGAAAAAAAGACTGAATGCGATCTTGTTGGTATTTCGTTTTTTTCGTTTTGAGGTTAACGTACTTAACATGTTTTTGGAAACTACAGAGAAAAAATGTTCTAATATATATCTACAGCTAACAAACTCTCTTGATAAAAAATACAATAGTTTAATGAATAAAAAAATGTCAAAAAACAGAGTTAAAAATAGTAACAATAAAAAATGGGTAATAAACCTTTCTAACACTGAAATTCCTTCTGAAGTGATTGATGTGGTTTCGATGGGCCATAATTTCAATATGAACTGTGATATTAACAAAAAAGATATTATTACTACGATAAAAAATTTTGAAAATAGTATTTTTATGTTAGAGACTGATGTAAAATATGTACTTAGAGATATTCTCATTAAAAATGTAGAAACTGCGTGCAATAATAATGTAAGAC
Organism: Pteromalus puparum; assembly: GCA_012977825.3. NCBI lineage: Eukaryota > Metazoa > Arthropoda > Insecta > Hymenoptera > Pteromalidae > Pteromalus > Pteromalus puparum. The sequence goes on from CM053170.1 coordinate 26,329,315, forward strand.
GTAATAGTTTTGATAAGGAATTTCATGAAAAATTAGTAATAACCAAAGAATTTTGTTCTAAGAATCCATCTATATTTTTTACGAAAGCAGATAAGGGTAATTTAACGGTATGCCTTAATTGTGATGATTATATTGAGAAGATGTCTAGTCTGCTTTGTGATACTAAAACCTATAAAGTTGTAAAAAAGAACCCTCTTGTTTCTTTACAAAAAAATGTATATAATATTTTGTCTGATTTGAACGATAATGAATGTTTAGACATGAAGTATGATAAGCTTAGATTAACTCAAACTAATACGGTTCTCCCGAGGGCTTATGGATTGCCTAAGATCCATAAAAAAGATATACCTTTGAGACCAATTATCTCAACTGTTAATAGTCCTACACATTTTCTAGCCAATGTCATTGATAAAAACTTGAAACTTTGTTTTAGTAATCCAACTTCTCACATTGATAATAGTTTTGCTTTAAAAGAAAAAGTGACTAATATGTATATTCCTCATGGATATATATTGGTTTCTCTTGATGTAGTTTCTCTGTTTACTAATATTCCTTTAGAATTAGTTTTATGCAGTTTAGATAAACGTTTTCAATGCATTCAAAATCGTTCAAAGATTCCTTTTAATAACATAAGAACCATAGTTAAATTTCTTTTTGATAATACATATTTTCAATTTAATAATACTGTTTATAGACAAATCTTTGGTACACCCATGGGCTCTCCGATATCTCCGTTGTTTGCGGATATTGTTATGGAAGACTTAGAAACTTCTGTTCTAAGTGAATTAAAAAATGACTATAATATTTCTCCTCTTTTTTATTTTAGATATGTCGACGATACTATTTTGTGTGTGAGAGAAGATGAGTTAGATATAGTTGTTAACAAATTTAATAGTTACAATAAATACTTACAATTTACATATGAATTACAAAACAATAATATAATTCCTTTTCTAGACGTAACATTAACAATTAATAACAACAATATTATTACAAATTGGTACCAAAAACCCACCAACACCAATAGAGTTTTAAATTTTAACTCTAATCACACTATCCAATTAAAACGAAATATTGTTTACAACTTAGTAGATAGAGCTCTTCTCCTCTCACACAAACAATTTCACAATGAAAATTTAAATATAGTTAAGAAAATTCTAAAAGAAAATAGTTATCCGGATAATTTTATTGATAGTAATATTCGTTATCGTGTTAGATTTCTCACTTTGGGCAATTCAAAAAATAGAAATGAGAGTTCTACTTTTAAAAATGTTATCTCTATTCCGTTTAATGATAAGTTATTTTTTTCATGTAAATCTTCCTTAAAAAGGTATGGTTTCTCCATAGTTCCTCTTATGTCAAACAAATTAAATAATATTGTTAAGTTAGGCAAAGATAAACTTGACAAATGGTGTGAGACGAATGTCGTATATGAAATTTCGTGCAATGATTGTAATGCTACTTATGTAGGCCAAACTAAGAGGAGTTTGAAAAGGAGAATAGACGAACATAAAAAAACTCCTTTAGAAAAAATATTACCTATTCCTACTCATATAAAAGATTTTTCACACAACTTTAATTTTGATAATGTTAAAATTTTAGATAAAGAAGCAAACTATTTTAAAAGATTAATTTCAGAAAGTATATATATCAATATCAATAAGAATAATATTAATAAACAAGAAGATTTTAATACTATTAGTAAACAATACAATAAATTAAACAAATATTTACAAAAACAAGAATTTTCTACTTTATAACGGTTCTCCTTTTCAAATTTATCTAAGTTCATGTACGCGGCCGTACTTTTATATGTATACGTAGTGATGCTGTATGTGTGTGTGAGAATAAGTGAGCTCGGGTATCTTCGTGCTGTTCCGTTCGCGCATACTCTATACATACTTAGACATATGCTATTGCCACTGACTGATTGTTCTTACGACGAGAGAGACGTATTTACGTCTCTCATTTGATGTTTTATTTAATTTAATTTTTTCATTATGGTGAGACTATGAAATATATATTTTTTGCATAAAGATGTTCTATATTTTTTCAAAATTTTCTATATGTATGATTTTTGTTTTTATATTAATAAAGGCTTGAAGAGGTCTCTCACCGGAGACGAAACGTCGCCAGTTAATTCTACTTGGACTTTGTTTATTACTAAAAAACCTGGGTTATCCTCCCACCTTTGTTTTCCCAAAAACTATATGTTTNTTCTATGCCACAAGTACGTCTGAATTGATATGTCACACATGTATTCCATGAAAATACACAAAAATCGTTTATTTTTGCATTAAATTATTAAATAATAAACAATCTAATAATTAATTAGGTTGAAAACCGTCAAATTCGAGGTCTACGCCTCAAAATACATGTGTAGTTATGTATCACACATACATACTCTATGAGAATCCGGAAAAATCGTCAATTTTGCATTAAATTGTTAAATAAATAATAAACTAACAATTTTCATGCCCGGAAACCATGAAATTCGGATTCTACGCGTCAAAATACATAGAAAAACGCTTGGTTACCGTGGCGACCTCATACTTTAAAAATGGATCACTCAGACCCCCCTCAGCGCCCGGACTACGAGCTGCAGTGGCTCGAATAGTCCTCAAAGCGGTAGTGCAGCACAGCCGCACGAGAAGCGTCTCGTCGGAGAGGCCGAGAAATACCCGAGAAATCTCAGAAAATCCGAAAATTCTCGTTGTTTCTGAGATCTTGTCGTACACGAGACGAGACGAGACGAGATTTTTCGAGACGAGAACCGCGTCTCGCACAGCCTTACATCCCACCCTTAATTACTGTTGAAATATAAGGTGTACTGTACATAAAGTTTAAGCCAAGTTCCATGTATACTGCCAAGTTCAGATTCTGCTGTACGCTTTTGGAGAGCACACGCATGCTTGGCATGCTTTGTACATATCATCTATTACAATAAACTCCTTTTCTATAAACAATCCTCCCGTCCACCTCACTTATTATTATATTCAACAATTACTAAAACATTGTGATATTCATTCTTTATTAACTTCTCCCCCACCACCCCCCCCCCTCTCTCTCCCTCTCTCTATAGTTTTATGAATAAATAAACATATAAGCTAAAAAAACGTATTTCTCAGCGAATTGTGCAAGAATTAATGCTGTGATTCTTTTTTACATGTAAGAGCTTCATCCTTGCAGGAATATTCTGAGCACTGGAAGATACAGTTATTCGCCGCAGTTTGGCTGACATCATCGCCGGAGACGATTGTCAGCCAAACTATTGTTTACAAAAAGGTTAAATATTGAATGATCGTTACCTGCGGTGACAATAAGCAAGTCCACGTAAAAGTTGGAATAAAAAGAGCTTAACATTGCGTGGATCTAGTCCTCCACCACCAGTACCGTACCTTTCCATATATTGTGAAAGATCGGTATGAACGTATTCGAAAACGAAGGTCAAAGTTTCCCTTGTATGAATAATATCGTGAAGCGTGACTATATTGTTGTGTTTTAACTCTTTGAGTAAGCTCGCCTCACGAATGGCAGTAAATGGAGCACCTTCCTCTTCTTGCAGTCTTATTTCCTTCAATGCAACCACTTGATTCGTCAAATGACTAAAACCTTTAAATACTGTTGCATAAGATCCTTCACCTAACTGTTCCAACTTAACATATGCTTCAGATTTTCCGAATGGGGAATCACCCTGTAATGTAACATATTGAATTAAATTAGAAAAATTTTTAACAAATCATTAAAATACATAATTAAAACACTATCGATAACTTTATGAAATTTTGTGTAACTAAATTTCATTTAGTGACTCTTTTATTTTCATATCCTAATTCAAAGAATTAGGGCGTGAATAGCGAGTACTACAAACACATAAAAAAAAAAACAAAAGCGTAAACTTGCGCATCTTGTGCACTATACTTTTTCTATTTTATTAAGAGCCATGTGGTCGTTGGTTGGACTGATTCGATATTTTACTTCTTCTACTTAACTAACCCTTCTTATGTTTAAGGAAAATTTGAAATATAACAATAATTAACCGGAAGTTGCCTGGAGATAAACCAGAGGTGGATCAGAACTAATCATAATTAAACCAGAAGTAGACGAAAAGTGTGTGTGTATGTATGGGCGGTTCTCTGTGAAATCAAGCGTGAACATTTTTTTAGCCCAAAATCTTTATATATGTTCTACAAGATGTTTTTGACTCCCACACAAAATTTTAGAGCCGTTTCTTCACTAGTTTCCGAGTAACAGCTGCGTAAAGTTAGGATTTTAGGCAATTTTTGCATTTTTTGCCCATTTTCAATGGTTTGTAGCTCATAAGGAATTTGTCCTGTCGTCTGCTATTGGTAAGTTGAGAAGCAATGCTTTATCACTCTGCTTTCTTGACGTTATAATATTCCACGTACTCCTTGGAGTATATTTTTTCAGCGGAAGTAATCCCATCACACGGCTCTCACGTTCTTTATGAGCCTAGATGGGTTCCTCCACGACCAACGACAAACCTAACCTAAAAGTTCTTAAACAGTCAACAAGAGTCTGTTGGACGAGGAGCTGTCCAACTATCCAAGGACACCCTTAGGCAGCTAAGGATTCCTGGCAGCTGGAACTAAAAAAAAGAGCCCATGAACAGCTTGTATTGACATCCGCTTTTGAGGTCAGAGAACATTAGAATCCCTGTCTCTTTCCTTTTGCGCGCGAAACCGCCGACGTCACCACGGCCAGGCGTGAGTTATGTTTTTTTGATACCAAAGCGCAACACCTTCGCTCTTCGAACAGCATCAGTGCGGGTTGGTACCACTGGGCTGCTGAATAGGCGCGAAAATTTAAACGCCAAGATGACGAAGTCGACGGCTACCTGTTGGAAAATGAGGTTTAACACAGAGAGGATTAATAATTAAGTATTTATTAAACCTTTTCTTCTACAGCTACTATATATATATATATATATAACGCCGTGTAAACCATGTGTACTATGCGACGGCTCGAACCCAAGAGAGCGATGTGCGAGACCCGTATAGTCTCGGCACCGTTAGTAGTCATGTGACTTACACGCATTCCGCGAGAGGGGATACTTGCATGTGTGTGTCCCCTCACACACTCGTCAGCGCGCTCACTTAGTCTCACGCGCTACACACTATACCTTACTAGCTACACTTTCTGTACAGTACACTATATTTCAACACTACCACTGGAGGGCCCAACAAATCGGAGCAGAAACGATGTGCAGAGTGCCAGGTGACTCTGCGCACAGCTAGTAACCTGTCAAAATGCAGTTTTTGCAGTCGGAAATGTCATCCGAAGTGCATGACAGTGGTTTTAAAAACGCGAAGCAGAACCCTTCTGGAATACTCCTCCTGCTACAGCCTATGGCAAAAACAAACAGCAGCCTGAAGAGGAAGAGGAAATCACCTCCTAAACAAAAAGCAGTGGACAAAGAGGAGTCGCGTAATGCAACGCAGGAACGAAACAAGTGCCACGACCACCATATGTCCTGAGCCTAAGTTAGCCAATCAAGCTGGCGCTGGCAGAGAAGAGAGAAAGGGAGACATCATCTCTCCGTCAGCTGAGCTTCAGCAAAAACCACCTCTGCTGCCAACATCAACATTAGCGTTTGCAAACGCCAGGAGGGCGGTCATCGCTATCGAGAATACCTCATGCTTTAAGGACACTTCCAACATCAGCAGAAAGAGTACCACCGGTGTATCGGAGTCCATCTGCAGGCCGGATGACATCTTCGAGTCAAGTAAGTTGGAGCTGATCAACGCGACGGACGACAGCAACAGCCCATGTAAAAAAAATTTGTGAAGACCATACATAAAATTTTACATAATTTTTGTTAAAATGTATAAAATAATGTGCACCACACATTTGCTGCATAAAAAATGTTTACTCTTCTAATTGCATAATACGAATAATGATCTTTATTTATTTTTATAACAATAGTATTGTGTACAAATATTTGGTCGTACAAATCGCCAAATTATAACAAATATAAGCAGAGAACATTGTATATATTGTATAATTACTTTTTGCGCGAGAGATTACAATCTAGTGAAGACTTTAACTCTTGCAGTAATGCTTGAACGCTTGCTCTAATTTGTTGTCGGCTTTGAACTGCCCATTTCCTTTTATCGCCGTACTTTAGGGCATAAGTTATAAATTAAATATCCAGTGTGTTAATAACAAGCGTGAGTTGTATCAAAAATTATATGCAGCAAATCTTACTTATAATAGTGTCCATTACGTATGATGGTAATCCTGGTCAAACATCATCATTAGAATTATAATTTTTTTATTGCATCCCAGTAAAAGAATGCGTCTTTAAAAAAAAACTATATCGCCACTGGCAGCCGAGTGTTTTAAAACAGCTTCCAATTCCTCAGTAGATTAATTCGTAGATTCTGCAAACAGATGTAAAAATTATTTACGAGTTAGTATTCTTACTGTAATGCTTGTAATTTGGATACATTCTAATGTTTTTATTTCGATTTTAGCCTGATTTGAATTGCGATTTTCTTTACCGTCTTCCTCATCTGATGAGTCAATAACGTAAATACTTTTTCGATGATAAGTTTTAATATTTAGTTCTTTCTTCCAAAAGATGTATCCCAAGATCTTTTCCTAACCTCGCCACTATCTTCTCACTAAAATATATAAAAGTCAAGGTTTATGTCGCACAATGAAAACAAATTTATTTATTATTATTTACTGTAAGAGAATCCTCATCCTAGTCTTTTAATAATGAATCCTTTTCTAAATAAATTTTGGTAAGTCAACATTAGCTTTCTTCATTTTATAGTCGGTTTCAGGATTAAACAATGTACTTGGCTTTGAAAGACCAGCGACGTTAATAGATTTTTAGAGATAACATACATTATTTTTATTATAATTAATATTTATGAAAAATTATAACAACTTTGATTTATATACACATACATTTTCTTAAGAATCATCTTCATCTTTATCTGAATCATCAAGCATTCCATAAGATCGTCGCTTCATATTATTAACTATTGAATCAAGCTAAATAAAAAAGATGGTTAAATATATCGATATTGAAAAATATTGATTGAAAATTGAAATTGAAAAATTTGATTTCTCAGTACTAGCTTAATTCAAGCGCGCTTCGCGCGCTCATTATTAATGCACGTGGTTTTTTTTAGTATAATGTCTTAAAAGTACTCAAAACTCTAACATATATTTTACGATTAAGTTCACATTTGCATTTGTTTGATGTTTTTTCTTAAGAAAATAAGTAGTATTTCAAGGGGCGTGGTAGCGCCCCGATGGCAAGTATAAATTTTTATACAGTGTGCCGTCGGGGAGCCCCGCGACCCTATTATACTTTGGATTTGCTTTTTAACCTATTTACGTTTTATTCATTCTGTCTATATTTTATTTGATTCGTTATTGACTCATATGTGTGAGAATCCTATTTTGAAGATTTCAAACAGATCTTTCTAATGACCGTAGTATTTTTCTAAGGCAATTGCTCCTTCATAAAAATAAATAAGATCAAAAATTAATTTGCGATAATTTCTTAAAATTTCTGGCCATGCGATTCTCTTCTTTTTAAGTACAACAATACAAGAATATGTCAAAAAATATAATAGATTATAAGGTAATATAATATATGTAAGTTGATACCTTCTTGATTACGACTACGCCGCGAATAAATAATTCCAGAGCATCGTTTCGTTTTGGAGTCCACCTCGCATTCTTAATAACTCATAACTAACACACCGAGTCCGAGGACGATGAAAATGAAGAGATCGTCGAGGACAATGAGCGAGAACTTGCGTATATAGATCGTCTTTGTATGAAGATGGAGAATAGCCACACAAGCGCGCCGGATCGAGGACCGGTACAGGACCCCCAGCTCACAACGATGGACTAGACACTGGACATCGACAAATTGCATCATCAGAACATGCTGGACTGCCACATCGAGAGCGAGAACGATAGTGTGGTCAGTCGCCACTCTTAGCTCGGTCCTCAACTACTGCAGGAGCTCTCTCCCCTTGTCCTCGACAATAGACCGGTCGGTCGCAAGGACGACCTTCCTAGCTGGTCGCTTGAGTTGTATACCTGAGGCTCCTAGCTCAATGGCAACCAGATACTCTAACTCCAAGACCTCATATTCAATTATTCCTCCGGAGTCGAAAATTAACGACAAGATCTTCCTTCTTTCGTTACAGCTGTTTCAACCTCGACATGAGAGTGACTGTATAACGCTACCTCAATCATGGTCGACTCCTCGAACCCGATAAGACCTCATATGTCATCGGTGCATCAGAGTTTGCCTCAGCTAGCAAGCACCGCAACGACAACCGCCGAAGACGCGCCACGGCTATAACAGCCAACAAGCGACACTAAGCAAAAGCTGCAGCAGCTGCTGAATCGTGCGTCAGGCCCAAGCAGAGCCCAAGAACTTCGAGTCGGAATGCGATCGACTATGGCAATAATCTCATCAAGTTCGAGAACGAGGAGGAGGTGGACGTCATTGAACCGACATGGTCCTGGAGATCGGCAGCGACAAAAGCCCCACCAGCTTCAAGCTTAGCATACCCGCCGTAACACCCGATAAAAAGTCCTATAGCCTACTACGCTGCTGCTGTTGGGCCGATATCAATATTTAACAATTCCAACGAAGACTAGCGCAACTCAATATTTGACGTTTTCCTTACAAAAAATGACTACTTAAAAAGAGCAAAAAATTTGAGTTGTATTAGTCTTTGTTGGAAATCATAATTCTGCTAAACTTATACGTAAAAATCGAAATATTGTAACAGCCCCTTGAGGGATTGTTCCTGTCAAAAAGATTTCCATTGTAAGTTTATTTAATTAAACTCATTAAAAGGTTGTCAAATCAGTTCAAAGAACACCTTTTACAAGGTAAAATGTTGGCAACTATAAGTTATGTGCCCATCCTAAGGAATCTATCTTAGTATTATGATTATAATTCCTCCTCTAAAAAGTTATAAAATCCTTAAAGAAATTGTCAAATTTTTACAGCTTACAAAAGTTTTTCTGTATTTTTATCATTATACGCTAATGAATGTAGTGAAATTAGTTTTAAAAATGTCAAGTGTTAAAAATCAGCACACTAACAAAAATCATTTCTTACTCGAAGAAGAATTAATCTGAAAACTAAGCCGAATCATCTTCTGCAAAGAAATGAGCAAAATCATAAATATAATAAAAACAAGCAAATTCCTCTTAATTATAGAAGAACAATCTAAACACAAAGCAGAGTTTCATCTTGAAACTATGGTGAGATTAATTATTCTTGGAGTAAGAAATGATTTTTGTCAGTGCAGGTAATCTAGAATCTGTTGACTAGTTTATCAAAAATAAGATGGTTGTACTTTTCAAAATTATTCTTATAATGCTTACTTGACATCCCGTTGTCTTATAGTCTATCGATAAAACACTCGAATTATTACTTTTAAGGTGTGAATCTGTTAGATAATATTAATTCAAATTACAACAGTTTTTATTATAATCTAAGAAGCTTTACTACCAGCATGTTGTCGCAAAAATCTTCAAATATACCATGTTTGTTGCAAAGAAAAAATCTCAAAACTAAATTTAATAATTTGAATAAATAGTAAGTAGTTTTGGAATCATCATATTATTTTTACTTTGATAATCATGCTTTACGATCTGTCTTAATTGAAAAGGCGATAAATTTGCATATTTATGTGGGTATCGATTGTTAAGTAATCAATAAGTTGTTTTTTGTAAGCATATGATTTACTCTATGCACATCGTAGACTAAAAGATAACGGGATGGCAAGTAAGCATTATAAGAATAATTTTGAAAAGTACAACCATCTTATTTTTTATAAACTAGTCAACAGATTCTAGATTACCTGCACTGACAAAAATCATTTCTTACTCCAAGAATAATTAATCTCACCATAGTTTCAAGATGAAACTCTGCTTTGTGTTTAGATTGTTCTTCTATAATTAAGAGGAATTTGCTTGTTTTTATTATATTTATGATTTTGCTCATTTCTTTGCAGAAGATGATTCGGCTTAGTTTTCAGATTAATTCTTCTTCGAGTAAGAATTTTCTAAAACAAAGCAGTAGATTATAAGGCAATCTAGTTTTTGAGGTTGTAATATATTAATATGATACAAAATAAGCTAGAATGATTATAAACAAAACAATCATATTATTAATTATGGTCGTAAAAAGAATCGACTGAATAATAGACCCAAAATCAAAATATTGAACTTGAACCATACTAAAACATTTAAAATTTTTACGCCATTCAACTGGATGCCTAGCTATAACCAATCAAATCGAGCTTTAAAAGGCTTCACAACATCCGTTCATCTCTTTTTTAAGAGAGGGCTAACTAAATTCAAGCGCGCTTCGAGCGCTCATTTTTAATGCACGCGGTTTGTTTATTATAATGTCTTAAAAGCATTCAAAGCGCTTACTTATATTCCACTATTAAGTTCACATTTGTATTTGACTGATGTTTTTTCTTAAGATAAGTAGTATTTTCTAAAACTAAGCAGTTAATTTTCATGCAATCTAGTTTTTGAGGTTAGAATATATTAATATGATACAGAATGAGCTAGAATAATTATAAACGAAACAAACATATTATTAATTATGGTCGTAGAAAGAATCAACTGAATAATAGACCCAAAATCAAGATATTAAAGTTGAACCATACTAAAACATTTTAAATTTTGGCGCCATTCAACTGGATGCCTAGCCATAACCAATTAAATCAAGTTTTAAAAGGCTTCGCAACATCGGTCATCTCTTTTTTAAGAGAAAAAAGATATTCGTCTCTGGCTATTTTTGAATGACATGGAATTTTTGCATCACCGGCGCGCACTGTTTCTTTATCTGAATCATCAGGCATTCCGTAAAAACGTCGTTTTATTGCACCTCTTGGTAAAATATATACAAATAATAAACATAATTTATGCGTGCAATATAAAAACAAGTTAATAAAACATTCAGCGTAACTTTTTGATTCCGAAGACGAAGTTTTTGCTTTGCATTGATCACTGCTTATCATACTGTTCTTGATGAAGTCCAGATTCTACAGAAATCAAATATAAAATATTTTTGTTAATTTGCTATGATATGATATCAAAATTAATTTCACATCCGCTGTAAAGTATTGCTTGATGGTCTTAATTTCGCCAAAAATCCAGTCACTTTCTGCAGGAGGATTTTTCCCATTATCATGATGATCACCAGGGGCTTGCTTTGTGTTTAACTCTTTGAGAATTTTTTTTTCTAGTAATCTTATATTACTCTTTTTCATTTTCGGCGAACTCTAGTGGAAGTAAAAACTTGGTTAAGTAAATAATTCACGACATAATTAAAGGTTATCAGGTAAATAAACTTATGGTTTACAGACTAAATTGCTGAACTTTTTCCACCGCGAGCTTTTCTACCTATAACATCTGTATTCTTCTTAGGCTCTCCTTTTCTTGATAACTTTTTCTTCCTTCAAATAGCAGCCATTTGACTCATCAATTTTTCAAGTGGTTCTGCATCAGCTAATAATACGATCTATTTAAGGATACCGCGCTAGGGTTAAAAGTGTACAGATAGGACAAAAAGTGTGCTTTATGCCACTGCTCTGTGTTTAAATTTTTCAATGACTTTAATGTATTGTAATTTTCTATTTCATATTTATATACTTACGGTCTGACACGAGAATTACTTCCTCAAACGGCCTGGATTAAGCTGAATTTTCCGGCCACAGAAAACGTACCCTCTGTCCAATGGTTATCCCCTTGTTGTCATCATCATTATCAATAATTATCGAACTTTTGTATATCACGCACAATGACGTATCATCACAGTGTATTAAATACTGCAACATCCTGACTTTTAACTTTTTTCTACTACCTAGCTTTAATGCAGAGCAATGCAACGTTAAAAGTAATGTAGTCGCGTCAATCAGACTTTTCTCAAAACAAATGCATTGCATACGAGACGAGATCGCGGTTTAAAAAGCTGTTCATTTTGCAAGTTACGCCAGATGTAGACACACTTCACACTGCGTTGCAATTCAAGCGTGTTATTAAACGAACCGAACCTTTAAAAGCTTAACGTTTTGCGAAAATTCAAATTTGATACGCATTTCTAGTTCATGTGAAAATATGAAAAATACAATACTTCATTTATACTTACTGTAAATTATTATTTTTAAGAAGATTACGAGACCAAAAAAATATAAAAACTATGTAATAAGAGATAACGTAAGTCAATAAATTACATTCTTGTGAATATGTGCGCAATATACACATATAAGTTATTGGGTAAACAGTAATTTAAAGTTTATTCGTTTTTCAATGGATCGTTGAAATGCCCATACGTACGCTGCGCAGGTTGATTAAACGAAATGACGAGGACAGAAATCTTGAGGAAAGGGAAGATCCTCACGACGAAATACGACAAATTTTATGTCATGTAGAGGAAAATGATCGGCAAATCGAACAACCAGCAACATTGAATAATGACGCTGATATATTGATGCCAATAGAATACGAAGAAAATGAGGTAATTTTAGATACTGTTTCGAAATAATCTATAAATACACCGACTAAAATTTAAGAGGAATATTTGTTCAATAATTTCTTACTTATAGTACTTTAGTAGTAAAGTACTATAAGTACTCAAAGCGGATATGAATAACAGTTTGCTCGAGTCCAACTCATCATTTGGATCTTGCAGTACGTTATCCACACAATCGCTTATGCATTATACTGAAATGTCAAGAGACGATTTAAGTATTGAACCAGATGGAAACCTGGCTTGAATGACTAAAGAGTTGTATGCTGCAGCAAACGTCGGTAAAGCTGTTCATAGAATTAGAAATTTTTTTTTAGAGAACGGAGCAAACAAAAGCACGCTCGAAATAGTATATTGTGCAACTAGGGAAGAAAATCGGCTTTTTCTAGCGAGGGTGATGTTTTGAGCACGAGTCTGAAAAAGCCACTCTCCTCTTGTGGCACACCCTGCATTTTTTGACAAGGGCAAGAAAAATAGGCCCTTTTTTCGTGTATGAGATAGAAATGAAAAATTGAGAAGTATAACTGTTAGAATTTTTTTTCATTTGTAAAATTTTTAAAATTGTTAAAACTAAAATTTTTGATAATTTTCAAACTTTTGAGCAGCGGGAGGAAAAGTTATTTTCTTCCCGCTCCTACTTTTCCACCCGCTGCTAGAAAAACTCGATTTTCCATTCATTTATTATGCACAAAAAAGGGACATTTCCTTGCACCTGTTAAAAAAATTTAGTAGCTCTCCTTAATTTTTTCATACCGCAACCGAATAACTTAACAAAAACAAAATATCAGCTGCAAAAATTATTGGACACTTTACTACCATCTAAAAGTAACATAATTAAAAAGCACCAAAAATGTGAGGATTGTTCACATTACTTAGGTGCTTTTTCTTCTAGTTGTCGCCTAATCGTTAAGTGTGAGAACTGTGATAGCACAAATGTGCACGGTATTTTTATAGAATATGATCTTAAGGATATAATTAGAAATGCTTTTTTATAATACGTGCATGAAAAAGGGTCTTTTGAATTTTACATGATGAAAAAGACCCTTTTTCATGCATGTAAAATGAATAGAAAATCGAGTATTTCTTAGCAGCGGGAGAGAAAATTTTCCCTCCCGCTGCGGCACTTAAAAATTTTTGAAAATTTTGAAAATTTTTGAAAATTTTGAAAATTTTTGAAAATTTTGAAAATTTTTGAAAATTTTGAAAATTTTTGAAAATATACTATGCGTCAGAGTTCTCAATTTCCTATTCCTTTTGCATGCTTAAAAAAGGGTCTATTCATGCCCTTATCACAAAAAGTACGGTGTGCAACAAGGGAAGAGTGGCTTTTTCAGACTCGGGTGATGTTTTGAGCACGAGTGGGAGTCGAGGGCGCCGTAGGCTCGCTAGAAAAAGCCAATTTTCTCCCCTAGTTGCACAATATACTATTGAAACTCATGATTTAAAAAATTTAGTTATGAAACATAATCAAGATATAGAAACATTTGACGAAAATATGATATGTGACTTCACATCAGGTTCGGAGTACAGAGAATTCAAAAGAAACGATTTAAAGGGCGATTATGATCTGTGCTTGATTTGGAACACAGACAGCGCACCTATATCAAACAGTTCAAATGGCAAAATTTGGCAAGTGCAAGTAAAAATTTAAAATTTTCCGCCTGAAAAAAGAAGAGATTATTAATTTTTAACTGGAATTTACTATACGACTTCAACAAAAGTGGCAATGAATTCCTTTTTGAAACCATTCACCGATAGTTCTTATATAAAGATTTATATAAGAACGAAATCGAATGGTACAATAAATCAGAACAAAGAATAGAACGTAGTATTGTCATCGCACCGATAGCAACTCTTGATTTTCCCGCAAGAGCTACTGTACTAAATTTAATGAGATTTAATGGCGATTGTAGTTGCACTACGTGCGAACGTCCAGGAATGACTTGCCCGACAGGATTGGATCACACATGCGTGTATTCAGTTTTAAAAGATAAGTTTCTCTTAGAAACAAAGAAAAAATGTTGGAACAAGCAAATCTTGTAATAAATAATGGATACGATTACGTAAAAGGTGTAAAAGGAGTGTCAGTTGCTGCTATGATACCTTTGTTTGATTGGGCTTCATTTTTTTCATGGACTATATGCATTGTGTTTTACTTGGAGTAGCTAGAATGCTTTTTGAAGTTACCGAACAAATATTACCAACACTTTCTACTTTTTGTGTAAGGAACTCGAATATCATTACAAGAGAAGATTCAAATAAGTGTATTGAGAATATAGTACATTTGTCTGTTCTCTATATTGTCAAGTATGTATAGTATAGAGCGCGCGAGAATGAGTGAGCGCGCTGACGAGTGTGTGAGGGGACACACACATGTAAGTATCCCCTCTTGCGGTATGCGTGTGAGTCACATGACTACAAGCGGTGCCGAGACTATACGAGTCTCGCACATCGCTCTCTTGGGTTCGAGCCGTCGCATAGTACACATGGTGTACACGGCGTAAATATATACATAACTGTAGCTGTACATATTGCAGTCCAATAAATACACTTTATTGTTTATTGTAATATCTGCCTTATCTCTTTTATTTAACAGGCATAAAGGAGGAAAATCGATATAGATGTATAAACCCATAAAAATTCTTATACATAACATAACCCCTTTTATTTTCTCCAAAATCATAACACAGATAAATGAAAGAGACAATGCTTCAAAATAAAAATAGATTCATAATGACTAAATTGATGTACTTAAATGCCCGCTCTTTAGGTTAGATCTTGATCCTCCAAGCCGCCATGCATATTAAAAAGTTCCGTTTTAAAAACTACTTGAACATATACATTTTTAATTAATCATATTAAGGAGATACTAACCCTACTACACTAGTCAAAATCGGTGCATTCTTTTACTTTTCGTTTATTTTTAAATATGCACTGTTAAAGAAGCTGTAACCATAAACCTACAACAAACACCGATTTTTCGAGTAAATTAAACAATTATATTTGTCTTGATTAAGAATAAAAATTTTCCCGTAGAAACTGATTTGACTAATTTTTTGAGGTTAAATGTCCGTTTTCGGCATTCTGTAATTTTTATTATTAGTTAGATGTATCCAATGATATGTTTTAAGGGCTCTAAATTGTACTATAAGAAAAATATCTGATAAATAAATATTTATCAGATATTTTTCTTATAGTACAATTTTTTTCAACAAAAACTTGGCGTTAAATCTTTAGCAATACATAAATGAGTACGACGAAATTGCGATTTTCCATAAGAGCCCGTGTTAGATAGCAAAAAAAAAACATTGATTTCTTGACTTTTAGGTACACTAGCTTTCTGAAAATTTATGTAAATAATTTTGAGGCATATGCGAACCTGTATACGAAATTCAGAATTATCTTGGCGTTATTTCTATTTAGTATAGAACCTCCTTAAGGCCTAGAGACCTATCAGCAAAAAATTGATATATAGCAAATTCTTATCCTTTTTCAACTGTACCATGTCTGTTCCATATTAAAACGTTGCGCTTACAAACTAATGCCCCTACACTCGCATGATTTTTTTGGATAGAGTTCTTGGACAAATTGCTCGCATTAGTGAAAAGAAGGAATTAGTCATTGTTTGCTGGAATTCAAGGGGCTGTCGGAGCGAACTTTTCTGATTATGACCTCACCTTGCGCCGCAGTTCTCATCATTTTCTTTCAATATACTTCAAATCAATAAAAATCAAATTGATAATTGTTCCTTTTTGTGTAATTGACATCCACTATACACATTTTTTTGCTCTTTTACAAAAATGGCTACTTGACCGTCGCAACAATTAATCACCAAGAGCCTAACCTGATCACCTATACGCCAACCTTTGTCCTAGAGCTAAACCAGTTAATGCGCAATCTCTTAGCCACTTCTAGCCACTTATAAAGCAAACAACATTTGATATAATACAATTTTATATAGTTATTATTATATAGATAATAACAATATGCTATGGTATTAGGTTTTTTAAATTTTAATTTTTGAAAAAAAACGTTAAAATTAAAAGGTTCGGAATTTAAAATTAATTTTAATGTTATCATTGGGTTGATAACATTTACATTAGTATTCATTATTTTAGTTGTTATTTTCAATGATATTTTGGTAATTAAAAAATGATGGTTTTAAGTTTTTTGCAGAAATTTATGTAGAAAATTTTGCAAAAATGTATGGACAATTTACGTTACAAATACATTATTTACTCCAAATAAAGTTTTTTTATTTTAAGTTGATTTTCATTGTTAATGTTTAAAAACGTTAATGTTTATTATTTGTACAAAATTACAAGATCTGTAACAGTAAATAATTTCAACGAAAAACTTATTGATAAATAGACAAAAAAAATCAAATATTTAAACATTTTTTAATAAATTTATTTAAAATGTGATTGTATTTTTTAATAATGGCGACATTTATAATAATTAAGTATTTATGGAAATATACGAATTAGTTTGTAATAAACTAGAAATAAATTTAAATATATAGTGTATTGATCAAGCAATTAAAGAAACATTATAATATTTGCATTGCTTGTTACATATTATTCATTAATTAATATTTGACGATACAAGAATATTAATAGACAAGTATATTTAATACCTAATATTATAATGGTCATTTATAAATCCATCATTAGATAAAATACCGTTTCGTATGATAATAAGACAATACCCGATAAGAATAAGTTTTGCTATGACTATAAATAAACCTTAAGTAGGTGTATAGAGACTCGCCCTTGAATGGAGACTTGTTGCAACAGTGGCAATAGTTGAGGGCTGAGCTGCCAGAATTGGCACAGGTTCGAATACCGAGGT
This sequence comes from Pteromalus puparum, assembly GCA_012977825.3. NCBI lineage: Eukaryota > Metazoa > Arthropoda > Insecta > Hymenoptera > Pteromalidae > Pteromalus > Pteromalus puparum. The sequence continues at coordinate 26,346,728 of CM053170.1, forward strand.
GGTTTGGCTCGACTACACACACGACTTGGGAGCTGCATGGATTCTCCGATGCGTCACTAAGGGCGTGGTGCTGGATTGGCTGGACAGGCATCCATCGAAGTGGCAAACTTTTGTTGCCAACAGAGTCAGTCAAATCGTAACTACGTTGCCTGGAGTTCAATGGAGACATGTAAGGTCGGAGGATAACACGGCCGATTATGCGAACAGAGGTTTTACTCCCTCTCAGTTGATGCGCAGTCTTCTCTGTGGTGGGAGGGTCCTGAGTGGATCAGGACAAATTGGAAAGCTAGATAGACCGAGTTGCACGGACGATGCAACTGTGCAGGCTCAGATGGCGATCGAGGAGTTGGTAAAGCAAGAGGAAGAATTGCCATCGCTGATGTACCTGGAAACCCTGGTTGGACCTGGCTCTTTCTCCAATATGACCTCCCCGCGATAACACCGTTGAGTATTGCTTCGCGGGGGGTGCGTGGCTACTTCCCACTTCTGTTGATGTAGTCTTTTTCTCGTCTTTTTCTTTCTGCATCATTAAACCGTCTTCTTCCAGCAGCATCGTCCGGTCGCATACTTCTTGCAGCATCGTCCGGCCATCCTCAGGACATCCTCAACCCTGACACCTACGTTCCTCCGTATCGGGTGAGGGAGTCTGGGCTCCAACTCAGTTACCTACGTTCCTTTGCATCGTTCCAAGGAGCACTGAAAGGTACTCAACCCTAGCTCCTACGTTCCTCTACATCGGGCAGGGGAGTGAGAGCTCAACTTTGTGACCTACGTTCCTCTGCATCAGTCCAAGGAGCGTTTCGTCTTTACGGCTCAGTGGTTTTCATATATCATATTTTACTCGGTTGTTTTGCCTTGTCTTTCCCTTCTCTTTTCTTCGTCATACCTAACTTTCTTGAGGATGGTCCTTACGTAGTTGTTTACTGCGCACCAACCATCCTCCGACATCAGCATAGCTGTCATCATTGACTTAGGTGTCACTCTGGTCTAGAGGTAGCACTCGAGTACTTCTCGTTCACTTTGGTATCGCGAACAGCCACAGAAGACATGCTCTGCATCTTCGCTAGTTTCCAGGCAGACTGGGCAGTTCGGGCTGTTGTCAAGTTTAAACCGGTGTAGGTACGCCCGGAAGCATCCATGCCCGGTCAGAAACTGCGTGAGGTAGTAGTTAACCTCCCCATCTCTTCTTCTAATCCAGTCTTCTATCCTTGGTATAAGGCGATGAGTCCATCGCCCCTTGTCACTAGCTTCCCATCTTGTTTGCCAATCAGCCATTGTCTTTTTTCTTGAAGCATCCCAGATCTCATTCTGGCTTTTATCATTCGTTCTTCTCCTAGTGTGCGTGCGCGCGCGCGCGTGTGTGTGTGTGTGTGTGTGTGACATAAAATATCAGTATGACATAAATTTGTAGGGAGGAACTTTACGACGTGCAACGACAACCCTATAAGAGGAAGCCAAATTTTTTACAAAAATCGGTTTTTACATTTCAGCTCTTTACTTAAGAACCGCTCAACGAAATCATTTGAAATTTTAACAGCAGATATCTTCGTTTATGGTGAATCACCAAATAAAATTTTGAAGCATTTGACTACATTGTTTTAGAGATATGAGGAATCAAAAAAATTCAAACCTTGATATCATAAGAACCTAATATAATTTCTTAGGGGTTTTAAAGCTGCACAATGAATTTAGCCAAAACATATAAAATATCTACCTTTTCCCAAAATCTCAAGTGCAATAAGGTCTTTTTACGCCCGTAATCGAGACTCAAAAAAACTCATTTTTTTCAGTTTTTGATTTATTACTGAAAAAATAAGTAGTCAAATCACTTGAAATTTTAATGGAATTTCGTTGGAGGAAGTTACGTGCCAATGAATTGGCAGCGATTTTTTTTTGGTTCCATCTACACTTATAGGAGAGGTGTGTCAGGTTGTGCGAGTGGGGTGACGAGATACTTGTAGGGAAAGGGTGGGCGGATCGACAAAAGTGTGGGTATAGCGGATATACATGCTAAATTTTGTTGACATTCATAGCCTCGATAAGCCTTTTTACTCTCGTAAACGTTTGACACTTTTGAAAAATGGATATACATGCTAAATTTTTTTGACATTCATAGCCTCAATAAGCCTTTTTACTCTCGTAAACGTTGGACATAAAAAACTCATTTTTTTAAGTTTCTGATTTGTTATTCAAAAAATACATAGTTAAATGAATTGAAATTTTTGTGGTATATAGTTTGACTCATAACTTATCATCATATTTTTTTTGCGAGGTTCTGATATTTAATTTTAGAGATATGCCTTATTTTGAAAAAATCACCTTTTTCACTGTTGCTGCCGATCGGTGCGATCGATCTCGAGGGCCAAACGAGAAAAGAAAGGTAATTCAATTCTCTTTTAAATGCATGAAGGCTAAATCGTTTGTAACCACAAAATGATATAAAAAAACGCCAAAAATAATTTTGAAATATTCAGAAAACAAACATACAACAAAAACTAGCTGGCAAAATTAAAAATAACTTCTTTTCCCCGATTCAAAATTCGAAAACGGATATACATGCTATATTTTGTAGACATTCATAGCCTCCATTCAAAATTAATGCGGTATCCGTGCACACACACACACACACACACACACACACATCCATACGGACATTTTGTAAAAACACGTGATTCGAACTGTACGAACCTCAAAATGGATTTCTAACTTATTTTTGAGAAAGTCCAAAATTTCACTATCACGAAGCTGATGAAAAATGAGTTCCTCTAGGAGGAAGCAAAATCAGGGAAATGTCAATTTCTTTCGAAGCAATTTTTTTAAAACGAAATAATGTACGTAACTTTTTATTGGAGTTTTTATTGAGGTCATTTTTTATTATCAAGAGCTTCAAATAAAGCTCTTTCATTTTGCTATACATCGATGCTTTTAACGAAGACCAGCACATTTCAAATTACTGACGGAGACTTGTAGATTTCATTTTAACTGCGAAGACTAGCACATTTCAAACTATTGCCGCAAAGACCTTCTATACCTACCAAAACCTCTTATATACCTACCTCATTGTGTATGCGCGCGCACGAGTGCGTGTGCGTAAGTATAAAAATAAATATTGTAATATTTCTGGATCCAGGCTGTAAAAGTCAATAAAATTTGACATGTGCATCTTTTTTGGGTTTCTGAATTCGGGAAAAGTAGTTATAAATTTACAATCAAACGTACAATGATATTTTAAGCTGACATGATTTTTCCCTTGATTCATCGCATCGTCGGTGCCATTCCGGGTGCATCACTTTTGAATATCTTTTGCACTGTCTTACAAAGCAACAACCGCGAGCAGCTGATCCGCGAGCGGGATCGGGGTGAGCAGATGTTGCTTGTAAACACGTATAGGCACCATAGCAGCACTTCTGTTCTGATTTTAAAACTACATATAACATTGCTGCATCGCGTTGTTGTTTCCGTTTTTTCACTACGAAAACATAGACAAAACAGTACAGAATGCTACTAGCTGCGCATGTAGTGATGGATACGACACAATGTCAGGATGAAGACGACTTCTCAATAAACTTTCGCAAGAAGTTAGTGCCGGCTTGAAGCAGCACAGTGAGATGAAGATGCGATATTGGCGCAAGCCCTTCCTCGCGACGAAACTCGATGCGACTATCGGGTGTAACGAAGCTCCCCCACGGCTCGTGTAAAATGGGGGTGGCCGATACATGTAGGTCGCGCTTCGACGACTGAATAAACGGAGACAATTATAATATCGACCTCCGACGGTTTGAGCGGAAAGTGCCTTCGTCTCCGGCGCGGAATGTGACGCGCGCCAGCAATAAGGGGATAGCTTCTGAAATAATGAGTAGGGAAGGGATCCAGCTGGAGGTCAGCCGGCGCGGTCCGGTTTGGTGGGAAGTCAGGCCTCACCTTAGTCCATGCCTCATCACACTGCAGTGGCGCCGTGTTCGAAGGTTATACTCCCGCTGCACTGGCCCCGTGATTGACTGCAAGTACGGGCATATTATGTTCCACGGTCTGGTCGCGTCGCAGACGGGACACTTTCAGAGCCAGTCAGCCGCCTGCTGCTTCGCGACTTGCCTTCGCTGAATAACTCCCCCTACATACTTTTCTGGGTTTCCAACACATCACTATACCACTCTCCTCTGCCACAAACAATTCCCGCACCATTACTCGACACGGCTGGACACCGAGCCTAGTCACCGCCGAGACACGCGAAATCGACGCTTGAATCACAGCCACCCACGGCACTATCAACCACTCCACACACACTGACTTTTCCTCAAATCACGACAGACCTAAGTTCCCGCAGACTTCTGGCCCAACCCCTTGACAAAATTTCGCATGTAATAATTTGACATCCAAAGTAACTATAAAAAGAATACTTTCAAATCTTAAACGGAATACACAAAAGGCTTTTAATTATTTCGTTCGGGCAAATACAGAGAATCCATGTTAGAGATTATACTGAATGTCTATTCGAAAGATCAGCAATTATTGAAAATCATAGGTCCTAAGATATCACAATTCAAAAGTCAAAAATTATAAATAATTGTAAAAACGTTCGGAAGCTATGTATGGCCAACACCCTTTTCTAATTGTATACGATAAAAACAGACTGAAAAATCAATGTTTTTTACATCTGACTTTGTTTCTAATACTGAATTAAGTAGTAAGGTGCAGACAGCGACCCGCGAAGCGCACGGCGTCGGCCGCAGGTCGTGTTTATGCGTAAACGCGAAGCGGGGCGAGCGTTTCCGTCAAATCCATTTTTATTCTAACCAAAAATATAAGTTTAGGAAAAGAGCATGAGCTAATATTTTAGTTTCTCAATCAAACCATGTGATTCAATGGAGCCTACGGACAGTGCCAAATCCTGCTCAAAACAGTCATACGGAGAGTCACCATGGGTACGTAGGTGGCCTAATATGGATTAATCCATAGTAGAATAATGTCCCTTCGCCTGGATCCTACCTCAGAGTCTTGGCGGGAAAAGGAAACGAACTGGCGTTACCCCAACGTTAAACAGCGCTGGTAGTCACCTGAAAGGGCTGGTTTGTGTTTTTGATCGGGCTATAGCCTGGCGAGGCTTTGTAGCGCCCGCTCGTGGGAGCGGTGACGCGGGCCGCTTGTGTAGCCTGCTTTGATGGAAAGAGACGGCTCCTCGAGACGACTGCCTATGTTTCTCCGCAGTCGTACAGCTGGGCCTCCTGCCTACCTCTCGGGCGATGATGGCGCGAGCCTGGGCTGTGGCCGTCGTTGGGCAGGCGCTTAGGCGCCGGGGGTCCCGAGCTCCTGCAGGCGAACAGCGTCTTGCGGCTGGTGTAGGTGTTGCTGACCGGAGGCGAGCGTGGCGGCGAGCGAGCGAACGTCGGCTTCCGCAAGCGCGACCTTCCTCTCTGCGTCGAGGCGTGCCTGCTCTTCCTCGGATGGCGAAGCTCGAACAGAGGCTCTTCTTCGTTGTCAGGTGCCGCAACTCGATGTTCCATTGGCGGCGTTCAGCGTACGGGAACGGGGGCGCTCTCGAGACTGGGCGTCGTCTCTCGGGCACAACGAGCTTCTTGAATCGCTCGGGGTCAAATTCCTCGAGCGTCCGGATGCCGTGTAGAATGACGAGCCTGGGAGCTTGGGGGCGAGCGTCGGGCTTGGCCGCGGCGGGCTTGGCAAAGACGTCGGGCTTGGCAGCGTCGATGATAGATGTGGAGAGGACCGGTGCACTGTCGGACTATGCAGCGACGGGCTTGGCGGCGACGCTCTTCTTCGTCTTACGCCGTTGGTTGCGGGCCCGCCGTTGGTCCTCGGTCCTCACACGACCCATGTACTTCTCCCTCCCTCGTTAAGGCCAACTAGCGTCCTCTAGCCTTGAGGCGCGACTGGACATTGCCAGGGACCTCTTAGTCGGCTTCCCAGGACAAGTCGACCGGGAAGCGTTTCGGTAGGATCCTGGTCGTTCAGCCGTGGCGCGTCTAGTTGAGCCTTTGCCGAGCTCGTGCCGGGATATTTCGACCGGCTCTCACTCGGCTCTGCAGTCATGAGGACTGGCTTGCGTTCCAGGTCAAGGAGGGGAGATACAGGGCAGTAATGGAAGCCGTGTCCGGGAGCCAAGGCTTCGTCCGGTCGTCCGGCTCGCACGACTGCCTGCGAGAGACTGCTGACTTTGCAGGCGCGGCCGAGCTGTATGCGGTGAGCGCGGACGTCGGAGAGAGTCCGCGACTGTAGCGAGCAGAGCGAAAGAGAGGATTGTTCGGGAGACGTAGTCGCGTACGGCGGTCCTCCTCGCTCGACTGCTCGAGGGAGACTGGCTGCTCCGTGCGTTGGTCGGTGGTATAGTCCGGGAGCGCGAACCTCAGTGAGAGCCCCGGGGACTCGATGCTCCTTCGCTGCGTTGTAGGAAGGTTCGTGAAGACCGTCCGGGTAGATGGCGTCTCGACTCGCTAGCCGAGTGCGAGAGCGGGAGAGGTCTGCGCCAGGCGGAGGCCGGGAGACAACTGGTGCGCGAACGAGAGCTCGGCCGCCTTTTATAGGCTTGCGGCGTTCTGCTCCGACGCGTGCGCGGAGTGGGGGAAAATCGTGCGCAAGGGACTATGGGAGAGCGGGTATCAAATATAGGTAATATAACCTAATATTAGTATAAAAATTATATAACAATTAAAATTTATTTTTGTAATTATTTATAAGAATTTTATTTTTCAGTGTTTAAAAGTGGCTTGTCCCCTTAAGAAGTCCATGATGACAGAAAATGTTGAAAAACCAGCGTGTCCATGGCCAAGTGCACGAGCAGCAAGAACAGATGCCCACGCATTCCTTCTTAGTCCAACTTTTTCACTTGAATTGATTGAAGCAATCTGCTTGCAGTTTACACACGCAATGTCAATTTTGAACCCGAAGCCCTGCACACCAGACTCACTAAATGTCACCTTGCCGTTGCACTGATTGCACACTAAAATATTCTCAAGTGCAGGGAATAGAATACTGATGTCGATAATTTTTTTGCACTGGTAGAAGGTCTGGGTCTGTTTGCTGGATTTTCCTTCTTTGTCAACAATTCTCTTCGCCTCTTCTTAGATCTCCCTCGAGAGTACTTATTGTCAGGATGAGTACTCTGAAATCTGCTCTTCTCATCTCTTGAAGACATTTTGCACAAAAATTGCACTACACACACATACACATACAAATTGTTCCACAAAACACACAAATGAAAACACACAAATAAATTTGAAAAACGAATTTGTTTAAACTCGTCCCTATTGAAACAAACAAATATCGTGTAATTTCAAATTTTATTTTGCACAATCAGCGTGTAAATATCAGCTGTGTTTATCAACACGTACCAATAAGCTGTATGAACAGAGTCGAATTTGAGCTACGTGAACGTAGTTCGAAAATTCGTTCTATCTCAGCTGCATGCGAGTTCCAATGTCCGCCAATAAAGTGGTGGCGCTTCGAGCGTCAACTTTCGAATCTATTCCTATTTCCAGTGTGACCACGATAAAGCGGACATATGTGGTTTTGATTTTTCCTGCAAAACAAAGTTGTCATAGATAATTTTAAACTGTTGTACGGTGAAGAGTATATCATGGCCCACCTACCAGTATTTTTTTAGTATCGATACAAGGCCCAGGAATTTTTGAGCAGGACATTGAAAATAATGTCGGGGCGAAATTTCTGCGGAAAGGTGCTTTCAAAATTTTTATCGGATTCCGGACGGCTTTCTGAGTTGCAAGGCGAAAGTCCCATTTTGATAGCATTTATCTGGGATTTTTAATAATTAATTAAGAATTTTGGAATGTCCGTTTTGGGTTAATGGGTTACGGAGAAGCTGGTCCGGCTGGTCCAGCCACGGCAACTTCACTTTGTCGATTGATAAACAACAAATCCGAACGATCAACACGTGCGCGCAACAAGGTTATAATCTTAGAATTTTTTAAATTTAATTCATATTACGTGTGTGTTGTGTGCATCATTGATTAAAAGTATAATAGTAAGGTGTTTTGCGAGTTTTACGTTTTAGGTTAAAGTGGTGCTAATCTTTCTCGGCGATCTTGCTCGTTCTCTCGAAGTGCTACGTGCTCGGTCAGCGCAAAGGGGCTTCAACGTCTTGGCCGTGCTCGAGGAGTTTTACGAGAAGTAAAAGGACTGCAGTACGCTTGCAAGATTGCACAGCTGCTTTACCGACAGGGCAGGTGCGATGAGCCGTTTTGAATTACAGTCGTATACAACCGTGCTCCGGATCCACGAGCGGATCTTTTTCGAGCAAGCGGGACGCTTATGCGTCGCTGCACCCCGAGATTCAGCGAACCTCGTCCTCGTCCAGGCAAGTACTACACCGCGCTGCGTATCTAACCGCGAGTGTCGTGACAAGACCGCCGCTGCTCTTTGGAACCAAAAGCCACAACATATACCTAAAATTAGAGAGCCTCATAGAATTCGACACCTTTGTTATGACTCACAGTTCATTTACTAGGACGGCAGCGAATCGGACAGCCTAGCGGTCAACAACCTCGATACGCCGTGGATGACGACCCTGGCTCCGCGTACGTGTCCCTATCATGACATTCTCGAGCTGAAAGCAGCTCAACAGCAGCAGCAGACCAAGACCGCGGCCGACATTCCACTGGCCGAGTTCTCGAGGAACTGATAGGAGTCGCCGGTCAAGGTCTACGGCTGCTGCAGCGGCTCCAAGGCACTGGGCGCTGACTGGCCACGCCACCAAACTTTTACGACCTCTTTGCTGACGGCGACAACGATGATTTTAGAGCAGCGAGATTTTTCTGTGCTACTGACTCAGTTCGAGTTCCGGGCCGTCATCGTCTTTTTATGCATCAATCTGCGCATGTTTTGAGGGGAATGCAGAAAAAACTGCAATCAAATTGGTTGCGCCCACTGTCGACGAAGCCAAACCTGCGCTCAGGCAAGCGTCAGTCCCTTTCGCAGATGACATTTGATTTTCGTTAAAAATACCGATAGAATTTGCGCATTGGGGTATTTTATATTAATCATTTTGCTGAAGACGATTATGTTAGTACAAATTGGTTATACAAACCGTTATACATACGCCCACTACATACAAACAGTAAAGACAAAGAGAGTCTTGCACGCCCTCGCGATTTCCCGGGAAAAATTTTCATTTGAGATACATAATACGTATTTTACTCGTTTCCGTTTGAGGTGCTGTGCGCGTTGCTCGGTCAGCGCAAAGGTTTCAACGTCTTGGCCGTGCTCAAAATTTACGAGAAGCAGAAGGATGCAAGAATACGCTCGCAAGATCGCCTAGCTGCGTTACTGACAAGGCAGGTACGATGAGTCGCTCTGCATTACGATCGTATACAACCGGATCCTCGAGCGAATCCTTTCGAGCGCAAGCGAGACGCGTACGAGTCGCTGCACCTCAAGACTCAGCGGGCCTCGTCCTCGTTCAGGAATTCGTATGCGCGACCGAAAGTTCGGTCTGGCCATGGCCACGCACGAGGAGTACCTGCAGCAAGGACCGTGTGGACGAGCATCCGTCACGGTTGAGTGGCACGCGAATCAGAAAAACTACAAGCTGTTCTTCGGCAAGAGCCGAACGAGCAACGTTAAGAATGCGCACTCTGCTCAGGGAGCAGCTCAAGGCGAACCTCAACAGGAACAAGAAGCTCATGCAGATAATCCAGATCCTCAACGAGACGCTCGATTAATCCCCTGACCTCGATCAGCAAGCTGCCGATCATACTGCAGCTCGGCCTCTACAAGAAGCGCATCCAGATCTCGGTGCAGACGTTCATCGTGATGCCCCAGTGCATAGTATATCACAGCCTGTACTGCCTGGAGCTGTGCTTCTGTGGCGATGAACTAGTTAATCTGCGGGACGGTGCCTACAGCTGCTTCGATCACAACAACGTCGTCAAGAGCTTCACGCCGATCCAGTGCCTGAGCACCTTCCTCTCGCAGTGCGTGGACAAGAACGCGATCGACCGGCGGAGGTCGCAGTCGCAGGACGACAACCCGCCGTCGCCCGTGTCCGTCGAGGGCAACAACTGAAGCAGCGGTACTGGTATTCGCCCACACGCCGCTCTCCGGCAGCAACCCTAACACCCCGGCCAATCCGCGCACTGCCAATATCGGCAGCCCGGGCGGCCAGCGCACCAGAACTACGGCAACAGTCTCTGATGTTTATCGCGCCGAACGTGCTACCGTACACCCGTCGCTAGGTTCTGGGTTCGTGGCCCGAAGCTCGAGCCCAGCCTGGCGGGCCTCATGCCCATTTTGTCGCCCGGGCCCTGCAGCAACGTCAGATTCGGGCACTCGCCCGACGGCTCCTTCCTGCAAACTGGCGGCAACGGCGTCAACGGCAGCCCGTTGCCCTAGTTGCAGAGCATGGCCTCGCCGGCTGACTTGAACTGGGTCGGCTCGTGCAGCATCTCGTGATCCTCGCCCATCCAGCCACGTGCCGCTCCATAGCCCCAGCAGCCGTATAGCAGCAGATGTCCGAGGAGCATGCGCGCATGGGCAACCACGTGTCCCAGGTGCTGCCCCAGCGGTTCACACTTTCAGGAAAATCCGCTAGGTGTGCCACTTTTGCTTGGACGTGGGAATTCAGATGTTTTCAAAAAATATAGCCATGGTGATTTACTAAACTTCTAGGCAAAATAAAACAAGCTCCACTAACGACGCAGCATTGAAGGAAGTGGCATCAATTCGAAGGTTAAAGATGGAAATACCAATGGTTCTATTGCTCCAGACGATCAACAAACTCATTACGGATGAGTAGGCCGCTGGACACATAAGCACGGGGGACAAAATTCAAATATTTATTAAAACGAGTGTCAAGGCTAAAATAAGATGTGGCAAAACGCTATGCTACTTTAATTATCACAAGATAATTTTCTATATGAAGAATTTCATAAATTGAAGTATTACTTATGAGGTAAATATTTGAATTAAGCTATTATTTAATTATTTTTAATGCATTTCAATTTATATTTTCACATTTATGTTGTAGGTTATAATTTGGAAGGGTCCTGAAATTAAATTCTAAAGTATACAGCATTCAAGAAAAGTATTTAAGTATTCAAGTATTCTAAAAGTATTCTAAAGTATTCAAGAAAATAAATGGTTCATTGTAATTATTTATAAAGCTGATTTATTTCTTTCTCTGCTTGAAATCCGGCAGAGACGGCGACGATCGATACAAGTCTTTGGGTCGTGGCTAATCGTCAGAAACTTTCCTGAAGAGTCGCTTTACACAGAACTTGTCTATAATAATAGCAAAGGAAAGTCGAAATATATCAAGCTCTGCAATTTCGGAGCAAGCGCGCTAAAGTTCTTCCCGGATACCGACTTTTTCTCGTGGCTAATTGTCAGAAAAGCTCCAGAAAAGTAACTTTACACAGAACTTGCCTTTTATTAAAAGAAAATTCGAAAGATATCAAGCTCTGCTATTTCGGAGCGAGTGCGCTACAGTTCTTTCGGGAAACCGACATTTTGCTCGTAGCTGATCGTCATGAACGCTTGTAAAGATTCGCTTTACACAGAAGCTACCTATTTTTACAAGAAAAGTCGAAAGATATCAAACTCTGCGATTTCGGAGCGAACGCGCTGAAGTTCTTTCGGGTAATCGACTGTTTGCTCGTGGCTAATCGTCAAAATGGCTTAAGGAAAGTCACTTTCCACAGAACATGCCTATTTTTTTAATGAAAAGCCAAATGATATCACGCTTTTTGATTCGGAAGCGAGCGCGTGTAAGTTCCTGTAGTATATTATATTTTTTTATTACAAATCGCCAGCAAGGCTATATATATAAATAATCTTTCTGCGGAGAACACCTCTATTCTTTACCAAAAAAAAGAACTACTGCAAGCTCTGCGATTTCGGAGCAAGTCGGCTACAGTTCTGCCCGAAAATCGACTATTTTTTCTCATAGCCAATCGTTGGAAAGGCTCGAGAAATGACGCTCTGCTTTCACGCTCTTGCTTCGCGACTCTCCTTTATCCTTTCCGACGAATCGCTATGAAAATAGTCGGTTTACCTAAGAAATCTCACACAGTTGCTCCGTAATCTGTGTTTCTTCTTTATTAGCGTTTGTTCTTTATATCTGTATTGCCATACATCATTGATTTTTATCTCTTCTTGAGCCCCTGTATCGATTAGTCTTTAAAAAAATGACGGTTAACTATAAGCACTTTCACGCTCTCACTCCCATATCGCGGAGCTTGCAGTTTCTCTGCATTTCATTAAAATGTAGGCGTGTGCTGTAGAGATCGATTCTCCACGAGCCTTTCTAAAGGTTCGACATGAGAGCAATTCTGTTTACTGTAAAAACTTTTAAGAGTTAGCTTCAATACCGCGAAGCTTGCAGAGCAGTCTACTTTAAGAAAAGCAGAGAGACTGTCAGCTCTACGATTTCGGAGCAAGCGCGTTGAAGCACAGCGTCTTTTCTTGAGCCTTTCCGATGATCCGCTATGAGAAAAAGACGATTTCGTGACAGAACTGTAGCCCGCTAGCTCCGAAGCCGCCGAGTTTGCACTTGCAGTAGCAATATAAACCAAAATATCCTGAGAAAATTGATTAATAATAATACGTCATCAATTGTCAATTACTATAATGTTAACTATCACATAAACTTCGACCTTCACTACTTGCTCTTCGGAGTCGAACAGCAGTATTACAAACAATCCGCACACGCTGTACAAAACATGATAATGATTTATCAACGAGCGTTTCTGTATGACAGCCTCTGTTGGAACTGTCCACCATGGTTTTCGATGCACAGTTGCAACCTTTAGCACAATTGAAACCTTGCCCGCATCAATACCATAAGCATGATCGACCTACACGCTTCTCGGATTCGTCTCATCATGTCCGCAGCAGTTGTTGGTGGCTACATTTATGGGTATTATTTTACACTTTTTGTGCTTACAAATATTATCGTTATACTTGTGCACTTTCTCACTTGCTGATAACAGATACGTTTCAGATTGCCAAACAAATAATAATCCAAAATGGAGAGATCGGGAGAGCGTGCAGGCCAACGTCAATTAGGGGAATTCAACCCAATCCATCTTCTTGGAAACTTCTGGTTCAGTACAGCAGTGACGCACGCCGAGTTATGAGGAGGCGCTCCATCCTGCTGATATCACATTGTTTCAAGATTGATGGGATTTCCTTGAACCAATTGATCAAATTGCCGCTTAAGAAATGTTCTATAGCGTGTTGATGTCAGATTTCCTTCAAAAAATACTGGTCCAATGATTCGATCACCAACTATACCTATACGTATAAATATTTAGGAACATATTTAAGAACGGAAACACGGCAGGCTTTTCGATTTGGAGCAAGCGTGTAAACTTCTTTGAGTATGAGACTTTTATCTCATAGCAAAAGGTCAGAACGAAAAGTGGGTTTCCCGAAAGAACTTTAGCGCACTCGCTCCGAAATTGCAGAGCTTGATATCTTTCGACTCTTCCTGTAAAAATAGGGTGCTTCTGTGTAAAGCGGATCTTTACGCGCGTTTCTGACGATTGGCCACGAGTAAAAAGCCGGTATCCCGAAAGAACTTTAGCGCACTTGCTCCGAAATCGCAGAGCTTGATATCTTTCGACTCTTCTTGTAAAAATGGGGAGCTTCTGTGTAAAGCGGATCTTCACGAGCGTTTTTTACTATTAGCCAAGAGCAAAAAGCTGGTTTCCCGAAAGAACTTTAGCGCCCTCACTCCGCAATCGGAGAGCTTAATATATTTCGACTTTCCTTTTAATATTAGGGTGCTTCTGTGTAAAGCGGATCTTTACGCGCGTTTTTGACTATTAGCCAAGAGTAAAAAGCCGGTTTCCGGAAAGAACTTTAGCGCACTTGCTCCGAAATCGCAGAGCTTGATATCTTTCGACTCTTCTTGTAAAAATAGGGAGCTTCTGTGTAAAGCGAATCTTCCAGAGCGTTTTTGACTATTACCCAAGAGCAAAAAGTCGGTTTCCCGAAAGAACTTGATATCTTTCGACACTTCTTGTAAAAATAGGGAGCTTCTGTGTAAAGCGGATCTTTACGCGCGTTTCTGACTATTAGCCAGGAGCAAAACGCCGGTTTCCCGAAAGAACTTTTACGTAAGGGTTATTTATCTCAATCATCAATATTATTAAATTGGTTCGGCTAATTGAATAACAAATTTATAGTAAAAAAAAAATCCGCTGCCAATTCTTTAGCACGTAGCTTCCATTCCTTTCCTTTTACTTTATATATATACACACACACACACACACACACACACACACACACACACACACACACACACACACACACACACACACACACATATATTAGTATTCGATTTTCAGTGACATAAGTATCTTCACCGATACTTATCATGCTGATCAATGGAGACTTTTCATCGATTGTAGTAAACGTAGTCTCAAAACAATCTTACTTCACAACACTAACGTATACGCACCAATACCAGTTGTACATTCAACTGTTATAAATGAACCGTATGAAACTTTGAAAACCGTATTAACTACAATAAAATATAATGACCACAAATGGAAAAATTGCGGAGATTTTAAAATTCTCACATTGATTCTGGGACTGCAATCTGGCTATACCAAAAAACCGCGTTATCTTTGTAAATGGGACAGTAAAGATTAAAAAATCATTACGTCAAAAAAACTTGGGAAGCAAGAAAATCATTTATTGTAGAATCCGACAATATCTTACAGCAGCTGTTGATAGATCCAAAGAAGGTATTAATACCTCCATTACATATCGACGGCTGAGTGGAATAACACCGTATCTCAGCTTAGGTTTCAAGATCATCGTATCCCGGTGGCGGCTTCGAGAACTTCGCATGCCAGAAGAGGCTTCAAGAACGTCGTATCTTAGGATTGGCTTTAAAAACCACTTTTACTTTTGTGATTCTTGCTAAATAGACGCGATAAAAGATTTTGAAAAAAATAGAGTAGATGCTATATTGTGTTAATAGGTGACACTATCTTTCTCAAAATCTTTTATCGCGTCTATTTAGTAAGAATCACGAAAGTAAAGGTGGTATTTAAAGCCAATCCTAAGATATGACATTCTTGAAGCCTCTTCTAGGATACGACGTTCTTGAAGCCTCTTCTGGCATACGACGTCCTCGAAGCCGCCACCGGGATACGACGATCTTGAAGCCTCCGCTGAGATATGGTGTTATTCCACTCAGCCGTCGATATGTAGATGTAAAATTTCCCGTTCTTTCGGATTTCGATTCAGCTACCCCCAAAATATATAGGAATAATAACTTTAACCGATTTGACCTTCAAATGACCTTGAACCTGACCTGATAGAGACAAACCGACACCGGATTCGTAATCAGCGACCCCAAAAACATAAAGATATACTAGTATGGTTCCGGGAACCAGAACTTTTTTTCGTGTGCCTGTGTAATCTATTGCCCGTCAGCCAAGTATCAACCCGTAGTAAATACCTGTTCACATTGTCTTGAGCTTCGCTCCACGATGCCCCAGTCGATATTATGACTGTATCATCAGCATAGGAAGATAGAGCTTTAGTACAAATTGCTTTTATAAGGTCATTAATATCAAGCAAGAATAAAAGAGGACCCAAGATAGTACCTTGTGGAACCCCAATATTTATTCTCGTACTAGCACTCTTGTCATGATCAACTCAAACTTTCTGATATCTATCAGTTAGATAGATTCGCATTAGATCTAGTGCCTGGCCTCTGATTCCAACATGGAAAAGTTTATCTATTAAAATCTCGTGATTAACGGTATCGAAAGCCTTGGCAAGATCTAAGAAAGTGACAGTTGGAATACTATCATCAAGATTATTATATAGTAAGTTCGACAAATGATTTAGAGCATTTTTTGTACCAATATTTTTCCTGAAACCGAACTGATGCTAAGATATGAGTTTGTGCTTATTAACAAAATCAATAATTCTAAAATATATAATCTTTTCAAAGATCTTTGCCAAGTTGGCTATCAGAGATATAGACCGGTAGTTTGATATATTATACTCCAGATGTATGAACAGGTATCACCTCAGCATTTTTTAGAACATTGAGCCAGATGGCATTTTCGATACATAAGTTAAAAATATGCGCTAACGGTTCAATAATGAATTTACTTAAGGCCTTTAGAGTTATTGTATTAATTTTGTCAACACCCCTATTTTTTAATTCATATTATTTATAATGTTCGAAATTTCAACAGAATTAGTTGGACTAAAAAATATGGATTCACTGTTCATGTCCAGCATTTTAATCAATGTGTTTGAAGATTTGTCAATCTTGGCACTTGACCTATGTCCTATTTCACAAAATTAATTGTTCATACAGTTTTCAATATAATTTGTACTATCTTTTGTTTTTTTATTATTCCCTAGTTTATTGTTATTGATGCGTCATAATTGTTTTGTACTACTTATATTATTTTCTATAAGAGTTTTGTCATATTTCATTTTCGCATTGTTATGTGACAACTTTCCCGTGGCTATTATTTGAGATTTTATTTCGAATATAGCTTCGAGAAAGTTCCACATATAAAAAGCATAGCGAGTATTCAAGGCCACAAGAATCTCGCTAAGCTAAACACCTTCCCCGCCGACGGCTGCCTGCGCGCGTGCGATGCTGCGCTTGCAGTTTCGGCACTTGACCGTTGCCAGGCCCCGTAAGGCCTAATGAGTGCAACAAGCGCCGACGCTGTGACGTAGCGGCGGGGAAGTAAAGCTTGGGACAGCGTGGGAGGTCCGGAAAACTTCCGAGCGTCCCCAAGCCAAGCTACTCTTCCACTCCGTGTGAACCAAGGTGCCGAACGGACCAGAAATTTTAGAGAGATTTTCGCATAGAGTTCTGGATAGATTTTCTTTTTATTCCTTCAGAATTATAATTGAGAAATATTGTTCGAAATCATTTTAATATTGAAGTTATTACAAAGTTCAGACATTGCTGCTAATAGACCATTCGGAATATCTGTTGACTATTATATAAATAAATAATTGGACGGAAGGATAATAACTTGTATTGGCGGAGTTTCATTGATTCCCTTCCACGACAAAACCAAGGTAAGATTTTTGATTAATAAAGGTTTATCGACGAGGAGAAAATCGAGTTTGACCTGCTAAACTGGAAGTCTGACCAGCTTCGAGAGGCATCCTCCTGTACAGGAGGAATGATACACAAACTCACTTATTAATATTTTAGTTTGCGGAAAACCCTTCAGGTTTTCACGTAACACGCATCTTTTATGCCTTTATCTAATACTTTGACATAGAAAACATACTCACATTTGAGTTGTTCATTTAAAATATCTTTACGCCAGAGGTTATAGAATAATTCTATGGTAGCACATGATTGCACAATAGCATCAGTACTCCAGTAGTTTGCAGACATACTACGTATGTTAACATGCGTTATAAAATCACAATTATTGTTTAGCGCCTTGCTAAGACTTGTAGTATCTTCGAAAGTTCTTTCTCTTTTAACAGAATTATTATAAATTTGATCCAATATTTCAGAATCCATTTTCAAAAGAAATACTATAAACAATAGGCAAAAATAAGGTAAAAAAGTAAGAACCCTACTTAGTCTCAACAGATTTTACCGAAGTTTTAGACTTTGAATGTTGTTGCTGGTCTTGTTTTTGTAATTGCTTCCGATGATTCCGATGTTTTTGTTTCTGTTGTTGAAACTCGTTATTCAGATGATGTTTGTCTGTTTGTTGCTTCAGACGAGGTGTGATAACAGTTGATAGATCGGTGTCACTCAAACTGTCACTTTCGTCAGAGATAATCTCATTTTGCTCGTTTACCTCCTCTTGGTAATATTGTTATACTCGGGTTCGGGTATAAGAATACACGTATTATAAAAAGAACACAAACTGAGACTCTTTATTGATACACGTCAGCTCTCACTAGCTGTCATAACTAGACTGATCAAAAACAACAACATACGCGGCTTCGTTGATCCATTGCTAGGGGTCGCTCCGTGCGCTTCTCGACGTTTGAAACACAACGTTCGAACTCGTTCACAACATTGCTCCCTCCTTTCCAGATTGTCATCCCGACAATCTAAACAAACCAGTTATCCTAGGAATGTAACTGAATTCAAGCTTCAAACGGTTGAATTCTTCAAAAAATCTTCAGACATGAGTGAGGAGTTGGTATGCCATGATACCACGCCTCAAGTCCCTGCTCCGGTATTCACCTTCACGCCGACGGGAAAAACCGTGAGCAGAGCAGTCTTCTTATCGGTCTGTGTATGTCCTAAGTCGGTTAGTGTTAACAACTCTCGGTTTGTGTCTTGGTGATTGTCGAATGCAGTAGACAACATCATTGATTTTTTTGACTATTTCCCAAAGGCCAATCCAATCTGACTGTAGTTTAGAAGTCTTCCCTTTGGTTCTTCGAGGGTTAAAGAACCAAATCTTCTGACCTTGGGTGTATTCGACATGCCGAGCTCGTTTGTCATACCAAGACTTTGTCCGTTCAGTTTTCATGTCAATTTGCGTCCGGGCAGATTCATAGATTATGTTGAGTTTCCTCCGCAGCTGATGTATGTAACCCTCGTCCTTTTCAATCGCATTCTTCTCAGGTAGGCTCCCTCGGATCATATCCAAGGGGAGTCGGAGGTCAAAACCGGTATACATCTCAGCTGGGAACGCTCCAGTTGTCGCATATTTAGAAGATCTGTAAGCCAAAAGGAACAGTGAAATCCAACGATCCCAGTCTTTTTGTTTACCTGATACAAATTTGGTCAAGTAAAAGGGTTTGACATTGTATTTCTACTTGACCGTTTGATTGTAGGTGTAAAGATGTGGTTCGTATCTTTTTAATCCCCAATAGTTCTGACAATTCTTTAATAAGTTTAGAATCAAAATTCTTTCCTTGATCAGTGTTGACTTCCAAATGAACACCATCTACAGACGATTTGATTTACAAAAATTTCCGCTATAGTTTTTGTTCTCATATTTGAGAGAGGAAAAGCTTTAACCCATTTTGTGAAACTGTCTGTTATTACAAGTAAGTACTTATTTCCAGAATAAGAAATGGGAAACGGACCTAAAATGTCCATTTGAAGTCTTTCAAACGGAACACCTGAATTATACATTTTTAATTCATTGTGTCCTTTATTTGAAGGACCTTTGTTAGGAACACAAATTTTACAAGTTTTGCACCAATTTTCAACATCTCTTTTACAAGTAGCCCAATAAAATCTCTTTGTAATCTTTTCCAAAGTTTTATTTATTCCAAAATTACCTCCAGAAGGAGAATCATGAGCTTCTTGTAAAATCTCATTAATTTTATAGGAACAACCAATTGGAGAACCTTATAACTCAAATCAGGCGAAACCTATTCTCTAAATAAAATTCCTTGATTCAAAACAAATGAAACCCATTGAGAACAGTAAATTTTTGAAAACTCGTCAAGTAATGAAATATCTTGTCTTACTCGTTTCTTTTTATCTAGTATACTTTCGACAATAAAAGAAATAGCTTTATCTTGTTCTTGGCTTTTCTTCCAGTCACTTGAGGTGTTGTCCTCAAAAACGATTCGACAAACAGTTTCCTCAGAATTAAATTTCTCCTCTACCCTCGAACAGTACCTACAAGATAATTCTTCACATGGACGCCTTCAAAGTCCATCAGCATTTCCATGTCAACTTCCCATTCTGTGTAGAATTCTGTAATTATACTGACTAAGTATTTCCAACCAACGAGCCAAATGATCATCCAAATTCTTAAAGGAAAGTACCCAAGTTAAAGAAGCATGGTCCGTTCTAATTAAGAACTCTTTACCAATGAGATAACGCTGAAAATTATCCAAAGAATTTACAATAGCCAATAATTCATGACGAGTCACACAATAATTCGTTTCTGGTTTAGTGAAGACTCTACTATAAATAACCTATAACTCTTTAAACACCATCTTGAACTTGGGAGAGTACCGAACCAATTCCATGGTCAGAAGCATCAGTATCCAATATAAATTCATGATCAAGAGATGGAAAACCTAAAACAGGAGGTGTTGTAAGTACTTCTTTCAATTTAGAAAAAGCTTTTTGACAATCTTCTGACCAAATGAATTTACTCAATTTTTCAGTTACTTTATAGAGAGGTTTAGCTATTCAAGAAAATCCCCTAATGAAACGTCTGCGATAAGAACAAAAACCAATGAAACTTTTAAGATTTTTCTTATTCTTTGGGGCAGGCCACTCTATGACTGTTTTAATCTTTTTTGGATCAGTAGCTTTTCCATTTTCAAATACAACATGACCAAGATATTCTACTTCTTTTTGAAAGAAAACACATTTCTTTTTATTCAATCGTAGATTAGCCTGACGAAAGCGCAAGAAGATCTTTTCTAAATTACACAACATCTCATCAAAGGATTTGGCCATAACCATAACATCATCCAAGTACACAAGGCAGCATTTAAATAAGCAATCACGAAGTAATTTTACCATAAGACGTTCAGAAGTAGCAGGCGCATTACATAAACCAAAAGGCATAACAGTAAATTGCCATAATCCATCACCAATAGAGAAAGCTGTGATTTCTATATCTTCCATCCTTATTTTAATTTGCCAATAACCACTTTTCAAATCCAATGTACAGAACCAAGAAAATCCAGACAATCTATCAAGATTATCGTCAATTCTCAGTAAAGGATGGGAATTTTTAACTGTTACTGCATTGATTTTCTGAAATTTTACACAAAACCGAATGGTACCATCCTTTTTCCGTTTCATGACTGCTGGAGAAAACCAAGAATTGGAAGACTATTACTCCTCGAGCCTTCATATCTTCCATACACTGTCTGACCTCCTCTTCAAAATGAATAGGAACTTTATGAAGAGGTTCTTTGATAGGTCTCGGATCAGTTAGTTGAATTTTATGTTCAACTAAATTACATTTTCCTGCGACATTGTCATCTTTAAAAATGTCCTCAAATTTGATGAGCAATTGAGCAAATTTCTCTCCTGCTGCTCTAAAGTCAAACCTTTAGAATTCTTTTCAAAGACTTCTTTTAAAAAATCCGGTATGCCATTACTCAAATCAACTATCCTACAAACCTGTCAATCACTATTACTGTTGAACTTTGCGGCTTTACGTTTTACATTCGTTGTAGATATTTTCAAAATACGACTTTGTACTGTGAAAATAGTAAATTTCGATACTAGTGCGAAACAGTTGATTCTGGCACGAGTGTGAGGTTTGTCGCCCGAGCGAAGCGATGGTGACAATCACACGAGTGCAGAATCAACTTCGCACGCGTATCGATCATTATTTTTTAACACAGCGTGCGCGAAATCGTATTTACAACAACTCTAGAGACGATTTTTTAGGCACGAGAACACGGTACGTAAATATTAACTACGCTACTTAATAAAAATTGTCTGTTTTAAACTAACAAGTTCTTTAAAATATAATTTCTTGCAGCAACTACTTAGAATTATATTTCATTTTGTACCTAAAAAATGAAAAAAAAAAAAAAAATTAAAACCAAAATAATCTCTGTACCTAAATAATATTTTCAGTAAAACCATTTATGATCTGCATCTTATGCATTATTAGGCATCTTTAAAAATATAAATTACATTAATTATATGAAATCATTTAAATTATATAGAACATATTGTATCTGAAAGTTACACACTAACGAAGATCTAGTATTATCGATGATCAAGCATATGACCACCAGCGGAGTCAGCGGCGCGAGCAGCGCCTGACGCGCAGACTGGACTTCGACTAGCGCAGTCGCCGTCTCCTTCCCGCGGCGCCACTCTCCAACCGCTACGATGAGTGGCGAAGCCGGCGACGCGCTTGGGCTCGGCCGCCATTAGAGGCAGAAAGCGTTCGCACGCCGAACCGAGCACACGCAACAGAGATCGAGAGAGAGTTTTTGTTAAATAAATTTGAGTCTTTTATAACTGTGACCTTCTGAATTTCATCCTCACGACTATCCTTAACAATGTCGAGGACTTATTGTCTGGCGCCTCATACTGGATAACCTGCTAACTTGCAAAGACATTTGAATCGGCTTACAAGGAAGCAGTTCCAAAGGAACCGGCAGTTTCAAACGCCGCTGGTTCGCAAAAAGTGTTGGGGATTAAAGATACCCAACAACGTTCTGTATATGCTATGAACCAAGCAAATCAAGGTCGCACAGTGAATAATAAATTTCGCAATAAGCCAACGATTTAGCAGCTTAACTCAACGCCCAGACAAAATACACGTTGAGGCAGCAAGCAAATAGACAGAGAAAAGATTATAAATGTTATTGCTGCGGGAGGCCTAATCACATAGCCTCGAAATGCCATTACCGATTCCAGACGTGTAATCACTGCAAGACGAAAGAACACGTCGAGCAGGCGTGCCGGCCGACAGAAGAATCGAGCCCAGCAGCTGGTAAAATTTCTCGAAACGTCAACACAGCAAATGGGAGTTGCGAACAATAACAATGATGTAAGTGAATTGTACAGTAATTATAAATTCTTCGCGTTGAAGGAAAGTTATACGAGCAACGAAAATTCTATTGATTCGTGAGACGACAGAAAATGTAATAATTTGATAACGTAAAAGCGGATCCGACATCGTTTGAGTTAGTGACGACTAAAAAAACCGCTGCCAAGTCATTGGCACTTAGCTTCCTCCTCTTCTGCTAGTGGAAGATAATTACATGGGACAATCAACTCATTCTTTGATTTAAATATTCGCTACTATTCGATACTAAAAGGATAGGTTAGGAAGACACTTGTAGGGGAGGGGTATCAGGGGACTGGGGGTTAAGGTGGATATCAAAAGGATAGAGCTCCGTGAACTCCTTGAAAACCATGAAAACTCTCAAAATATACTAAGCTTTAATTATCAAATTATATGGTTTAACAAAAATCATGTGCAGTCACCAGAGTATACAGGGTGAGAGTTGAAGAATTTGAATCTAATATCTTTTAAACTAAAAGGTTTCATAAGCCACAAAAAGACCTAGCGAACAGTGATCAAAAGATCATCTTTTCCTAAATTTCAACTCAATTTAAACCTTTTTTCTCCCGTAATTAACGACATAAAAAAATCATTTTTTCTGTTTTTTGATTTTTATTCAAAACTAGTCGCGCAAATTGCTTAAAATTTTTACACACTAGTTGTATTGTTTTTGTTTTTTTGTCATGAATTTTTTCAAACATTTATCTATTTATGTTTTGAGTTTATGTTTATCGAAAATACCTTTTATTCATTTAAAATGAACAGATCAGTCAATCTAAAAATCTTGCGGGAAAAGTAGACAAATTTATGTTTTAGATACCATTATTGGCTGATATATTGTATAATCATCATCATTATAAAAGCAAAACTATTTTTTTCAAAATAGAAAATGCTATAATATGGCATAAAATCGTCGAATCATAAAAAAGAATGACCTAAATTCAGAATTAGAAAATATATGCATGTCATTTTATTCGATCCGTCGCATGGTTCCAAATTTTGGCGGATCGTAATTCACAATCACACACAACACACACACACACACCACCACCCACCCCCAACCACACACCAACACACACACACACACACCCACACTAAAGCACCAGACCAGCGCCAACACACACACACAGCCATCCGCACGGACATTTTCTAAAAACGTATGATTCGTACTCCAAACACATCCAAATGCGTTTCCACGAAGTATTAGCAAAACTCAAAATTTTACTATTACAAAGCTTCCTCTTGAGGAGGAAGCAAAATGGAAATTTATACTGACGTTTACGCGACAATACTATCTGAAAAGGTAAAGAGCGAATTTTTCTTTGAAATAGAATTAGCGAAAACGAGTAATTGTTTGCTGGAACCGATTGGCTCGCTAGAAAATCTGGATGTAACGTTCAATATGTAACACAGAAGTTGTACTGTTTTGTACTACTGGGTAGTGGATCGCCGCTTATGGCCGTTAAAAGTTAATATAAAAAATTCTAGTAGCGTAAACAGATTGAAAGAATTAAATACTTATAGTATACGTGATCAATTATAAATAGATTTAAAGTATTGTTTGGGGATACACTTTTCAGAAACCAGCTGATGGCCGGCGTTCCCTACCTAGCGTACGAATCGGCCTAGCTATTTTATCGACCTCTCTAAGAGTCTCTAACACTGCTTCGCATTCGCCCGGGTTTGCGCCTGTGAGGCAAGGAAAAACCCGGAATTACGCTGAAGGAAAATTCCGGGGAAAAACACGCCTTGAAGCAGCCGGAGCCCAGGGTACTTTTCCCGTTGAAATACAACTAAGAAAAAATCCGAGTCTGCATTCACCGCAAATCGAACCCACGACCCCTTGAGCGAGCACGTATCCGCTAGTTAGGGCATGCGCCTTAACCAACTGAGCCACGAACGCTCTCGTGTAAATGAAGTTTTTATTTATAATTATATTAAATTGTTTTAAAAAATTGTTTAAACAATTCTATAAACTTATAGAGAGAAGAAATACATATTTTTAGGTAATGACTGTGGGAATTTGAGAAAGAATTTGATTTAAAAAAGTTGTCTATAATTAATGCACAATATTTGTCATTTTTTTAAATTTTAAACAAAATTTTTTATTACCTTATGGGCAACTATTTTAAATCAAATTCTTTTTCAAATTCCCACATTCATAACCTAAATATATGTATTTCAAGCATATTTGTCAAAGTAAAAGTGCCCTTCGAAGCCATAATCCTAAGTAAGTCTGCGGTAGCTATAAAAATGAAAATCATGATTTCTGGGCTTCAAAGACTTGTCGTACCTGGTATATGACATATACAGACATTGTTTTTGGTTTTTTACAATGCCTCTTAGTTTATTTCATTGTTTGAACAATTTTTTAAACAATTTAATATAATTTGCGACGCGGCGCCTCCCAGCACCGAGCACACAACTCCTCGCGCTTCAACTGCGCTCGAATTTTTATTTGTCGGAGGATTCGCCGTGATCATCAACGTCTGGGAGAATGTGGGGAAGAGGGAAAAATGACTGACACACACAACTCTTTATTCGTAGATTTAACCTCCTGTATTTCGCCCAACCCTTTCCTTACAACACGGTGGCTCAAGAGCCTCCCGTGCGACTATGCCACGCAGGGCGCAAGCNCCCGCAGGGCGCGCTTTTCTCTCTCTCTCTCTCTCTCTCTCTCTCTCTCTCTCTCTCTCTCTCTCTCTCTCTCTCTCTCTCTCTCTCTGTCACTACGGCACACACGCTCTCCTTTGTCTCTCCTCGCAGCGCGCCGCGGAACTGGCCGCGCACGTGGCTGGCGGTCCCCCTAGTGGTATCTCTCTCTTTCTTTTCCGAACGCAAGACTCGCGAGCGATTCCTCTACGCCGTGAAGCGTCAGGTCTCGGCACCGTTGTCAGTGCGCCGTCCGTGCACGTTCACGCGTCTTTCTCTCTCACTTTCTCTCCGGGCACCCGCACTGCGCTAACACTCTCTCTCTCTCTATCTCTCTCTCTCTCTCTCTCTCTCTCTCTCTCTCTCTCTCTCTCTCGTCTTTCCCAGCACCGAGCACACAACTCCTCGCGCTTCAACTGCGCTCGAATTTTTATTTGTCGGAGGATTCGCCGTAATCGTCACGATCTGGGAGAACGTAGGGAAGAGGAAAAAATAACTGACACACACAACTCTTTATTCTTAGACACACTAACTCCTGTATTTCGCCCAACCCTTCCCTTACAACACGGTGGCTCAAGAGCCTCCCGTGCGACTATGCCACGCAGGGCGCAAGCGTTTTTCTTTCTCTCCACGGCACACACGCTCTCTCTTATCTCTCCTGGCAGCGCGCCTCGGAACTGGCCGCGCACGTGGCTGGCCGTCCCGCTAGCGGCGTCTCTCTCTTTCTCTGTGCGCTTACCTCTACGCCGGGGTGATCCTTGACGCTAGCGTCCAGGCAAGCCTCGCGGGCCCGTAGGCTAGCTGGCCTCCTGCGGCACACTCCCGTTGTCCTCCTCGTCGCCGGCTGGTGGTTGACTGGGCCGTAGCAGTCGTCCTGCATGTGGTCCAGTTGGCCTCCGCCTCGGGTCGTCCTTTCGATTCTCGTCCTCGCTGCCTTGTGGCGGTCCTCCCACCAGGTCGTCCACAGTGCCCTCCTCGTCGCCAGCTAGTGCTGGTGTCGCAGAGAAGCTCTCGGGCCGTCCTCGATGCAGCGATCGTTTCTCTCACGCACTCAAAACTCTCTTGCTCACCACTTGGGAGATCGTCGACTTGCGTCGACGAGGGCTAACAAGATACTACCGACCCGGCGCGCGGCAGTCGCGCGCGCGTGCTTCCCTACTCCAACGGGCCAAGCTAGGCGCGCTCTCATTGGCGGCCCGAAGTACAAGGCCCGATCCTATTGGCTCCGCGACTCTCTCGCATCGTCGCTCTCTCGCTCTTTCGCCGAACCGGCGCATGCTCGCCTAGCACGGGTTTTCGTCGGACACCCGATCGGCCTCGCATGCCGATTGCTGGCCGATGCGGCGCCGTTGCCAAGGCAAAGGGACTCTGCCGCTCCGACTGGGATTTTCGGCGCGGCTGCGACGCACAACGTCGCAAATTATAAATAACAACTTCTTTTTTTTATTTTTCGACATTTTAAGGTGTATCCGCCCCCTTAATGGAAACATCCTTATTTGCATCGCTGAATCATGGTATTTTGTCGTTTCAATCGATGTTCCGACACCAGCCCATGGCATTTTTCTCACTGTGAACGCACTTTAATTATTTAATAGGGGTAAAGTGTAACAGTACAAAAGCCACTCAACATGGGTTAGTGAGAGAAATTTCCCGTGCGACTATACAAGTGCTTAGTCACCGATTATTTGTAAAAAAAATGGGCGCCAGGTGACCATCGCGTGGCTAACTCGATAGAGCATTAGTCCCAGAGGGGGATCCACCAACTCGACTACTCGGGACTAGTAGTCGGCTGCCATAACAACAGACGGTCTTATTGTGTGTGTGTGGGAAAAGGTTTCATACACAATAAATCCACTCAATATTTTATGTGAGAATAATAATTACGAATATTATTTATTCAATGAAAATAATCCTAGCAAAGCTTAACCCTAAACTATCCAAAATAATGTTCAAATACGGAAATCTTCGACGAAGTTGCGGGAACCTTCAGCGTTGCCTTGATATCCCTAGTCTGACCTAAAATATCACACAAGATATTTCAAAATCCCTAATATCTACTCGCAAAAATCATGCGTCATAGCGCGCGCACTTCACTCATACTCAAAATCGTTCTCACAATTACGCGCTGATCTGCACGCCTATCAGTTGACACGATCGAACAGATTATGACTTTACCGACACTATTATTCGTGGTGACAATTCCGGTAAACTACTTCATTACGAGCATTTGCTATCGTAACAACACTCTCCAAACCATCAAAAATTCCTTAAATAAGCTATAACAACAAAAGAAACGACTTGGCCGACACTCGCGTCACCACGTGACGTACGGAAACTACCCGAGACACCGAGACTTTACTAAATTTCACTAATTACGTTACACACTAGGGTGTCCCAAAAAAGGCAAATTTTCGAGTAGCAACGATATTGATGCACCCGCATATAGCTGTATAGCAGAAAGTTCGTCTCCATTTTTTTCAGAATTTTTAAATTATTTTTAGGCGGCGCTCAAGCTCCTTTCAGTTTGTCAAAAATTTGTGCACTTGAGCCCTCAGCTAAGCAAGTGTTTTGAGGTTCGAGCGATAATCACTCTCTCCTAATCCTACCCTTGGAACGAGTTCCCGGCTCGACCCTACAAAAACTTTATGGCCGCTCTCTCCCTTTCCAGGCTCCGCTCGACAAGCTAGCGTCGACAAGCTACGCTAGAATTTTGCGATTACATATTTTATTTATTTTATACTGAATAACGACAATATTTCAACTGGTTTTTTCTGGACACCAACTCTTTTTTTGCAATATTACATATAGATACAAATTGTTATTTGTATCTCATATAATAAGTTTAATTTTCAGGTATAATAATTTCGCATTTATTTTCGTAAATATATAGTGCCGTTATTTATTATTAGCTCTCCCAATACCTTCAGAAATATTTCGATATTGTATTTTTGTCTATTAAATTATTCTCCTATGTGTCATTAGCCTAATGTCCAGGATTTTTCTACGAAATATTGCATCCAAATGAGAATCGCCGATCTAGCATTTAGCACCGAACAAACTACGCCCAAATTTTATCGGTATAATTCCGTCGTACTCGGTGTCTTTCCGGGAACGGTTACTTGCGTAACCTATTAAGGTGGTTTCTTCGAGACCCATGATTTTTCAAGCCGCACTTCAAATTTCATACCCAAGTCAATAAAGACATCACACATGTCATAC
The DNA here is from genome assembly GCA_012977825.3 of Pteromalus puparum. Classification (NCBI taxonomy): domain Eukaryota; kingdom Metazoa; phylum Arthropoda; class Insecta; order Hymenoptera; family Pteromalidae; genus Pteromalus; species Pteromalus puparum. The sequence continues at coordinate 26,375,062 of CM053170.1, forward strand.
TAAAATTTTAAAGCATTTCACCGTTTTGTTCCTGAGTAATCGTTGTTTAAAGTTTGACAAATTACACAGCAGCTATACCTATATATATCGAAATTGCTACGTTTTGTAGCTGCCGATAGCAATATCTCGCGAATGAAAATCAAATCGATTTTGAAATTTTATATATATAAAAGATATAATAAGGAATATTTTTGTGCAAGGTCACTTGAATTGACCATTTTATTATTAAAATACGGTGTTTTGAAAATATTTCGTTGAGAGAAAGAATGTGTATTGCAGGAGATGTGGCAACGTCGCACACTTGCACACTTGCAAACCTTCTGCACAATTGTTTT
>CM053170.1:26375496-26397900 GCA_012977825.3 Pteromalus puparum
ACCGCAGTGAATACCGGAAACCGAAGCGGAACATGTGCTGTTTTAGAAAGAAATTTGAATAAAAAACTTCTACACTTGGCTTGTCGTCACCATGTATTAGAAGTTATTTTAAGAGCAGTGTTTGATATCACGATGGGTGCTACGTCTGGTCCCGATGTCGGACTATTTAAACGATTTCAAACAGCTTGGAAAAATAACGAAATAAATGCAAGCGAATTTGATCACTCGTTAAATGATGCTAAAATTCACGTGGAATTAAAAAAAAAGAAAGGTGATTTAATCCATTTTGCTACTAAAATTTATCAGGTATTTATAAATATTTAAAATTAATTGATTTAGTAGATATGAACCGTTTAAATATGTTAATTGAATTTGTAACGTTTTTATTTTTACAGGAAAAATATTCACGAGATGATTACAAAGAATTAATTGAACTGATTATTATTTTTCTTGGTGGCGTACCTAATGGACAAAAAATATCCTTCAAAAAGCCAGGAGCATTTCATCATGCAAGATGGATGGCAAAGGCAAATTTATTCAGAAATCAATTTAAATTAACAAACGAAGAACTACATGGAGTAAGACAACTTAGTCAATTTATTGTACTTTTCTATCAAAAGGTTTGGTTTACAGCTGGTATAATTGAGCAAACGCCTTTAAATGACTTAACATTTTTACAAGACCTTGCTAACTGCAAGGCTATTAGCGCAAATATACGGAAAGTAGCTTTGCATAAATTCATTAACCACTTATGGTACTTGAATCAAGACTTAGTCGGATTAGCATTTTTTGACAATCGTCTTTCACTAGAATGCAAAAAGAAAATGGTGCATTCGATAAAATGCAATGCAAGCTATTTACAGCCAAATAATCGAGCAGTAATTGATACAAAGAAACGAACCGTACATTTTCTGACAAATTTGACTCTTGGCAAATTTGTTACCATTGATACAATGCAATTTTTCACCAAGCTAGGAATTGAAACTAATTTTCTTGATACCGATCCACAACTTTGGAATGAAAGAGACGATTTCAATAATGGTATGAAAATTATAAAATCTTTGCCATGCACGAACGATAATGCTGAGCGTGCTGTGCAGTTAGCTAGCATATTCAATAGCTTAATAACAAAAGATGAAAAGCAGAAACAACATTTATACAAAGTTGTGAGACACCATAGGAAAATTTATCCTGACAGCAATAAAAGAACGCTTGATGCATGCATCCCAAAAAAATGTAAATGAAATTTATAATTAATAAAATATGATAATTTATTCAACTTGAACACAAAAAAGACAATTTGTATAAATGTATCTTATATGTAAAGTCGATCGTTATAAGCGACAAATAAAGATTTACTTATAGTAAAGTATGCCAGGCCAAGATAAAAGTCGTTCGGAAACATTTTTTTTTTGCAATTTATAAAAGTTTTTGTTACTTATAAAACTATATTATTGTTCAAATATAATTTAATAACAAAATAATAGAATAACAAAATTTTTAAAAATTGCTTTTTTTTATTTTACAATAAATAACATTATTTAAACAATATTTACAAATGATGTCATTTTAGATTGTATTACACAAGATTGTGTTAAACTAGTATACTAATAGAAAATATTTAATAATTTTTTTAGATTTGCTGACAAAAAAAGAATGAAAAAATATATAAATAAATATTTTTAGGCGATACTATTTTTTTATTTGGTTGACTAATTTTTGTAAAAAATATATTTAAAGATAGATTCGTAAAGTTAAAAATCCTATAGCAAAAGCATCATCTTAAAAATTTTGACCTGAGTGACCGCCCTGAACCCGGACTCGAACCCGACCCAAACCCAGGCGATAAAGTTTTTGCCTCTGTATCCATTTCAGCCGTTTATTGCCCTGGGCAAGGTGCTGGTTCAGAATGTCGGTCAAAAGAAAATATTTTTGAAACGAAAAAAGTAGTCTATGGAAAAGTTCTAGGCGAATGATGCTTTAGGCAATTGTTTGTAAAGAGTTAGACTTCAATTGAAAGAAAATTCTAGTTCCCTAAGTTGATATTTGTGGCATGTACGAGGCTCTAAATATAGAGAAAATGGCTGTTTTTGTCATCGAATATCTCAGCTTTAAACAAACATATTTTGATGGAATTCCGTTCTATAATGTCCTGAGTTTATAGACAACGCGTACGCAAAAAATAATTGACCTCACTACATTGCATCATGCTTAAAAAAAAATCGAAGGTTCAGACCGTTTTTTTTTTAATAGGATTTACATTTAAAATCTAAAAGTGGCTTGAGCGGCGGGAAAAAATAATTTTACAAATCTGAAAAATTAGGAGATGAGTTTTCTGCCATCAAGGAATATGAGGATGCATCAAGATTTTTAATACCCAATAAGTTATCTTTTTGAGACACCCTAGTTACACACAAATTGCGCTGGATTTTATCCCTAAGCACGGTCACTCACATACACTAGAGACTGTAACGTCTCGCGCACGCAAACACCGCTGCTTCACTTCGAACTTGGTGCCGAGAACTCGTACGCGACAGGCCACTCACCAGGTCGTCGTCGTCTCCGTGAACAGCTTGGCTTATCGAGGGTCGAACACCCTTTTCCTTCTCCGCTGCGACCCAGCCGCGAGCCAATTTTCGACGACGCCTGAACTCCGCTCCGCGAATTAATATTTCTCTAGTAGCCGTGGATAACTCGAGAGTTTATTGTTAGCACCGCTGTACGAATTTTTGGTTACGAACCAAACGAAGCACGAGCAAGAATCGAGATTTGCGCGACGGACGTCCTCACGTAGCCGAGAGCAGACTCGAAGTCCTGCGAAGATGGGCGGCGCGTCGCTCCAGCGACGCTAGCGGGCCCATCGATAACGAACATCCTACCTCATGGAAACTCATTGGGTGTTGCAGGCCGGTCCGGCCTATCAGCGTGGCTATCGTCGCAGTAAAATCCGCGATTGGCCAATCGTTCCGTCGTAGCGCCCTCTTTTCGGCTGCGCGCGGCGGAAACTGAAGCACTCGGCCGCACGTGGTCCTTCTAGGTCTAGCACGAGAGCGAGCGGGACAGCACGCTGTTCCCCTCTCTAGCGCCGACTCTCTCTCTCTCTCCCGCACGCACTGTGTGCTGCGGACGGTGCGTCGTGTGCTACGTGCGGTTGGTAGGTGATGCGCCTCCAGCTTCTCCTCTCCTCCTCGTAATCAAGAAAAATAATCCCTCGCGATTAATAAACAATCCTACTTTCGCGTGTCAGTCTCGGTGTGTGGACCGTTTCGGAACTCGTAGTCTGCTCTCGAGAAAACGATGTTAGACGCGATTATTCGCGTCACAAAAGTAATGATACACTTGAGACAAGACGCCAAGCCAATAGTCCTAAATGCAAGGCACATCCCCTACGCGATGAAGCCGCTTTTAGAAAATGAAATAGAGCGTCTAGTAAGTCTAGGACACTTGGTACCCGTTGACGTATGCGAATGGGCAACGCCCGTTGTTTCAGTATTAAAAAACCGACAACACGGTCCGTATGTGCGGTAGCTTCAATTTAACCATGAATCCTTATGTCATAATGGACAAACATCCTCTACCGCACATCGAGGACGTATTTGCAGCAATGCACGGAGGTACGAAAGTTTTTTGAGATAAATTTTACACACACCTACATGCATTTCTCAGTAGAGAAAAGTTGGCAAAAATATCTAACGATTAGCACGCGAATGGGCCTCTTTAAGTATACAAAAAATACCTGAAGGAGTATGTACGTGTCCAAGCGATTTTCAAACTTTAATCGATAATACGATCATTGGCGTTAAAAATGTGATAGCATATTTACCGCCATACTGCAACATTCGCAGAAGGAGATGTCGTTATGACCGATAATTATGGAAAAGGGAAAAACTAAAAAGCATTGTTGTTAAACAATTACCTCTTTCTACGTATGAGCTGTAGATCAAACCAGGTAAAACGTGGAAACGACATGCCGATCACATAATTGGCATGGAGCAAATAAAAAATCAGATTTTGCGTCGAGTAGCTCACTCTCTAAGGGAGAGGAGCTGTAATATATGGCGTATGGGTAAATATAGATACGCGACATTACTGACAGGTTTAGCGAGTTATACGCATAGCCTGAGACACGGATCAGTCTCTCTCAGACACTCAAAGGAGCAGATCCTATTGTAATTTAAGTTAGCCGTTTCCTAATAAACATTATATAATAATACTTTAAACTCTGAGTTCAATACCACCCCTATACGCTCTCCCATAGTTAATAACACAATTATCTCTTTCTTTAATATAAAAAAAAAAAAAAAAAAAAAAAANAAACAGGAAACTCTTAAAGTTTTAGCGTGATCGGTCAAAAATTGCGTAAGATATTGCATCTCACTTATTTTTCGCGATAGAAACTATAAGACCGTAGTGCAGTCATGCAAAAACAAAAACAGAATCGTACTAAAGTTTCATAACCTTATTATACTTATATGGTATATAGTATATTATACTAATAATATTATAATAAGTTTTTCGATAAGCGTTGGCTAAAAATATTTACCAAGAATTTATTAGCAGACTACTTTGATTGGTTTATTTTCTACCAGAAAAATGCTGCTGCTCTGTAATACATTTTTTGCAGCATAAAAATTAAGGATGGGGACTACTCGAAAATCGACAATTTTTTATTAATAGTTGAATTTAATTAATTTGAAGTTAATTTTATAATAACATTATAAAATTACAGTTTGATAAGTTATATATGTTATGAAGTTTAAATCTATAAATATAATATTTTTGATAAAGAAAAATCTATTTCAAAAATCCTTGATTTTCGCATCAGAATACTAACAAATCTATACTTTAAAGTGTTCCTGGCGATGAACCATGCATCGAATCGACTTGAAAGTTTGCATAACTATTCTTCAATATACAACTAACAGATTTGTGTAGTGATTTTACTAATGGATGTGTTCTTGAAATTGTATCCACATAAACGTATAAAAAGTGACATTAAAAAATGGATATTTTTAGACGAATATGCTTTAAGTAGTGTAACTTTTTTTTTAAATTACCTTAAATGATTCCACAACACAAATCTCTTTGTTACATACATTAGAAATGATACTTTCAATGGTAAGTACCGTGATTGAAAGTTTCATCGCCAGGACTGTTTTGAAAATTATCAATTTTTGAACTTTTTTAAACTTAAAATTCGTTTTTGTTAGCTTCCAAAGGGTCGTAGAAGCTCTGCCAGGGCTAATTTTCTTAATCCTCTCTTTAAAAAATGATGGCCTTTGTTGTGAAGCATTTAATACGTGATTCTGATTGGTTGCTGGTTGGTTGCCTAGGCAACGAGATCAGAACCGTGCGCTTTAAATATCAAAAAATAAAATCTCGAGTAGTCCCCATCCTTAACATGAGTCGAGATGTAATAATTTGACTAAAATAAAAAATTCTTACACCGAAGGCAGAGAAACGTTTAGCTCTTCTAAGTGGTTGATTTGGCCCCAGAAAAACTTCAGATTTTGGTCGTGGAGGACGCCGAGGTCGAAGGATTACTTTAGCTTCTTCCCGGATATCTTCATCTAACAGTTTAGAATCACTCGATACAGATAACTGCCTGTGTACTCGTTCGTGTTCGCCAATGTCTGACCAATCTGCAAACAAATAACCTTGAGAATAAATTGTTTTTATCTACTTAGAGAAGATGCGCCGACGCTGCGTAAACTCTAAACAAAAAAAAGCCCTACACGCTACACAAAAAAAACCTTAACACATATGTTTTGTACACATAAAAATTGTATACAAATATTTTTGTCACAAAATCTTCCTACACACATTTTCAAGGAGTTAAACGATTGTGTAGAGTTTAACGGTGTAGTAGAATAATCGAAAATGCGTATAGCAAAATTTTGTGCAGTAAATATTTATGTACAATATTTGTGTGTACAGAATATGTGCGTATAGTTACTTTTGTGTAGTGTGCAAGTCGTTGTTTGTGTAAAATTTTGCAGTCGCGGGGTATTTACAATAAAAAAATTTCGTTGCTCGCTGCGTTTAAATTTATTGTTTCGATACCTTAACAATTTCTGTATGCAGTTTTATGAATTTCTACTAAATCCGTACTTGTAATGTATTTTATGTAGGTAAAATGTTAACCTTTTTTTCTCCACTACCGCCGCAGCCTTACGGCCCAGTCAGCGGGGGCCTTTCACCACCTCTAGGTGGAAGTAGTGCCCGATCCTATTATCCCTTTCTACCTTCATTTCAACCTTCGTCCTGCTTTTTAACCCCTCAAACAGATTTTTCGATGAGGAAATATTTCAGACACGCACCATGTTGGTTAAGCCAACAATCTCTGTTCTTTATAGGATATCGGGTCCGCCTCCTAGTGTAGACCGCATCTGGAGAAATCCCATCTTTCAAAAGCCAGCCCCCTGCTGGTAAGGCCAGCGTTTCCTGCCTAATGCCTGGCTACCTACTTTATTGACCTCTTCACAAGTCCCTACCACTGCTTCGCATTTGCCCAGGCTTGCGCCTACAAGGAAAGGGAAAACCCAGAATTACGCTATAGAAAAATTCAGGAGACAAACCTGCCTCATAGCAGCCGGTGGGGTACTTTTCCCGTTGAAAAAAAAACTCAGAAAAAACCAAGTGCATTCGGGAATCAAATCCCACACACATACACACGGTTGGGATGAGTGGTTGAGATCGTTCCTCAACCAACCATCAAATACTTGGGCATCAACATAGATGCAAGACTAAGTTTTAAAAAACATCTGGAAATAGTCAGTGATAAAGCAGCAAAAGTTAGCGCTGCCCTATCACGATTGATGCCAAATGTAGGAGGGCCAACTCAGAAGCGAAGGTTACTCCTAGCCAGTGTGACCACGTCGATCATGCTATATGGAGCCCCAATAATTTGGGCAGAGGCAATGCGGGTGAAATCGTATGCACGAAAGTTAACTACCGTGCACAGGCGAAGTGCACTAAGAGTGGCGTCCGCCTACCGTACGGTATCGGACGATGCGGTCTGCATTATAGCAGACATGCCGCCCATTGACCTTTTAGCACTGGAAAGAAAGGACGTATTCGAAGCAAGGGGCAGAACGAATGATAAAAGCCAGAATGAGATCTGGGATGCTTCAAGAAAGAAGACAATGGCTGAATGGCAAACAAGATGGGAAGCTAGTGACAAGGGGCGATGGACTCATTGCCTTATACCAAAGATAGAAGACTGGATTGGAAGAAGACATGGGGAGGATAACTACTACCTCACGCAGTTTCTGACCGGGCATGGATGCTTCCGGGCGTACCGACACCGGTTTAAACTTTACGACAGTCCGAACTGCCCAGTCTGCCTGGAAACTAGCGAAGATGCAGAGCATGTCTTCTGTGACTGTTCGCGATACGAAAGTGAACGAGAAGTACTCGAGTGCTACCTCCAGACCTGAGTGACACCTGAGTCAATGATGACAGCTATGCTGATGTAGGAGGATGGTTGGTGCGCAGTAAACAACTACGTAAGGACCATCCCCAAGAAAGTTAGATATGACGAAGTAAAGAGAAGGCAAAGACAAGGCGAAACAACCGAGTAAAATATGCTATATGAAGACTACTGAGCCGTAAAGACGAAACGCTCCTTGGACTGATGCAGAGGAACGTAGGTCACAAAGTTGAGCTCTCACTCCCCTGCCCGATGCAGAGGGACGTAGGAGCTAGGGTTGAGTACCTTTCAGTGCTCCTCAGACCGATGCAAAGGAACGTAGGTAACTGAGTTGGAGCCCAGACTCCCTCACCCGATACGGAGGAACGTAGGTGTCAGGGTTGAGTCCGTCCTGAGGATGACCGGACGATGTTGTAAGAAGTATACGGCCGGACGATGCTGCAAGAAGCAGACGGTTGGATGATCCAGAAAGAAGAAGACGAGTAATACCACATCTTTAAATTCGTCAGCTAATGCTTTTGCTGCACTTTTGGTTGATGTTGCATTCAACGTTTTTAACTTTTTAACTCTTTTCTTACAGCTAGAGCTATTTTGTCATCAACATTGCTGCTCTCATCACTTGATTCAATAGTGCTAGATTTTGCAACATTGATGTGATTAGACAATTGATTTTTCTGTTCAATCGTCTCAATTTTTTTTGCTTGACTGAGATTCTTTATTATTTCAGTAAGAGCTTTAACATCAGTTTCTAAACTGGAAAATTTCTTGTCATTTTTCTTGTTTGTTGATTCCAGATTATTAATAGCATTTTCAGTATAAACAACGTGCTCTTTCCAAGCATCCATTAAATTATTTACAGTCGTACACATTGTATTCAAAGAGCTTTCAAGTTCATCCTTCTTATTACCTGAAAATGGACACCTAGTTAGCATTGTCTTTCACATCATTACACTTCTTTGAATAATTTTAAGTAGTTAATTTTAAATAAGCAGAAGGAATATTTCTTAATTTAAAAGGTTAAATTCAACAAATTTTATGGCCATTAATTTGATTAAATTTTTACCTTTTGATCGATCAATTTTATCATTAATCTCATCATTTAACACATCGTTTTGACTCAAATCTTTCTCATTAATCTCATCATTTAACACATCGTTTTGACTCAAATCTTTCTCATTTCTCTCAACATACTCTTCCTTGTTATTTTGGAGATTTGCAGTCTCCACAGAAATATCCTCTGCATTTTCTTGTTGGTTTGACAGCCTAGGCATTTGCATTCCATTACCATATACATTCAATGACGTTATCACGCTTTTTATTATTTTCCACACGAGTTTATTATTAGTTTCCACATTATTATTAGTTTCCACTTCTCACTTCGAGATTAAATTCAATGTTAGCTGTCAAATGTTGATTTATTTAATTTTCTTATAATTGACTCGAATGAATTTTGCCATCAGGATGTGTTTCAAATTTGATTAACCGAACAACAAGTATAACCAAAATGAAACAAGTGAAACCGTCAATATCCGAACAAAAGATTATTTTTGAATTCACCTTCACTCACACAATAATATTCGCACTGCGTATCTTTTGTACGAATAATCCAACAAGAATTTCGGCGTCTTTCAAATTAATAATAATATTAAGATTATTCACATCATCATTAATATAACATATCTTAGTATTGTGTTTTGAACACGTCTTTTAATAAATATTAAATATTTGAGTTTCACACACCTAATTGATAATTAGCACCTGACTCAGTGCTTATATGTACAACGTCCTCGTGTACGTTCAACCACACCCTTTCATTTGCATGCTCTTCATTAAGTTAAAAAGTCTTAATGCATACTTCGAGAATTTTTGGAAAATTTCAATCTCCGTTTCTATAAGAATATATTTAATAATTAATACGTATTTCAAGTTTTGTTCACACTCCTCACAATCACATCTTTGAATATCTATCATTTACAATTCTTTCTTTGGAATGTATACATTCAAGATAAACAAAAACGATTTTTTGACTCGCGAAATAAAGAAGACTGTGTGCCGGGTACTGTGTAACTGAAACACGTAGGCTAGACATTTGAGCGCGTCTCAGTTTTCACGCCGGTGACGACGTCATTCTCACTCTCCCTCTTTCCAGAACTGAGATTTGATTGTCGCTCAATGCCTTTGTCTACATTTTTAAATAATTTTTCTTTTTGTTCAAATCTGGACAACGACGTCTCGTTATACCACTAGAACTGAGCAGCAAAGTCTTGCTCAATACCCGAGTTCTTCTCACATTATTTTATTTTACTATAACAAAATCTATTCAAATCACATTTCATCCAAAAATTGATGTTAATAGTTTACACGTACCTCATACGTTACTCATAATTTTAAATTAACAGTCATACTTCGCATTTTTAATCTTACCCTTTGTATTATCTGCTGCGCTGTTCTTTTCAAAGTTGTCGTTGCTGCTATTTTCCGAATCCATTGTTCTTCGAATTTTTCTCCTCTGTCAAATCTATGATTAAACCGCCTGTGAATGTTCTTCAACTACAGCATCCAGGTTCTGGTAGTAGCTATAAATCACGGAGAAATCGTCAGAACAAAGGTAGCAGCAATCGGAAGCAGAGCGTTCTTCTTTTCTTATTTACACTAAGTTTTTATGCACTATCACTTGCGCAGTGGAAGCGTGCTGGGCCCACACCTTTCGGAAGATTAATGAGACCAAGGTGAATAAATGATGTTCAATTGTTAAACAATAGTTCTTTATTAATAAGTCACTCTACTTTCTTACATACATTCGTTAAGAAGCTCTCTACCGAACTAAGGCAGAAGGGCCTGTAGCTCCTCAAGCTGCGGCACATAGCCATACAGAATAAGAGTAGGAGAAGAGCGCTCGCACTACAATATATGCATATATAGCTTATAGGCGCACTATACCAATATTCCAACAAAAAGAAAAGCTGGTCATAAACGCAGGAAGACCTGGATTACTGATGCTGTTGTGCAATCATACGCAACCAAACAATTATTATATAACCTCTGGCGTAAAGATATTATAAACGAACAACATGAGTATTTCACCTATGAAGCATGACAAAAATCTAATAGAAAATAGTGTAAATAATACGAAACAATTATTTAGTATGAATACAGGCTGCGCGAGATCTACAAATAATTATTTAATTCACGGAAACTAGCATAGGCTCGAGAGCCTTATTGTTACTAGAGGTGTTTGAATCTAACAATCTACGTGGACAAGTGGACACGTGACTGTCGCGGCGGTGGGACGGTTACGCGGACGCTCGTGCGCGGACGGTAGTCTGTCCGCTCTCTATGCTTACGCGGACCGGTTCTTTCAGGCGGACGCTGTTGGTGTGTCAGCAGTCGCGCTGAAGTGAATCGCGGACAGTAGAACGTCACGCTGCAGATTCTCGGACGGTGGAATGTCCGCAAGGATATTGCTCACTCTTACCTTCGGTCCTGATGATGCTGGCAAGCTTACTTTATCCCTTTATTCTTTTCTTAGGTGTTTAGGTTGTTTTATGGATACTCTTAATAATAATAATTATTATTATTAGAGAATCTGATTAATTGTCATTGTTTCTTTTATTGGGGACAACCCAGAACTCAGCAGATGTTACAATTTATTACATGATGTTTGATAGTTTAATCGTTCGTGACTTAGGTAGATTTAGTACTATTTAGATCGACGTTTAATCTAATAATTATGCATTCAAGGTCTTACAATGATGATTTTCCTGCGCACTAGAAATGGTTCTAATCACTCGTTCGTGGCAGGTGCTGATTGTTCTTATACTACACGATCTCTCGTGGCAATAATATAGTAATGTTGGTCAGCTGCACAGATGAAGACTTCTTCACTTGCTTTCGCCGGAGATTCCACTCGGCGGTCCTTCACTATAACTTATCTACGTTCAACTCACGTCTAGTAACGAAGAGTTATACTATACTCTACCCACAGAGTTGGAGTGGGTTCTAAGCACTCAATAAGCGATGCGAGCAGGAATACAGCACTCGTATTCAATCACCAGTTCCAGTTGCCGGTAGAAAGAGTATACGTGAAAAGGCACTGCGTGGATCGATCCCGGAGCTTATAAAGCCTCGGTGTCGATACATGCAATTGACATAATTTTATCGAAAAGGCACTACGCGACCAATCAGCATCTGCCACTACGAGGATACGCGCATGCAGGTGTTGTAATTAACCGCGCGCGAGTAGTGCTGACTCGCAGGTCAAGCACTGATCCGATTTTCGGCGATCGGTTTCATAATGTCGCAGTCGGTTTCGGTACACGTCGTCTGTGCGTGTGCATAAATGCCATCGCACAGGCGTTATACATATACGTATTTCGAATGTATAAACGTGGGACATTACATCTACATGACTTTCGGTAACTATCGTGCCCATGCATACTTGTGTTAAAATTAGAGATAAGCCACTATTTAGGGTCGACAACTGTACATATTTAGGGATAAGTTATGATTATAATTCAAGATGGAATACTCACATTCAAAACATCAAAAAAAAAGTTTCTCTTATTCATTTCCTTCAAGATCTTTCCGTCTATGACAACTGAAACTATGAAAATGATATATATTGCTTTTTTTCCATAGCATTATCAGTTACGGAATTATTATATGCGTGGGGTGGTGCCTATAAAAATAACATTAACCTTCTATAAAACCTTATAACAGTGCAAATGACTCCTAACGCAAGTACGTAGCGGAGAATAGCGCCAGGTGGTTTCCGCGTAGCTAGCTCAGTAGAGCACTTGTCCTGGAGGGGGATCTGCATCTGCTAAACAGACTACTCGGGATTAGTAGCATGCCATATTATCACGTGGTAATATCATCTCTGTATGTGTAGAAGGAAAAAGGGTCTTCATGCAGAAATAAATACCTCCAATATTTATACGAGAAAATTAGTAGATATAGAGTTTATTCAATAAGAAACCTAGCTACTGTTACTGAGGTAGTCAAAACAAGTCCACTTTTTATATATGTTTATTTGCGAGATACATATAATAATAGAAGTTGCATAAATTGATTGACGATAAATGATGATTAAACATTCTCATCAAACAATTTTATTCACCGTAATTATCAATAAAAAGTACATAAATCAATAAAAATACAGAAGTTGATTTGACTAATTTTTTTTTTTTTTTTTTTTTTGGGTTGAGTGTAAATTATTGAAATTTTATTTGTTTATTACTCCTTTTATAGGCTCCAAATTTTTGCCTAATAGGGCTTAAAATAATGTTCATTCACGGCTCAACTATGATAGCCACTTTATTCCCTAAAGTAGCTTTTTATTCCCTCATGTATTTTTTGTCCCTCATTTGCAAGAATAAAGATTTTATTTCCTCGTTAAAAAAAAAAAAAAAAAAAATGGGTGGCTTTTTCGAACTCGAGAGTTCATGGCCTCACAACGTATCGTGTTGTGTTTCTAGATGAATTTTAGCGTTCGAAAGTTTCCAGGGTAGGCTCATCATTTCCACCGGATCTGAAAAAACTGATCGCGCTGATGGGGGCTCAAACCGACGACCCCTTGACCGGGAGGCAGGTGGTTTACCACGGAACCATCGCTGGTCTTTATTTCCTCATTTGCGCAACTAAAATTCAAAGTTTTTTCAATTTATTAATTTTTTGAGAAATTTAAAACTTTTTAAAGAATTTTTAATTTTTTGAAAAATTGAAAAAAAAATTAATTTTAGAAACATTTGAAAATTTTATTTGTACTGACTCAAGTCCCACTTTTCAAGACAACAAAGTGGCTATACACAGTTAAGTCGTGAATAAAGTTTTATACAATTACGAGTTAAAGCAAAATGTGCAGATTTATGCAAATTATAATGTTTATAACTTTTTTTCCCAGGCTTAAAACCTTCACCAAATTTTAACTGAGTCTTGATTAAAGTAGAATCTACCTATACTCAAAATTTAATAAATTTCTGAACCGTCAATCACCTACCGATAGTACTAGCTTAAATCTAAAGGTGGCAGAACTTGGGGTCAAGCTTCACGCACCAAGTGATTGCATTTCTAGTCATTAAAGGGTAAATTAATTTTTTGTAACACAAGCACGATTTTCGCGTTTTTCTGACCTATTAAACGGGACTAAAGTAACTTTTTTCCGACCGGCGGGCAAAAAAAACTGAAAAACGCCCGCTAACGCTAACATTTTTCGGGAAATTTTCTATATGTATATATAGATATATATAAATTTAAAAATTAGTCTACTAAGAGTGTGGTCGCCGATTCTGAAAAAAGTTGCATCAGTCGCACTCAATATCTAAAAAAAAAAACGCAAAAATCTGTACTTGCGTTACAAAAAATATGGTGTGCACCAAGGGCTAAGTGGGCTTTTTGGCCTCGTGTGGTTGCAGTACTCGTCTGCGGCTCGTAAACGCCCTCGCCTTCGGCTCGGGCCGCCTTCGCCTCGCCTTGACTCATACTGCAAACTCCACACTCGGCCTAAAAAAGCCCACTTTACGCCCTTGGCACACAATATACTATTTCATGGTTAAAAACGTAGATGTCAGACTTATTTTTCTCTAATGACAAACCTCACACTCGTGTAAAATCAACACGTGTATCGAACCTCATTTTTCGATACAGCGGGCGTAAAATGTAACTGAACGCAGGCAGAGCGCTCGTGTAAGTGCATTTTACGCACACTTTATCGAACAACATTGAATTATATTTATATTTCATTGTTTTTCACAGGTTTTATCTTATTTCTATTTTTTGTTGATGGGACCCTCTAAAATAAATTACTTTTTTTGTCATAATACTGTATAATAGAAAGTAAAAGATTTGTACATACCATACCGTCTATCTTTTTTAGAAGGCAAATTTCCATTTTGTTCTAATCGATCTAGGAACTCTTCAGAATAACCATTATAAGGCAACTGATTTCGAGTTACAGTATCATCAGCTTCTTCTTTTGAAATTGCTGTAAATAAATTATTCATTGGTTACTTGAAATAACAATGATGCCATTTAAATGTACAACATTTATTTATTAAAATATGTTGAAGTGTAGAGATACCCCGGTAAAAATGTTCAATAATCGTTTTCCACCACTTTGCGAACTCTTGAAAGGTTCGCCAACGTTTTCAATATCGGTTCGCAGACTCTCATTATTTATGTTACAATTTTTTATTAGCGGTTGGTTGACCACTGATGTAATTTTTAAATCGTAAGAAACATCAAATAAACTTTATTTGAAGCACAATAACACATTCGGAAAGTTATACTATCCATGAACAAACATTAGATCAACAATTAATCCACTTTACACCGTGAAATCAGTAAATTCAACAATCGTGTGTAGTGTCACGTACACACACTAGCGTACGTGTGGCATGGCAACAGCCGAGGTACATTGCATGGTCGCCGATTCAAGCGGATGCTACCTGATGTCCTTCTTACCACTCTCGATGAGTTGACGCGAGTCTAATTATGAAAAGCGGACAGTTCACGCATCAGTTTGCGGAAAGCGTTCTCTTATTTTACATGCAGCTTTATAGCTATCTTACTGCTCCAGCGGAAAGTTCCCCAGGAGTAGTAAGCTCAAGCACACACCTTTCTCTCTCCCCTAATACAAATAAACGAGTGATCTTTCTGAACTTGTCTTCCCATCCAAGACTTGTTGCACCTTGCTTTACGTCTCTGGACTCAACCCTCGAACGGCACAGTCAAAAACCTCGCACCTCTTCTCATATCCCAGTAAAAGTTGGCACTCTTTTTGTTGGTTTGTGCTAAAGGTATTTCCAAAAGTAAGAAGCAGAAAAATCGTTTGGCAAGTGAAGAAACATAGATCAGACATCAAAATTGAGATAAAAAATAAACAACCATTGTAATAATTAAAAAAGAAGGAAAAGAACCATAAAAGAATACAAATATGATTTGAACGGATTGACAGGGAGGAAGGGACACTATACCATTGCATATACACTATACAAAAGAGAGCTGAATACCCAACACCAAAAATGAAGTTACTATAAGCTATAATCATCGCAAGATTTTCAAAATAAATACAATTTTACTAAATATGTATAAAATTTTGCCCTTATATGTCCCTCGTAAGGCTTATTGAACGCGTGCGCACATAATTACGTATTTGTATAGCACGGCTGTATTTTTGGAATATTTTGCATAATATACAAATACACATTAAGTCCGGTGATTGACTGGGGTCTGAGTGGCCACTTCAGCCTACGTAGGTGTTACCATCCGAATGACTTTTTAATAATTTGATTTGAACAAAAAATTTTTAATAATTAATTTTTAAATTTGAAAAATAAAAATTTTAGAGTTCACAACCACAGTTCTTAGTTATTTTCTGATGATAACATCAATTCAGGCACTCATTATATTATTTTTTTGTTTTTAATAATTTTCTGGAAATTAAAAGATGGTTCAAATTTTGTGCAGAGATCTGTGCAGTATAAAATTAATTTGCACTAAAATACGAAGCTGTGGAAAAAGGTAACTTTCCCCTATCCTCGCATTCACACATATTTGCCGTCAAAGCGAACCGGTATTTCTCACGCCGAGCGAGATGCAAACTTCAAACATACCAACAGTTTCACTACGTCTGTGTTTTTGCATTCTCAAATACATTGAGAACTAACGTTATCACCCGAATCCCGCAGCAGCTTTGCCAATCGACAGCACATTATGAGGGTACGACACCAAACACTTCGCGCAGACCGCTCTCTAGCAACGAAGTTTAAATGCTCTTTATTCCGATATCTGATATTATAAAGTTACATTGTATTCACACGACATGCTTGGGAGCAAGCATGCAGAACGTCTCGACTATTTACCGCAGATAAGACTGCAAACTGCTGCTACTGATTTTCGTTCAAATGCTATTTATTGATCCATTGATATTTTTATTTGAAACTTGGCACAGTGATACATGTTGTAACACGACAAAATCTTGCCGTGTGACACCGAGGTCCGAGCGGTCGGGGTGGAGCGTCTCAAGGCTGTATGAATGTGTGAGTGTGTATGATACTAATGTCGTTTATTTTCCGAGTAAACGACAGGAGACAGGGCAGTGGCCGCGACGGACAAAAAGCACTTCAGACGTCATGTACTCAAGAGCGAGAGACACGAGGAGATGACCAACGTTGGTGCGACCGCAGCAACCGATTACCTCGACCGGGCGTTCGAGTGAGCACGTGCACCGTGAGATTCGATGCAGGTGACGTGCCTTTCGTGGAGACTGATGACGTGAGAGTCTGATGGCAAATTATGGCGGTATACGTACACACACACACACACACTCACACACACACANCGTATGCATACGCACACACACACACACACACACACACACACACACACACACACACACACACACACACACACAGCCATCCGCACGGACATTTTCTAAAAACGTATGATTCGTACTCCAAACACCTCCTAAAGCGTTTCCACGAAGTATTAGCAAAACTGAAAATTTTACTATTACAAAGCTTTCTCTTGAGGAGGAAGCAAAAACGCGTATATAAATTGTAAAAACGGACTTTCGTCCCACTATCTTCTAGCAAAAACAAAGAAAATGAGACTTGGTGGGTTAAAATCCACCAAGTAGAAGCTGAGAAACAGGCGTATACATACGCACACACACACACACACACACACACACACACACACATACATCCGTACGGACATTTNAAATGAGACTTGGTGGGTTAAAATCCACCAAGTAGAAGCTGAAAAACAAGCGTATACATACACACACGCACACACACACATACATCCGTACGGACATTTTCTAAAAACACCATTTTTCGACTAAAAATTCATCAAAACACACTTCCCACATGTTTTTACACAAACTCCAAAAATTACTATTACAAGGCTTCCTTAGGAAGAAAGCAAAATATACACGTTGTTTTTCAAATTATGACAATAAAAAACCTCTGCCAAGTCATTGGCACTTAGCTTCCTCCTATTCTGCTAGTGGAAGATAATAACATGGTTTCTAAAAAATCTGTAGGATGTATTATATTCCTTTGAGGATTTGAGAGTTAAGATGCATGCACTTTATATGAGTGTCACGCAATCACT
The DNA here is from genome assembly GCA_012977825.3 of Pteromalus puparum. Lineage (NCBI taxonomy): Eukaryota > Metazoa > Arthropoda > Insecta > Hymenoptera > Pteromalidae > Pteromalus > Pteromalus puparum. Next base: position 26,393,045 of record CM053170.1, read on the forward strand.
TAATAAAATGGAAAATTTAATGTGAAAGTTTTATTTATTGTATGTATATTGTTAATAATGTAATGTAACTTAATTAAAAAAATATTTTTATTTACTATATAATACATTTCTTTTGCTTCCTCCTAGAGGAAGCTTTGTAATAGTACAATTTTCAGTTTCACTAAAACTTCATAGAAACATGTTTTTAGATGTTAGAATTTGTTACGTGTTTTTAGGAAATTTCCGTATAGATGTGTGTGTGTGTGTGTGTGTGTGTGTGTGTTTGTGTTTGTCTCTCTCTCTCTCTGTGTGTGTGTGTGTGTGTGTGTGTGTGTGTGTGTATACGGTGATATTTCTGAAACTACTCCGTCAATATCAATCAAATTTGACATGCATATCTATTTTTGGATTCTGAATTCGGAAAAAACATTTATTTTTTAATTTTTTCAATTACTTTTGTTGAAAATACTTGTGTATATACAAAACTAAATCTCAAGGGAAAGTTGTGCTACACATAGAAAAACTCTTTTATGTATTTATGGCTACTCGGGTTGCGACTCGACGTGCTGCGACACGTCGCTCGCCTCGGACTTCTCGGAGGGCCTTGCCATCTGGAGTCGGTCTGTTGTAGTATACAGGGTCCATTGTTTTAGGCCGTTTACTGCATTGCTATGCACTGCCGAATATGCGCTAGCTAGTCTGCGACTAGAACTCATAGAGTATAGACGTGCTCCTTCTCTCTGCTACTCAGAATAAAGTCTCAAAGTTAAATTGAATATTCTGAGTTTTACCTTTATTATTGATCCCATTTCCAATAAGTTTTTTTATGGCCAATTTTTGATTTTCGAAAAACATTTTTTTCTTTTTTTTTTAATTATTCCATTGTTACAAAGAATTCAGCTAAAATGCATTAGAAAGATAATAAAATTACCTACTTTTCCAAAAAATTTGGCTTCCTCTTATAGGGTTGTCGTTGCACTGATAATATTAAAATCGCATTCACATACTGTATTTTAAAATAATATTTTATTTCTTGGAACAATAAATTTCCTTGAAGGAAGCTACGTGCCAATGAATTGGCAGCGGTTTTTTCCTGGGGAGGGAAGGCTTATCAGTGGGGGGGATGGGGTGGTTACCAAAAGGATAGATCTAAAAGTTCTGCATCAATTATGGCCGGGCGGGTGGCCCTGTGCTGCCGAAAAGTGTAGTCTTTGCCCTAATTTAGTATCCAAAAATGGATATACATGCCATATTTTGTCGAAAAAACACGTAATTTAAGAAGACGGATACACCTTGAAATGTCAAAAAATAAAAAAATTGAAATTTTTATTTATAATTATAAATTTATAATTATATTAAATTGTTTCAAAAATTGTTTAAACAATGCTATAAACTGAGAAACATTGTTAAAAACCAAAAATAATGACATTTATCAGATACAGCAAGTCTTCGATGCCCAAAAATCATGATTCTCATTTTTACGGCTACCGTAGACTTACTCAGGATTATGGCTTCGAAGGGCAGTTTTACTTTGACAAATATGCTTGAAATACATATATTTAGGTTATGAATGTGGGAATTCGAAAAAGAATTTGGTATATGACATATACAGATATTGTTTTTGATTTTTTTAAATGTTTCTCAGTTTATAATAGCATTGTATAAACAATTTTTGAAACATTTTAATATAATGATAAATTAAAACTTCAATTTTTTATTTTTTGACATTTTGAGGTGTATTTGTGCCTTTAAACTGCATAAAACTTAAAATAAATTTCCAACCTGTTTTTGAGAAAATCGAAAATTTTACTATTACAAAGCTTCTTGTAGGAGAAAGCAAGAACCTAATAGGCTTAAGTTCACCGATTTGGGAATTCCGAATAATTAGTTTCGATGCGAGCAGTATGTAATCATTCATTAGTTTTTCTTTAAATAAAAAGACATTTTTTAATTTTAAAATTTATTTTATCCGTATATATAATTTTCAAAATGACCTCCCCCTGCCGTTATACAATTACCCAGTCTATAGTACAAGCTGCGTTAACCTGACTGAAGCCTGTTGCTTTCTCCTAGAGGAAGCTTTGTAATAGTAAAATTTTCATTTTTTATTATGGCCATTTTTTGATTTTTGAAAAACACTATTTTGCGTTTTTTTAATCATCTCATCGTTACAAACTACTTAGCTAAAATGCATTTAAAAGATAATAAAATTATCTAGTTTTCCCCGTTTGGTCCTCGGAATCGACCACTCCGTTCGGCAAATAAAATGAAAAAGGTAATTTTTATAATTTCACATCTCTGAAACTAAACATCATAACCTCACGAAAAAAATCATGTTGATGGGTCACGTGTCAAACTATATTTCATTTAAATTTTAAGTGATTTAAATACTTATTTTTTCAGTAATAAATCGAAAACTGAAAAAATGAGTTTTTTTGTGCCTCGATTACGGGTGTAAAAAGGCCTTATAGCACTTGAGATTTTGGGAAAAGGTAGATATTTTATGTGTTTTTGCTGAGTTCATTGCGCAGCTTTGAAACCTCTATAGTTCTTAAGATATCAAGGTTTGATTTTTTTTTTTAACATTTTTTGATTCCTTACATTTCTAAAACAATGTAGACAAATGCATCAAAATTTTATTTGGTCATTTGCCATAAACAAAGCTAACTGCTGTTAAAATTATAAACAATTTCGTTGAGCAGTTCTCAAGTAAAGAGCTGAAATGTACAAACCGATTTTTCTCAAAAGTCAGGATGATCTGCTCCTCCAGGAACTAGAAGAAAAATGCTGATAAGATAAAAATCAATCGTAATGCAATATCCGCGCGATGTTGCTCCTGCGACAGCTTGAGTTTTACTACTAACTAACTAAATTTGAATAAAATATTTATATTTAAAGTACTGCTTTTTGGCTTAAAAATGTAGTCGAGAATATTGTAGTCCCGAGTATTTCGTCCGAAAATACACGCACAGTTAAACAACGTAATTTACCCATTTAGCACTATATGATTTTTCCTAATTAGATGTCGCTGTATATCAAAATTTCCGCAATTTCTTCTGAAAGTAGAAGTTCTAAGGAGTATTTAAAAAAAAAATTGTCATGATTCGTGGAGAATTTCGTAGTCCCGAGCATTTTGTCCGAAAATACACGCATAGTTAAAATACGTGATTTACACATTTCGGCACTATATGATTTTTCCTAATTAGATGTCGCTGTATATCAAAATTTCCGCAATTACTTCTGAAAGTAGAACTTCTAAGGAGCATTTAAAAAAAAAATTTATTATGATTCGTCGAGAATTCTTTTGTCCCAAGATTTTTGTCTATAAACATCTCAAAATTTCCCACTGTGCGCCGGTTCAGACATTTTCCCCCTCAATTTAGGGCAAGATGGCCGTGGCGAGCGGAGGCTTGCCGCGTGGTGATCCTACAAAAACTTACAAACATCATCCATAATAAAAAAGTTAAAGTAGTAGTGTGTATTATTCGTGAAGAGTTATTATATATTATACTAGTGATTTTGTGAGAAATGAGAAAGCAGTGCTATTGAGTGAAGTTCTAGGAATCTGTCATGAGCACGAGGATCTCGACCTAACCTCAAAAGTGGACAATAAATTGCTGAGTAAAGATGCGAGGATTTGAATTGCTCAAGTAAAGCACTTTGAAAAACAAGAAATTAGAAAACGGATACTAGAAGATTTTCAAAATGATCTAACAGAAGATGATAGTGAATTAATTGATACCAATTTGAAACTTAAAAATGCTTTTTTAAAGGAGCTAAATACAGAATTAAGAGATAAAAATCTATTATTAAAGAAGTTATTAGACAAGAATAGAAATGAAATACCGACGGTTAAAAGCAAAACTTTTGCTGAAGCTATTTCAAGTACTAAAAATATCCTAAAGACTAAACCTGTTCCTAATATCATATTAAAAAAAATATGTCGACGAGAGTATTGATGAATTAAACAAAAAGGTATCTCACTATTTGATAAAGGATAAATTAATACAAACGAAGAAGGTTATCAAGAAATTAGATCAAGAAATTTAATAATTATTATCAAGAAAAAAGATGAGATAGTCATAAACTTATTAAATGAGGAAAGTGTCACCAAAGCACATAAATTACTAAAAAGTGAACTTGTAGAGGTATGTGATGTAAATAAAGAACAAGTTGTAAATCCTAAAGATAAAGATGTAGGATTGAATAATTTGGAAAAATGGACATTGCTAGTATTGAACTAGATATCAACGAAAGGAACTTTGGTGCTTTTAAAAAATGTGTTGTTTTGAATTCCTATGAGAACAGTAAAACTGGATCGCAGTCTGTGATATTGGAAGTGCCTGCTGAGTTATACCAACACATTAGAGAGAACAAGAATAGACTCTTTGTAGGATATAAAAACTGCAGAGTATATGATTATTGTAACGTTAAACCATGTTTTAACTGTAGCAGATTTGGTCACAATGGAAGAAAGTGTACAAATAAAGCTATTTGCCCAAAGTGTGCTGGTGAACATAAAACAGTAGATTGTCAAGCAAATAAGGTCAAATGTGCAAACTGTGCTTACAGTAATAAAAAATATAAAACAAAGTGCAATATAGAACATGTGGCAATGGATAGCCAAGAATGCGGAATTTTGCAATCCAAGATAAGGAAGTATATTTATTATACCGACTATACAATGAAGCCTACTTTGCCAAGATATATCGGCAAAGTAAGAACGTTAGAGAGAGGTATGGTAGCTAAGGCTTCTGGTATTTCGGCAACGTCACTTCAATCATTGAATACTAATATAGCAGACAGACTAAGGAGCAAGACATAACAATGGATCAAGATATCAGCACTGAGGACATAGGCAAGTTTGAATGTGAAGT
>CM053170.1:26400906-26418790 GCA_012977825.3 Pteromalus puparum
ATTGCGCAGCAAGCTAAGTTTGATAACGGATTGATTATCGAAAGTTATTAAGACACGCGATCAACTGTTGAACAAAAAAGAGTAAACTTTTTATGAATAAATAATTGAATAATTATTAGTTAGAATAATATTTTGATAATTTATAATGAGTAATATATATATATATATAGTAATGATATAATTGAGGTAGTTGATAGATTGAGTGTTGTAAGTATTGACATAAAACTCATGACAGGAGAATCCATTATGCGAAATAATGAAATAGTTTGCTTGAACTAGGAGTACAAAATATTGTAAGTGAATTGCGCAGCAAGCTAAGTTTGATAACGGATTGATTATCGAAAGTTATTAAGACACGCGATCAACTGTTGAACAAAAAAGAGTAAACTTTTTATGAATAAATAATTGAATAATTATTAGTTGGAATAATATTTTGATAATTTATAATGAGTAATATATATATATATATAGTAATGATATAATTGAGGTAGTTGATAGATTGAGTGTTGTAAGTATTGACATAAAACTCATGACAGGAGAATCCATTATGCGAAATAATGAAATAGTTTGCTTGAACTAGGAGTACAAAATATTGTAAGTGAATTGCGCAGCAAGCTAAGTTTGATAACGGATTGATTATCGAAAGTTATTAAGACACGCGATCAACTGTTGAACAAAAAAGAGTAAACTTTTTATGAATAAATAATTGAATAATTATTAGTTGGAATAATATTTTGATAATTTATAATGAGTAATTGGGTTCATAAGGTACTGAGCAGTCGTAGCAGGATAAGGTTAAATAATAACACATATTTATGTTGTATATAAATTTGTGGCATGAAGTCTTTAATCACTTTATTTATGAAGCAAAAATCAATTGGAAGAATTATTATGAGTGAAAGATATCGATATCAAAATAACAATCTCGGCGAAAATAACTAGAATAATGATGACAAATCGTGATACAATCGAACACAAGCGAAGTTTGAATCGGTGACTTGAATTACAGGATATACAAATATAATTATCGAGTGGAAATATATTGACCTGGATATGTAGAAAATAAGTAAATATCGTTGTTAATAGATGAAATGTAGTTAGATGTGTGAAGAATGCCGAATAAATGATATTGAAAAAGAGAAACTTTGATGATGAATTTACATTGAGAAATGTTTGACAAAGAAATGATATTGCTAGTTTGAAATGGAAATATGATGATTTTTCTGGTATGAAGAATTTAAGAATAATTGGAAGAAAACAACTTATTTGACCTTACCGTGACATCAGGTGGAAGCCCGGCGTTTAAACGGATTTTATAAGGAAAATAAGTTGTTCTTTGGAGGAAATTGTAATTATTGTTGTAGAAAAAATGGCAGCGAAAAGGATGTAATTTCAATGACATGTGAAGATAAGCGAAAAAAGATCATTCATACATTTATACAATATGATGATGCATTCGCCTCGTAATCATTATTCGTTAGGTGCACGAGGGCTTATGATGAGAGAATTAGTAATACGAATAATCGCGAATTAGGTCCATAGGCACTCGACTGGGACGTGATATGATCACCGCCAGCCGGACAGCGAAAGCTGTCTTTTGTACCCGTCGGAGGTAGAGTTATTGTGTTAGGTTATGCGCAGAGTATTCCCAGGATGGGAATGACTTCCCAGATCATTCTTCGAGAGAGATCCCCGGGTGCGGAAAAAAAGAGTTAGATAAAGCGAAAGATTAAAATACTAATAAAATACTACGGAAGAAAAACCAACGGCGATGCGTGACTGCAACTCAAGCGGCTGGATCCGAGCTTCCTTCTGGGATTCTCCTACGCGTGGCTTCGTCGCACTTGGTAACGTAGGGGAGATGTGGTCTGCAATAATAATGGAGTCGAACTAACTGCGCTGGAGCCCTCGTTCTGCTCGCGAGCTGTGGAGACGCGAAGCAAGAGAGAGATAGCGTGCTGCGCATAAACGCAATTGCGTATACATGTGTATTCAGCGCGTCGATGGAAAATGCACACGCGCTGCCAAAGACTAACCTATCCTCTCCCGCGGCATCAGACCCGCGAGCGAGAGAGAGATAGACCGAATGCAGGGATGTATGAAGTCCCGCCGGGGCCCCCGACTAAGCGCAATCTCGTGGTCAGCTGCGCCGGATCCCCTATATCTATCCAGCTTCTGGATATGGACGTTGCATTTAGAATTTCTGCTATGTATAGATGTCATGACATACGAAAGTATGAATTTGTCAATAGTGTAAAAAAATTCTTGGTAAGACATAGGAATGTAAAAAATCACTGTATATTTGTTGATTTCAATATTGATATACTAGAAAATAATGTAGCAAATCTAGAAACTAGTGACAAATTAATTGGTCAAGAATTTGTAATTAATTATCTTGAACGTGAATATGTACCGTACTTCAGAGGAATTACACGGCCCTCCTTAAATAATGAGAAGGGAACGTGCATTGATAACTGTTTCGCTAGAACTAAAAATATAGAAATTGAATCTATTAAATTAAATACACCGTTTAACGATCTCTATCCGTTATTCATAAATATAGATCAGATTAAGGTACACAAAGCAAGCGAAACAGTTAACAAATGCATAAACTATAAAAAGTTGAAAAATATAGCTGAAAATTATGACTGGCAGATAGTACTAAAAAAACAGGAGCCAAAGATGCAGTAAATAAACTTACACAAATGATACATAGCTGTCTTGAGATAGCTACATATTCCAAAAAATTAAAGAAAAAAAATAAAGAATCACTGCCAAGAAAAAATTGGATAACTAAAGCAATCCAAGTCTCGTGTCAAACTAAAGAAAATTTGTATAAATTGTGGAAAATGAACCCAACTAATTTGGAATTAAAAAATGAATACAAAAATTACGAAAAAACTTTAAATAGAGTCATTAAAGATGCAAAATACAAATTTAAGAATAAAATAAAAAAAGCCGCTGCCAATTCCTTGGTACGTAGCTTCCTTCAACATTATGTATTGCTTAATATCAGAATTGTTTTTACTTCATATATAAAGTTCTATCAATTTTTTTTTTTGTTTGATGAATAAAATTATTTCGAATCAATCACATATATATAATTAAATCTCTCTGTCTGTCTGCCTGTCAGTCTGTCTGTCTGTCTGTCTGTCTGTCTGTTTGTCTCTCTCTCTCTCTATCTTATTAATTACATCTAAATGATATCGTTTCCTCATCACCAAGCGGTAGATATCCCGGCGCGTCTTTTAGGCACAACCGCGACACGGAAGTACCTTATAATTTTGTGTGCGAAAAATGTGTGAGATGCGATATCTCACGCAATTATCGATGGATCGGGCTGAAATTTTAGGAGGCCTCCTCTTGCGCAAACGAAAAAACTATTTTTTTTATCCCGATCCTCTACGTCGTTTTGAAATGCGCGCATAAATTGTTCGATTTTTTCGATTTTGACGCGTATTTTTGAATAAAAATTGTCTACTTACTCGATTATCTCTGAGAGACTTTAGTCAATCAAGCTAAAAATTTGTGTCCGAACTCCCCTCATAGCAGTAAGGTGCCATATTAATTTTGGGCTTCATCCTGCACGTATACGCAGAATGCGGTCAGCTCTAAAAATCGCTAAAAACGGTTTTTGGCTGTAAATCAAATTCTAAGCATTCTACAAAAAAAAAGTTAAATGGAAAAGTTGTAGATCTTTCAAAAATATAACCTTTTCCCATTAAGGGCCCTCGGGAGTATAGATATAGCTATACAATAAGCGATAAAAATACCGTCTCATTTCATCCCAACTTTTGAATCAGCCGGTGCACTAATGATGCTGAAAATGATATATGTTATGGTTTGATATACCCTTTCTGCGGAGAAGCGGGCTTTTAAGCCTTCATGAGCCCTGTGTATCATAAATGATTATTTAAATTTATCGATTTCAAAGCTGTCAGGAAGAAGCGTAAAAACAACATGTTTCTTTTGTTTTTCATACTAACCTCGAAATAGGGAGAAACTAAATAATCACATTTTGTAATTTATAGAGTCAACAAAAGCTTATAAGCTCATTTCCCCGCAGAAAGTGTATAACAAAGAATTACATACATAATTTTCAGCGTCATCGGAGCACCGGTTGATTCAAAAGTTGGGATGGAAGGTACCGCTTTTTTCTCTCGCTTATTATATAGCTATATCTATACTCCCGAGGGCCCTTAACATCAAATCATGAAAATGCTTATAACTCGAGTTTACAGCGGAAAATAGATTTTTTTAAAGCTAAAAAACCGATTATTTGCCATAAAACTTTGCGGATTTACGTCTTACATAAAAATGTTAAATGTAAAAGTTGTAAACATTTTTAAAATACAACTTTTTACCGTGGCAAAGATATTTTTTAACACTTTTTGACATACAACATTCCTAGAAGCGATTTTTTGATACATAAATTCAATAATAACTTTGCTGCAACATGCCCTATCTGACCCAGCACGAAAAATGTGTCAGATTTGATATCTCAGCCTGCTCTGAGAAGCCTGACACGTCCCTCTAAACTATGCTATTACAATCCATTTTCTAAATGAAACTTCTATTACTAAATTAAATCTTGATAAAATCTTGAATCTTCTGTTAACTGACTTTAAAATACTCTTGAAAATCCTCTTGAGTCCCACCATGTTAAATTGATTTTTTTTCATCTACAAGAAAAATAGAATTAAATTAATAAAACTAGAAAACAATGACTGTATAATTTAATTAACTGTTAAAGAAAAGCCAGCCTCTAACATACATGATTATATATACGTATAGTAGAAGTATAGTAGTGCCAGAGTCTTGAATGAAGTTACGTTCCAACTCCAAGATTTTGATAGCTCAGTTATCAACACCATCAGTATCCTTAGGTTGACTCCGGCAGACGCAGTAGACCATAATCCAACAAATGCAGAAGTTGTTATACACCTAGAAATACAGAAAAATATTACAAAATCAACCCATAAATAATTATTGAGAGATTCAGACCACTGATCTCTGCATAAAAATTTGAAACAAGGCAGCTTTTAAGTATGAATACCGTCAAACCACATGTTTCAGTCACATAGCTCACATTTACAAACATAAGATTATCATCATGAACCCTGAAAAGGTATCCGCGAGCCATTAGACATCTGTTTACTGAACTTATCATAGGGGACAAAGCGTTTCAAGTTAAAACTTATTGAAGATACAATATAAATTCAGCATACAGTTCAAGTTTATTCTAATATTTCCAAAATTACCTTTTCAGATTATATAAATCCATATCCAGATTCGTATTAAAATAGTTGAAGTATCCAAGAACGCCAACCAACGCTCCAAGACAGCAACAATTCAGTTCAAAATCGTCTCAAGGTGATCTAATCAGCTGGCAACGACAAACAGGACTGCCGGATAGTAGAAATAGAGCTCCAGGATCATTCGCAGGTGGTTGAGCCAGCTAGAAACGCCAACCAGCACTTGCAGAAAGTTCAAATGTGATTCTAAGGTTGTCTCCTGGTGATAACATCAACCAGAGATGCCAAGCAAGACGATCAGATACCATAAATCCAGCTCCAGAGTCGTATTGAGGCTGTTGAAGTACCTAGAAACGCCAACAAGCACCACCAGAGAGAGAGAGAGAGAGAGAGAGAGAGAGAGAGAGAGAGAGAGAGATATTGAATCCAGTCCAGGGTGATCTTGGGAGGCATCGGAATTACAACTCAAAAAAATAAATCACAAAATTACACTGATTATACTACACATAAAACAATAGATATCTGTTATCAACATAATGAACATAGGAAATAGAACAAAGGAAAACCAGTCGTAGATCTTATGCGATAGTGAATCTTCATCCAAGCAGCATCGCAGCATCTTGCAAGAAGAATGATTCAGCACATCAATAGAATGAGCAAGACCAGCATTCGCAGGAGTACTCCAATCCAAAAACCAAAGGATAACATTTAAGCAAAAACTCAAGTTTCTTGTTGGAGCTACATGTCTTCCTATACCTACTGCAGCACTCCTTGATTAACTAACACTTACACATCGCATCGTCGGTGCCATTGCGGGCGCATCGCTTTTGAATACCTTTTGCACTATCTTACAAAGCAACAACTGCGAGCAGCTGATCCGCGAGCGGAATCGCGGTGAGCAGATGTTGCTTGTAAACACATATAGGAACCATAGCAGCACTTCTGTTCTGATTTTAAAACTACATATAACATTGCTGCATCGCGTCGTTGTTTCCGTTTTTGCACTACGCACTCACTTATATCGCCGAAAAGTTAAACAGAGCAAAACATTGCGGTTAGCGTTTTTCTGCATGGCATGTCACCAACCGGTCGCCAGATCGATGAGCACAATGTATGCGCAGTCGTCGAGCTCGCTGCCTTGCTTCGACACAGCCAACGAACAGCTGTTCGGCTTTGCTTAGCTGATAATAAAACTAATACTTTTTCTGTTCAAATTATGTAATAAACTATCTTTGCACAAAATTCACGACTTTAGGAACGGGATGGAATTCGGTTAGTTCAGCGTGACGTCACAGTCACAGTCGCTGCCGATTAAGCAATTGTGCTCCTTAATTAGTGCCCCTCAATTACTGCCCCTTGATTCTTGCACCTTAATGACCCTCCAATACTGCCATTCGGCTATTACCTCTAAACCACTGTTAATACTTATTCTGTAATAAGTTCTAATATTACACACCCGGTTAATTCAAACTTTGAATTCCGGAAATTTTTGCCAGTGCCGGCCGCTTGTTAACTAGGGCCGGCGCGCATGCGCTCTATATCAGAACGCGGCCACTCGCGTCCAGCGAATGCTTATCGGCTCTGGATATCCCCAATGGGGAACCTGCATGAAAAAATCCATTAGTTCCGTCATCTAAAATATCGAAAAATAATCGACACGTATTTTTTTTCTTTTTTCAATTAAACGATTATTAACAAAGATATAGAGAGTTGAAATGTGTTACGTCACTGATTCGGACTGTGTATAGTATATCTATATCGTCCAATTCAGTGACATCACACGATATTTCAACCCGCTGTACCTTTGTCAATAATCGTTTGATTAAAAAAAGAAAAAATACGTGTCGATTATTTTTCGATATTCTAGATGACGGACCTAATAGATTTTTCCATGCAGGTTCCCCATTGGGGATATCCAGAGCCGACAAGCATGCGCTGAACGAATGAATTACTACGACGAACGTGGGGTTGGCGAGCGAAGCGAGCAGGGGGGAAACCCCCCTAGTTGTTTATAAATAAATGTTTGTGCGCAAACATATTTGATGCCGACGAATTTTATAATGTAGAAAATTGAGTAATCTACGATATAAAAGCATTGAGTAAATCTTATCCGATTCTTGTTGTTCAAATTTGTTTTAAAACGGCATTTATTTATTCATTTATTTATTTATTTATTCATTTAGTTATTTATTTATTTAGTTATTTATTTATTTATTCATTTAGTTATTTATTTATTTATTTATTCATTTATTTATTTATTCCGCATACAAGAGCTGGAACGGTCACGACTTTTCTCGGTCCTGTAGTAATGTAGATTTATGCAAAAAATAGGTAATTTAATGATTTTACTAGAGAAAAGCAGTGAATGTTTACTAGTCTGTGTCGTCTTTCTGACAGCAGACTAAATAGAATGATTTGATTTAATATTTATATTTTTTAGTCAGGTCCGGGATACGAGGTAGTGGAAATTAACACAATAATAAGACTATGATTTTAACAACATAAATATATTCAAATTATTGATAGAACTGAGAATATTGCATTGATTGTTGCATATATTCAATATCACAAAATGAAATAAATTAATAAATTCGCTTTTGATTTTTACAAACGAAAATATAAATAGATACGCGTTAAATTGCGTTATATGATTGGATCGCTGATCAAAGTCGTATTTTTATAAAGAATATTTTTACGCAGATACGCTTAATTTGCGTTATCTGATTGAATCGAAGTTTTACAAATGTTTGATGATTGGAAAAATTTGTGTAAGTCTAGGACAGATACGCGTTAAATTGCGTTATCGTGCCTAACACAAAAATTTTATAAGTATATGAATATTCGGAAATTTCCCTAAGTCTTTTGAAAGGAACTGAAATTTTTCGAAGTCCAAGATTGATACGCTTAAATCGCGATATCTTGCTTGACTAGAAAATTTTATAAGTCCTTCAAGAGTGAGAAAATATTCTAAGTGTTTTATCTACCAAGGCTTAATGGTTGCTCTTGGTAGGACTAGTGCGCTGATAATTGCGCTGGAGCTAGTGACTGGCTATAGGCCGCGCGGGTCCTTATATAGGCTACGGAGAGAGCGGGACTCGAGCCGCCGAAAAAACGCTTACATACAAATATATACACGCACATTCACATCTATATACAAAAACCATTCATACAAGCATATGGAGATGCGCACGCCGCGCCTCCGCTACGTCATCATCCCCACCTTCGCACGCTGTGCACGCCGCACGATAGATACAGATATATACACGCGCGCTCGCGTCTTTCGCCGCCTCTGCTGCTCCTTAGTTCTTGCTGCTGCCATCGCTGGCTGTTGGCGCTGCTGATGTTCTGCTGCTGCTGCTGCCTGATCAGCTGTGGCCCGGAGTGTCGGTGTAAAGAGTGGGGCAGAGTTACAGGCGCGAATATTTGCTAAAATAAAGTCAAAAGACTTTAGTTTTTTGTAATTTTAAATTGAAAATCCTGCGGAGCTGGTGTGGGGTGTTACAGAGCTAAAAGCCTTTTTAAAAATAATTACAAAATCAAAAGCAAAATACGATGACTCTGCTGTACGCACGCAGCTAGTATCTGATAATGAGAGATTTGAGAGAATTTTTGAACTCTAGCAAATTTTCGATACTGAAAATGCTAGGAGGTAATAAATTAAACAGACGCTTCATGCGGTTAATCGTAGAATAAAAGCCTAAGTTTGAGGAATACGTATCCTCACGCAACGGAAAATTAGATTGCAAGTTATAGACCACGTTCCCGTGCACAAAGAGCGGGTCACCTCCGGCCAATCAAGCGAACCCTTTATAATTTTGTAATTTTTTAAAAAAAATTTTTAAAAACAATATATTAAGTTGAAATCGCTCTAGCTGATATGAATTTGAGTTTCATGTATAGACCTACTTGTATATTTTGACGCCAAAGCCATGAAGTTCAAGGTAAGGAGCCAAATTAAGATAGTTAAGTAAAAACTGCCATCACAGTCTGATTTGGAATAACTTAACAAGTCTTTACGCCAAAGAACAGACATCGAACTTCAATATCTTGAATTTAGCATGATCATGACAGATTTGGACATGGACAATAACTGGCTCGCATACTGATGAGATTGAAATACCAATAAAAATCACTTAGCAGACCTCATCATAGTGATTTTGAACACATAGATACCACTTTTTATAGTATTTACACTTGAACAATACAAAGTCAGTCAGTCAGTACAGCATGCTTGTACAGTTTTATATGAGTGTGTACATGAGCGTCCGTGGCTCAGTTGGCTATCAGGCGCACGCCCTAACTAGCGGATATACGCTCGCTCAAGGGGTCGTGGGTTCGATTCCCGGTGAATGCACACTCGGATTTTTTCTGAGTTGTATTTCAACGGGAAAAGTACCCTGGACACCGGCTGCTTCGAGGAGAGTTTTTCCCCGGAATTATCATAAAACATAAGCAAAAAGCGTTAGGAGTCAAAAATCGTGTTTTTCAGTGTTTATTCAGTGATTTTGGGCACCTAGTGCTTTAAGGTTATGTTTTATGATAAAAACAACAGCACCATCGTATTCTACGTGAAAAAACCGCTGCCAAGTCCTTGACACTTAGCTTCCTCCTATTCCGTTTTTTTGTTATTGTTTTAAATATAACTAGCAAGCAACGCTCGCTTCGCTCGCGGTTTACAGACTAATTTAAATGATATTCAATTATTTTACACATCATTATTATATATACTCCTACTGAAAAAGCTCAGGTGATAATCTCCTGATAATAATCTGATAATCAGCTGATAATCATGTCAAAACGTCTGCTGATCGTCATTTGATTATTAATTTACTATCATTTATATATTATTATCTTATAAAACATTTTATCATAACTAATATAAATTTAGTATAACTATAATTTATTTAAAATTAAAACAAATGTAACCTATAAAAATGAAATGAAAAATAAAAAAATAAAAATAATAAACCTACCCTGGTAGAAAATACGCCATAATTTCTGGGGCGCCAGTTAATAATACGGATCTTCTGGCCAGGAGTTTTGCCTCGATCTAAGCCCAGAAAAATCAACGCCCTGGGGACAGTTTCAGCGCAGAATCTGCCTGAACAATTCTGGCCAATGTAGGAGACGCTATTTGATGGTTAGAGGATAGGATATATCCAGCTAATAAATCAGTTTGGTTTGGTAGCATGGTAATAGTGCAAAATATCTTGCTTAACAAAACTAAACCTCAAATGAACCCATTGGAACATCCATTGTGGCTTGTCGAGTACAGAGTGCATGAGATGAAAATTTCACATTTTGCTTGATACGGTGATTAGGGTCAAAATATCAAATCAGTCAATTAAAGTGATAACACAATAGAGATTATTTAAACTTATTCATAAGGTTTTGGCATTTCCAAAAAGATTACACATCAATACTTTTTGATTTATAGTTCAGAAGTTCATAGAAAAATTAAAAATGATTCTAAGCATTTGCTCGTGGTTTTCAATTTTCGAAGATACGAATGTTCGAATAACTTCTGAACTATAAATCAAAAAGTATTGATGTGTAATCTTTTTGGAAATGCCAAAACCTTATGAATAAGTTTAAATAATCTCTATTGTGTTTTCACTTTAATTGACTGATTTGATATTTTGACCCTAATCACCGTATCAAGCAAAATGTGAAATTTTAATTTCATGTACTCTGTACTCGACAAGTCACAATGAATGTTCGAATGGGCTCATTTGAGGTTTAGTTTTGTTAAGCAAGATATTTTGCACTATTACCATGCTACCACAAACAATATCTATTAATTTATTTAATCAGACAGCATAACACAATTAAATAAAAGTTAATGACTTGGTTCAGTCAGTGCAATGAAGTGCAGTGCATGAGTGTCATATAAACTTTGTACAGATAGTAAAGTAGGACTGTATTAAATATAAAAAATCAAAGTATTAATAAACTGATTTATTAGCTGGTGATTATCCTAACCTCTTAACCTCAAATTAGCGTCTCCTACATTTGCCAGAATTTTAGCAGATTCTGCCGAGCACCGTCGCCGTGGCAGGAGTTTCTGCGCAGAATCTAGGATATATTCTGCCACGAGCAGAAAATTTGCCATGTTCTGGCAATAGCGCCCCATTTCACAAGGGTATTGGGAGTTTAAACTTGGTTCGCGTGCTTGGTTCGCGCGTTTGAAGGTTAACAAAGATGACGGCCTCATAGTCTCCGAAATACACGAGGTTCTTATGGAGCTTCATTATAAAATGTAGAAATATAGATTTTTACACGATAAAAAATGTCGTCAGTGTCCTTACACACTTCGTGTGAATAGAGTGTAGGCTACACCGTCGTTTAGAACCATGATATAAGGCCAGAACGTTATAAATTCTGGCACGATTAACATGCGTGGTGCTCCGTAAAAGCTTCAGATAAAATTAAACTGTATTCATTAGTTTTACAAACAAGTTCTTTGAAACCTAAGCCTCATCTGATCACAGGGATATTGTTACTAAAATGAAAACGATAAAAATAACGTGAAATTGGTAGTTGAATAAATGGACTGTTTGTACTTTTGCTCAGGAACTCAAAATAAATTTTTAAAGTCAATTCATAGTAAATATTGTTCCTTTGCTGAGTACTGAGTAAAAACTCAATAACAGAGTTTTTGCATTTCGTAATTACAGTCCTTAAGGAACGAATTAGTGCAGCAGACTGATTTTTTTAGTTAATTTTCTGCTTTCAGTACAAAAATACATTTCGCCCTAGATAATAGTCAACTCTAGAAGTTGATTTAATGAGTTCACATACAATTTACAATAATTGTTATTCAAAAATCAATTGAAAATACTTAACTTTCATATACCACCAATGTAAAACAGAGACTTTGGTGACGCCATGTTTCTTAGTTTCTGAAGCTGCCGCTAGTGTCGCATTGCAACTTTAAACTCCCAATTACATAGATATATTGTAGAAGCTAACAGATGAACTTGTATAAAATAATGATTATACACATCCTATTTTCATAATTTTATTTATCTTGATTATTTATGCAAAGTTCTATACCAAAGTTGATAGAATCCAAGTATCAAGGTTAAATGTACATTTTTATAATCAATAGACTTTTACTATTCATTACAGCCTATGAATGATGTTTTCAAATATTTTTATGTATGTTTCTATATACGTTATTAAATATATAACAATGACGTTACAAGTGTATATATTGATATAATAATTGTTGATAGTGCATTTTATCTTTAAAAATTATCTATCAAATTTTATAATTCTAATGATAATTAACATCAGTATTTCGTCAATTGAATGCAAAACCGCTTTATCTCGGTTTAAGTAAGGTCCTGTACCAGCCGAAGTGTAAAAAAGACTTATCACAATTGATGCTTGATGAAGGTATTATCTCGACTGAGGCTTACAAAAAATCCTAATTTAATCGAGATTTAATGGAAATTTAATTTTGGCTAGGATTTAAAAAAAGTCTTATTTTAGATGGGATTTGGGCAAAATTGTATTTTAAATAATATTTTCGTTTCTATAATTTTATAGTTACAATATTGTGCAAATTTACAATGCAAATTTCATGCATAAATTATCGGTCAAACATTCTGAAATAAATTAAAGTTTTTTATATAAAAACATTATTTATTATAGGAATTTTTATCAGTTTCGACTAAAATAGGACTATTTTTAAGTCCTCATTGTGATAAAACATTTTTGCATTCAATTTTTGATTTATTCTTATCAATAGTAAAAGCACCAATAGTGGGATACTTTTAGTATAACCCTTATGATTAGACATGAATTATGAAATCTAGTTCACAAATGAAATAAAGGCAAAAATGATATTGTGTAGTTAGAGAAATTTCTTATTGATTGAAATAAGATTGTATTTTCAACCCTTTCTATGTTAATAAGTAATATAATAATTTTAATTAAAAAGTTAATGACTAAAGTAGTGGAGCACGATGTTTTGAATTGGCCGCAGTAGCGGGAGAGGCATTTGGATTCTGTATTTGGACAATTATTTACAGTTATTATTTGTTACTTTTTTATACATAAATCAATAGAAGTTCAATTTTTCGTTACATTTGATGATACTAATTAAAATCAAGAAACTTCAAAATATGTAAATTTAATTTGTTCCAACATACATTCAATTCAATATTATAAATTGTTATCAAATAAACTATTTAATATACTTTCATATACATTTTAATTCCTAAATATTATTATACTTTATGTATACTTCTTAGTGTTCTAATAACTATTCTTTTGTAAAATATGAAGAGCGTATATGAACATTTAATTTTAAAGACAATAATTATTTTTGACTAAAAACAATACGAATTATATCCATTAATGTGTTATCTATCAGTGGAAAGTATTACTTTAGAGATTGTATAGCAAGATATATTTTTGAAACCCAAAATTCCATCTCCGTGGATCAGTCTAATTTGCATGACTCAAGACCACTTGTAGTTATTCTTAAAACACATTTTTGAAAAAATTTTATAATGTAATTTTAGCTTTAAATTTAATACAATAAAAGGTTTATTTAAATTTTTGCTATCCTAAATCGTAAATAAAAATTCTCTCTATAACAATTTATAGCTGTAATTTTTTTAAAAACGCCAATCTTTCATCTGTGTCCCACTATAGGGCCCAATTTACGATTTGTCCCGATATTGGTGCTTTTATTTAAATAAAGTATCATATCAACTTGTTACTAAGTTACAAATTCATTATTATCAGCATATAACAAAATGTAATAATGAAATATAATTTGTTTACAAACAAATTTTGTAATTTTATGAATTAAAAAATTTCAGTTAGTAAAAAAAAAATAATGAATTAAAAGAAATAATTAATAATGTGAATGTATATATAAATGTATTAAAATATTTGTGTGTATACAATTTATGACTATGTAATATATTCACAAATAATTGTATACGATTGTTCTGATATCTTAATGAAAATAATTTACTATATTGATATTGAATTATATCAAACTAAATCGAATTGTGCTAAAATGTGTCAGTCTGTATTAAATTGTCCCAAATTGTGCTAAAATGTGTCAGTCTGTATTAAATTGTCGATATGTAAACGACGATGATATCATTCAGACAAATGGAAATACTTGATGTTCATATCGACAAATTTAGCGAATTGATACCACATTGCCATATGCAAACACCATTGTTACTCGGGATATTAAGTGAAATTCAAGAAAGGAATCCAAGAGAAGAATTTGTTCAAATATTATTTAGTGGTAATAATGATGGAGGCCATTGGATTTGCATTTGGTATGACGGAAATGTAATTCATGTATATGATAGTATGAATGTCGGACTCAATGACGATCATTTAAAATATATAAATAGATTATTACCAAACATGATGATTGTTAATGTCATTGTAGAAAAAGTACAACAGCAACGAGAAAGATTTAATTGTGGATTATTCGCAATTGCGAATGCATTATCAATATGCTACAGGATTTGTCCTTGTAATATTAAATATGACGAACTTATGATGAGGAATCATCTTGAAAAGATATTAAAAAATCGGCGTCTTGAAATGTTTCCAACTACTAATTATGACATAGGACATTTGCATGACATGGATATCGGGAATGGAAATCAACTAAGATTACAACATAAAGATGTACAAAGAATTATACCATTTAACATGAAGACTTATCATTATAAATACATCGAATTATTAAGCAATCGAAATATAGATCCAGAAATTTACGATTAAACTAATAATGAAAATTATAATTCAAACCATATAAATACAATAAAATATCCAATGTTAAAACCTTGTTCTGTTGTTATTACACCATTAAATAACACTAAGAAAAAAAATTATGATTTGCTTAATAAATCACTACCAAAACAGACTGATAAAACTATAACATATAGTAGCAATATTAAGAATACTATTGTAAGTGATATAGTTAGTACAAATATTGAATTTAAAAAAGTACAGCGGAAACGTAAAAGTAATATAAATAGCATAAAAAATATTAATTCTAAAATATTGAAAAATAAGCGTTTCGAAATGTTTTCAACTCCTAATTATGACAAAGGACATCTACATGACATGGAAATCATAAATGAAAATCAACCAAGAGTACAACATAAAGATGTACAAAAAATTGTGCCATTTAATATGAAAGCTTATCATCAAAAATACGATAACTTATTAAACAATCGAAATACAGATACAAAAATTTACGATTTAACTAATGATTGTCAAAATTATAATTCAAATTATAAGGACATGATTAAATATCCAATGTTAAAAGCTTGTTCTGTAGTTATTACACCATTAGATAACACAAAGAAAATAAATTGTGATTTGCTTAATGAATACTACCAAAACGGACTGATAAACATATAGTAACAATATTAAAAACACTATTGTAAGTGATATAGTTAGTACAAATATTGAATCTAAGAAAGTACAGCGAAAACTGAAGAGTAAACCTAAAATATCAGAAAAAGATTGTCATATCAATAACAATAGTAAAGAAAGTAATATTACATCAAAGACTTATATAAAATCAACACCACGAGTTGCCCTACACCGAAATAAAATGACAGCAGCACAAAAACTCGAATACAATCAAATGCAAAAGAAACAATGGAAAGAAAAAAGACTAGAATTAAAATTAAAAAAAGCTGAAAGAAAACGTGAATTAAGAAAAACAATGACTATAGATTCTAAATCAAAAGAGGTTATATAAGCGTGAAAAGAAGGATGTCGAGTGAAATTAAAGAAATAAGAAACAGCAACAAAAGGAGACGATGAATTGTTAGGTATAACTAGGAATAGGAAGAAACATATGAATTGTCAGAAACAAAGAAGGAATTAATTGAAAACACACATGATGATGAAAATACTTATTAATTAGTTTTGGGTAATTTAGATAATACAATGTGGTTGCAAGCAAAACATTATCAAAGGCAAAATCTATGATAAATATACAATCATGTAGTTTTCATAAAAAATAATGAGTTTACTTGGATGAATAATTAACGGGCAATCCACCAAAGAAGAATTTGAAAAGAAAATTATTATTTCAAATAATAACGAAAGAGTAATCTAATTTCATAAGAATAATAGAAGAAGGTCAATTACAACAATTCATTTATTTGCAGTATTGGATCTAATTAGTATAAAGTCTCATGAACCCGGACTATCAATATTAGAAGAATATAGTTGACAAGTATAATCATAATTCATATTCATATAATGAAAGAGGAAGATCAAAATAATGGCAATGTATATATGACAATGAAATGCGAAATATATACTGGGCAAAAAATTTTATAAAATTGATGAAACCCGTATCAAAGCATATTAGAAGGTTTATGTAACCTAGTTTAGTTATCTCAACAATCCTAGCAGAAAGCATATAAAAGAATGATATGAAATAGAAAATGAAGAAAATAAAGCAAAATACAATACTACATCGTCCTGAAATAGTTATGTCAACACAGGTGATAATCATACCGAAAATAAATCATATTCGCAAATCTGTAATTGAGATGCTGTTGTATAATATAGAGTGATAGAACCTGCCTTATGATCGAGATATAAGTATCACTGAAAAACCACAACAATAAAGATCTCTCAGTAAAATCATGAACCGATACATTGCTTTGATAAATTTCGGCTTTTGTGATCAGGATGGCACCTAATGAAGATTGTACAAAAAGAAGTATAAATAATGAAACAGCTACGTTTTGATTAATAGAACTTGAATATAAACGTGGATAATGCAATCTCGGCTTTAAATTTGAAAATATTGTAATCCACTTACAATTACTGTTGATAGTTGTGACAGATGACGATAACGCTGTGATTATAAGTTATGAATGTATAAGACATCAAAAAGCGACACTAATTAAAACTAGAAATGTAGCAAGGGACTAAGGATAAGTTCCAAGATGTGCAAAATATGCTAAATCATCGAAGGGGAAAAAAGGATAGATATAACGATCAATCTATAAGCACTAGGGGCAATACAAACAAAGATATTAGAATTCAAAGGACTACAAATTGACAAGGTCGAACTTGAAAAACCAGATATTTTTTATACAGAAGACATTAAGTCCAAATGGAAGAATTCAAGGAGAAATTTAATTACCAAAGGTCTGAAACTACAAGTAAGAATGTCCATGTTTAATTTTCAAGAGTATTCCAGGAAAAAGTCAAAATTTTTAAAAACCGAACTGCTTAAAGAAATAATATATTCGTATTAATGTAAAAGGTTATGTTTATGTAATAGAATTTCAAAAAAGAGGATTACCACATGTTCATATGTTATTATGGCTACATACGAATGATAAATTTCGAGATACTGATCAAATTGATTCGCTCATAAGTGCTGAAATACCAAATGAAAATGAATATCCAAGATTATACAATATAGTAAAAAATAATATGATACATGGTCCTTGTGGGTCACAAAATAAAAATTGTGTCTGCATGAATGAAGATAAAACACGTTGCACAAAAAATTTTCCTAAACCTTATGTCAATCAAACTCACTATAATCCTGATGGTTACCCTTCTTACCGACGAAGAAAAAATGATAATAAAATTAC
>CM053170.1:26418890-26452131 GCA_012977825.3 Pteromalus puparum
TAAGTTAAAAATAGTCGATTTTAGTATAGAACATTTTTGTGCCCGTTTTGAGCCAGTTACGGCAGAATCACCCATATATGATTGACCGTATATTATATTAATTATTGTATTCTAACATTGGCTGAGTAATCGCCATAATTTAGGAAATTAATGAATAAAATAATTAGATTATTACAATTTACATACATTATTAGCATTATCATATAAAACTGAGTATTAAATATTGTATTAAAAAAAAAAAAATATTGTATTAATAAATGTAAATAAAATGTTAATTCTACATAGTATTCTACATACAAACAATAATCCAATGAAGGTATAGAATTATAATTTTATGATAATATTTAAATATACGTTTTATAAAATCTGGCTGAGTAATCGCCATTAATAATAAACTAAAAATATGCATACATCAATTGGCTGAGTGATCGCCATTAATGACACATTTATAAAATATAAATGATATATATGATTGACCGTATATTATATTAATTATTGTATTCTAATATTGGCTGAGTAATCGCCATAATTTATGAAATTAATGAATAAAATAATTAGATTATTACAATTTACATACATTATTAGCATTATCATATAAAACTGAGTATTAAATATTGTATTAATAAATGTAAATAAAATGTTAATTCTACATAGTATTCTACATACAAACAATAATCCAATGAAGGTATTGAATTATAATTTTATGATAATATTTAAATATACGTTTTATAAAATCTGGCTGAGTAATCGCCATTAATAATAAACTAAAAATATGCATACATCAATTGGCTGAGTGATCGCCATTAATGACACATTTATAAAATATAAATGATATATATATGATTGAACGTATATTTTATTTTATATTAATTATTGTATTCTAATATTGGCTGAGTTATCGCCATAATTTATTAAATATTGAATTGAAAAATGTAAATAAAATGTAAATTCTAAATAGTATTCTACATACAAACAATAATCCAATGAAGGTATTGAATTATAATTTTATGATAATATTTAAATATAAGTTTTATAAAATCTGGCTGAGTAATCGCCATTAATAATAAACTAAAAATATGCATAC
The DNA here is from genome assembly GCA_012977825.3 of Pteromalus puparum. Taxonomy (NCBI): domain Eukaryota; kingdom Metazoa; phylum Arthropoda; class Insecta; order Hymenoptera; family Pteromalidae; genus Pteromalus; species Pteromalus puparum. The sequence continues at coordinate 26,419,975 of CM053170.1, forward strand.
ATCGATTGGCTGAGTGATCGCCATTAATAATACATTTATAAAATATAAATTATATATATATGATTGACCGTATATTTTATTAATTATTGTATTCTAATATTGGCTGAGTTATCACCATAATTTATGAAATCATATTGAATAAAATAATCAAATTATTACGGTATACATACATTATTAGCATTGTCATATAAAACTAAGTATTAAATATTGAATTGAAAAATGTAAATAAAATGTAAATCCTACATAGTATTCTACATACAAACAATAATCCAATGAAGGTATTGAATTATAATTTTATGATAATATTTAAATATAAGTTTTATAAAATCTGGCTGAGTAATCGCCATTAATAATAAACTAAAAATATGCATACATCGATTGGCTGAGTGATCGCCATTAATAATACATTTATAAAATATAAATTATATATATATGATTGACCGTATATTTTATTAATTATTGTATTCTAATATTGGCTGAGTTATCGCCATAATTTATGAAATTATTGAATAAAATAATCAAATTATTACGGTATACATACATTATTAACATTATCATATAAAACTGAGTATTAAATATTGTATCGATAAATGTAAATAGTATGTAAATTTTACATAGTATTTTTAAAATTCGGAATACTAAATATTGGCTGAGAAATCGCCACGGAAACTATAGTCAAAATTCATGTTAAATACTTAAAATAGTAAATTGTATAAATATTGCCTAAGTAAATAACAAATTTATTTTGTTACAATATATTATTACTATAAAAATGTGCAACTAAATTTCACCCTATATATTATTAAAACATTATTTGTAAACATACAGTTCGTGTAATCATCATTATTACACAATTATAAATTTTATATCTGGTAAACCTGATCAAACATAATTATTTGCAAATAATTTGTAATGCGGGCGTTAATATTAAAATTGTTACATTTTAATAATTAACGACAGTCTCCACCCTGTCAAACGCAGAGAGCAAATTAATAATAATTCAATATCAATAATTGTTTACAATAGTAGCAATTTTAAACTTCTGTATAGAAATGAGCTTGAAATCCTTCGAGACCCATAGTTCGTGTCTATAGATCTTGAAATCTACGATTTGCACAAATAATTATTTACAGCATCCCTTTCATCTGGACCGAATCTACATATAATTACATCTTGTAATAGGCATGAATACATACAACATCCGTCATTTTATATTCACTAACGAATAGCTTTAAAAAAAGATCATATCTGCAGAAATAATTTCTTGCAACATCCCTTTTATCTGGACCAAATCTGCAAATTAGATCTTAAAATATGCATGGATACATACAGCATTTAACATCTTATATTCACTAACAAAAAGCTTTAAAAATGGATCATATCTGCGCAAATAATTGTTTGCAGCATCCCTTTCATCTGGACCAAATCTGCAGATTCCATCTTGAGATATGCATGAATACATACATCATTCAACATTTCATATCCAATGACAAAAAGCTTTAAAAATGGATCATATCTACGCAAATAATTATTTGCAGCATCCCTTTCATCTGGACCAAATCTGCAGATTCCATCTTGAGATATGCATGAATACATACATCATTCAACATTTCATATCCAATGACAAAAAGCTTTAAAAATGGATCATATCTACGCAAATAATTATTTGCAGCATCCCTTTCATCTGGACCAAATCTGCAGATTCCATCTTGAGATATGCATGAATACATACATCATTCAACATTTCATATCCAATGACAAAAAGCTTTAAAAATGGATCATATCTACGCAAATAATTATTTGCAGCATCCCTTTCATTTGGACCAAATCTGTAGATTACATCTTCAGATATGCATGAATACATACAGCATTCATCATTTCATATTTACTAACAAAAAGCTTTAATAATGGATCATATTTGCGCAAATAATTGTTCGCAGCATCCCTTCCATCTGGACCAAATCTGCACATGATTGCATTTGTGATGTACATAGATACATACAGCATCCATCATTTTATATTTATTATCAAATAGCTTTAAAAAAAGATCATATCTGCAGAAATAATTTCTTGCAACATCCCTTTTATCTGGACCAAATCTGCAAATTAGATCTTAAAATATGCATGGATACATACAGCATTTAACATCTTATATTCACTAACAAAAAGCTTTAAAAATGGATCATATCTGCGCAAATAATTGTTTGCAGCATCCCTTTCATCTGGACCAAATCTGCAGATTCCATCTTGAGATATGCATGAATACATACATCATTCAACATTTCATATCCAATGACAAAAAGCTTTAAAAATGGATCATATCTACGCAAATAATTGTTCGCAGCATCCCTTCCATCTGGACCAAATCTACACATAATTGCATCTTGTGATGTACATAGATACATACAGCATCCATCATTTTATATTTATTAACAAATAGCTTTAAAAAAAGATCATATCTGCAGAAATAATTTTTCGCATTATGATTATTTCTAAGAAAATTATCATTCACAGCATCCGACATATCTGGACCAATCTTGCTATGTTGTATGGTAAATGTATAGATATATAGATATACATTATTACTAATTAACTACTAAAAAAAAACATAAATATATACATATATTTTGTATCTATACGTAATATAACTACTTCATATAAAATGTTTCATGACCCGGTCACTTTTTTGGATTTTATTTTATTATAAAAATTAAGTACATTGAAACTTTTTTTTTTTTCGATAGTATTATGTATTAAAGCTTTTCCCACCACCCTGCCTTAAAATAATTATTATTCCTGACTGATTCACTAGTTCCGGTGAATTTTTACAGAATTATTGATTTAAGCGTTTTAATATAGTGTAGATGTAGATAGTAGATTGTGCTAACGCCACACGAGTTGCAATTATTGTATTATAACAATGCACCAATTTATAATGAAAATGATCCTGATTCAGAACAAAAACTGGTTGAGTTCATTGATAACTTAATAACTTGTGAATATGATGCCACAAACCCTTACATGACATTTCAAAGACATAAGAAAAACCCCACTTGTTATAAAGGTCGAAAAAATAAAAAACCGCTGCCAATTCTTTGGCACGTAGCTTCCTTCAACCTTATGTATCGCTTTAATATCTAAATTGTTTTTACTTTATATATAATTCTATAGTNGAACCTACTGAGCTAGCCCAGTAGGATAGCATGAAGCTATCTTTTTATGACCCGTCGGTGGTAGGGTTTGTGAAATATATAGAAGCATGAGTCTTTCCCGGAGGAATAGACTCCCCGGATCAGTCTGGTGTAGAGATCCCCGGGTGCGAGAAATTCACTAAAGAACAAATGTTAGTTTATTAATCTATTAGGATAAAATTAGAATACGTAGAGTCCAGCGGCGAGACGAAACGGCAACTCGAGCAGCTAGGACCTGGCTTCCTCTGGAACACTCTGGCACGTGGTTTCGTCTGTAGAAGCATCATGTGGAGTGTTGTAGTCTGTTGAAGGAAGGAAATGTACTGATCCGCTGCTTCGCTCGAGCTGGTCAGCGAGGCGACGAGCGAAGCGGGACCACTAGGAGAGGGGTGTGCGCAGTGGACGAAATCTCGTTTGCAGCGTAGATCTGCTGCGTCGGCGGCCCTCATACGATCGATAATCGTATGGGAGCCGTGTAAGCGCGCGAGAGAGAGAGAGAGGCAGCCCTGTACATACGCTCCGCGGCATCTGAGCTAGTAGATCAGGGCCGTACCTGCACGGACCAAAAATGTGGCCGTTGTAAGTGGTATATAATTCTAATTACCTTCAATAATCATATATTTTTTTAGAATGATTCGCTATTTAGTTTTTGAGTTATAACGATTTAAAAAAATTGCACTGTATGGTGTACAATAAAAGAACGACGAACGATAATATAAATTTTCCACGGTAAAATCATAGGCAATTTTATTCTCTTTCAGGTACATATTAAGCAATTTACTTTTATTAACTTTTCCGATAACTTTGTTGGCAAAAACTGAAATCTCAAAACTAAAAAAATCACTATAAAAAAAAATATATAAATTGTAAAAACGGACTTTCTTTTTGANCTTGTTTTTAATGATTTGATAAAACATTTTTTATTGAACTAAAAATTTGTTATTTTGAAGTTCCAATAAAAAAAATAACAAATTTTTAGTTTCAATAAAAAATGTTAAAATTTTGAAATTTAAAAATATTTTAAGCGGATTCTAAGGATGTTACAATTTTATTAGTTGCTACCGAATTACTATTTAGTTTTCTTTAAAAAATAATTAAACTATTCATAGGAAAAGATTTGGGATCTCTTACTTTTCGTNTCTCTTACTTTTCGCGGCAAGAATTGAAATCTCTTATTCTTCGTGGCAAATCTGAAAACTGATGTTCTTCGTAGGGAGCGACGATATATACACGCTGCAATAAGTATACATATAGCTATACTCTCTTAATTAAACTCTCTGTCTCTCTCTCGCCCTCTCTCTCGCCCTCTCTCTCCCCCTATCTTTCTTTAGCATAGTTCGCATAGCTAATTGTTAAACTGATCTCCAAGAGACATCACCCTCCCTTTTTTACCTAACATCTTATTTACTAACACTTTGAAATAATTTTATTTAACGTAATCTTTGTATTAATTACATTTAAATGGCATATGGCAATGAAAAAGGTCAAAAAACAGCCATAATTGATAAGCATATATATAGCTGATGAAACCAGTAAAATGTTAATCCACATTTTTGAAAAAGAAAGTAGAAGAGCAGAGCTTCAATTTGAGGGCCGAATGGTTAAAATTGACCGGTCGGATCAAAAGTTATGCAGATTTCAAAAATATGGGGAAAATCATCGAAGTTTTCATGATTTTTTTTGCTATTTTCAAGCATAGACAACTTTTTACCTAGGCAACCATTTTTAACCCACCGGGGCTCAAATTACAGCTTTCTTCCGATACTTTGATCGTATTAATACACATTTTTCGATTGCGCCTCCAGACGTTGAGTACGCACAATTGAGCAATGGCTCGTTTCCGTTTATCTTTCCCATGTTAATTTCCCATAAGACAATTTAAACTGCCCGGCAAAAAAATAAGTATTTCGAAATCTCGGGAACGCAAAGTTTTTCGTGTTCTGGATGGCCTAAGGAACCCAAAAAAGTTGGTTTGGTACGCGTGCCTTCAAATTTCAAATTGTCTCTTCCAGACCCAGAGAATTTTCCACTCGGCCGCGGATTTGCACTTATATGTTTACACATGCGATCTAAAACATTCTTTGTTTTCCCGGCCTATAGGTGCGTAATATACTAAGTATTATTTTAATTAACTATTATTGTTTATTTAACCCACCCGCCACTGTGAGGACGCTAGAGATATAAGCGATGCAGTTTTCAATTATGCAAAGTATAATATAGGGTGAGAAACAAAATTTCGAAGCTCAATATCTTTGAAACTAACTGGTATCATATACAACCGAAAAAAATGGATCAAGATGCTATATAATACTAACTAAATCCAAAATTTTAAATTGATTATTACCTTTTTACTCAAGTTATCGCGTCACGTAAAAAAACCGATTCCTAGTATACAGGGTAAGAAAAAAAAATTTTGAAGCTCAATATCTTTGAAACTAATTGGTTTCGTAAACAACCCAAACATAGGGATCAAAGTGCTATATAATGCTAACTAAATCTAAAATTTGAACTTGATTAATGCTTTTTTACTCCAGTTATCGCGTCACGCAGAAAAACGACTTTTTTCAGTTTTTTAAGTTTTTCTCAGGATCCGCCTCATGAAATGACTTAAAATTGAAGTGGTGTATGGTTCTAATAACCTTCAATAATCATGTTTTTTTTTAGAAAGGTTTGACATTTAGTTTTCGAGTTATAACGATTTCAAAAAATTGCACTTTATGGTGTGTAATAAAAAAACGACGAACGGTAATATAAATTTTCCGCGGTAAAAAGATAGGTAATTTTATTCTCTTTCATGTACATATTAAGCAATTTACTTCCATCAACTTTTCCAACAACTTTATCGGAAAAAACTAAAATCGCAAAACTAAAAAATCGATTTAAAAAAAAAACGGGTCCAGAAAATGTAAAAACGGACTGTTATCCCGCCGAGTATTCGTAAAAACAAAGAAAATGAGACTTGGTGGGTTAAAATCCACTAAGTAGAAGCTGAGATAACAGGCGTATACATCCGAACACACACACACACATACATCCATACGGACATTTTCCAAAAACACCATTTTTCGACTTAAAATGCATCAAAACACACTTACCACACGTTTTTAGACAAACTCCAAAAATTACTATTACAAGGCTTCCTTAGGAAGGAAGCAAAAATTTGCCGTTTCAATTATCCATTATATATCATGAATAAGACAATGATATTAAAACCACTAAATGAAAATGAAATTACTGATAATGAACATATTCAACTTAATAAAATTAAAAATTTAATGAATACTTATTTCAATTCGAACACAGATGAAACTTTCGAAAATATATTACAAAAATTATCAATAACAGAATGTGAATACATTAATTAGAAGCTATTAGAAGTACCTTGAAAAGAAATAACATTTTCTCAAAAAGGTCATCTAATGAACTGTCTATAAATGCATATAATAAAGAAATTTTAATGTTATTGGAGTCAAATATGGATTTACAAAAAGTATTAGATGCTTACATTGCTGCATTTTATATGGTAAATTATGTAACTAAAATAAAAGCAGGACTTTCAAAATAATTAAGAGAAGCATGTGATGATATTGAAAACGGTAATTTGGACTTAAAACAAAAATTAAGAAAAATAGCAAACGTTTTTTATGAATGGAAATGTATTAACGTCACAAGTGGGGCTTCCGCAAGACTCGAGACAAATATCGATCTTGTCTTATATTGTCTGTGACGTGGCAAAAACCCGAGGAGCGAACTTGCTCTGTCGTCTCCCCGGCCCCGAATCCGCGACACTATAATTTATAATTGTTTCCGATATCTCTTTGCGATCCGGAGGGGGTTCGCTAAATCTCCTCGAGTCGGGATACTCGAGATTGGAATCAAAACACAGATTTTCTCTTAACCTCTCTCTCTCTCTCTCTCTCTCTCTCTCTCTCTCTCTCTCTCTCTCTCTCTCTCTCTCTCTCTCTCTCTCACACACACACGCGTAATCTCTACAAATTCTCTCGCTTCCACTCTCTCTCTCACTCCACGATCCCTCACCTCTAACCTCGCCGAACCTCTCGCTCCAGCCCTATCCTCGGACTCCTCTCGCTTCCGTCTCACCCGCGTCTTCTTCTTCGCCTTCCTCGCCTCAGCTCTTGTCCTCGCGTCCTCTCGTTCGGGCCGCCAACATCCTCGTCCTCACCCTCTTCCTCTGAAGCTGGTGCTTGGTGGCCGCCGCTCTCGTCACACACTTCTCGCTAGTCCTCGCTCTCTCACTCACACACGACACGCCGCGAAAACCCCCAAAAACACCACACACTCGACGCATGTCCGCACCCGTCGACGGCTCGAGGCTCTCTCTCGAGTCCCGCGCCGCATCGCGACCGCTCTGGCCCGCTCTCTCCGCTCCGCCAATCAGCGCACGTCTTCACGGCCCGCGACGACGATCGACAGCTCCGCGAGTCTGTTTTCAGGCTGAAAACAGACGATTTCCTCCGCTCGCGTCCCTCTCTCGCCTGGCTCACCGCGCACACACATAGCTTTCTCTCTCTCACTCTCACGTACAAGATACGGGTCGCTGTCGCAGCAGCGTTACAAGTTCGCGCCCGCAACACGCATTCCCGGAATCTTCTCCCTCGACGATGATTCCTCGAATCAGCTGCTGCTCGTCGTCGCTCTGCTGTTCGCTTCTCTCTTCTCGATGATGCATCCACGATGTCCGCTCACACAAACAAACAAACGCTCGCGTTAATAATTGCGAAACGCAATTATTATTGCCGCGAGGAAAGGCAGTCATGCGGCGGTCAACGTACCGTCGCATGTCTCGAAAATGAAGACAATACCAAAGACGAGATCAATGTTTGATTTAGCGAGACAAGAACAAGACTAGCTATTCAAGAACGAGACCGAGACAAGAGTAACTCATCAAGATATTGCAAGATTCTTGGTCTTGAAATAGTTTGTCGATGCAGACATTTTTTTTAAATATCGATTTATTATTAAAGCTATTTCAAGAACACCCTGGACACTTTCTGACTCAACCGTAGTTTATTATCAGTGCAGGCAACGATTTTTTCATCATTCGACAACTTTACACCGTTTTATTTCTTTTTAAGTTTAAGTTGTTATTACTTAAGAGGATATACCCCTAAGATTTTATAAGTTAAATATACCTACAATTGTTTTAAAAATTAGAATTACAGTATTATATACACTTAACCACACTGTAAAAAACATTTATCAATTTTAGTGTGTCTTGTATACCAGGTACAACATATCTTCAAAGGCCAAAAATCATAATTTTTATTTTTTATCAATCGCAGGTTTCATTTGCTTTTCAACCTTTCCAACCTTTTATATCGTTATTGTTGAGAATAGTTTATATAAAAAAATAAAACAATGTGTAAATTATTTTTCGATGATCAGCATGATGGGAACTTATAGATTCTTGTATGCTAGTTCCACATTCTAAGAAATTTCCGAGTATAAGTAGCTCCCATAACGATTAGTGACAAGACCAATATTTTCGAGACAATACCAAGACAATATCAAGACAAGACAATATTTCTGATGACAAGAATCCAACAAGACCAAGACAAAATGAACAATGGTCAAGACTTTTCGAGAACAATACAATATTTTATAAAATATCATCTTGTCTTGTATTGCGGAAGCCCTAGTCACAAGAAGCAGTTTATCATGCTTTACCATTACCATTATGCATCTCGAGTAGAAATGTAGTATATATTAACACAATTCCAAATAATCAAAGAAGTAGAATGTTAAAAAGTCCTAAAGAATGAAAGTTATTAGACAAGGGATCAACAAATATATATATATATATATATATATATATATACAAGTAATATTTTTGAGAAATATGAAAAACGATCAAAACAATTACATAATATTTGTTTAGCTGATTTTGTATGTAATTATTCAAAAAAACTATTAGAGTACAATGGAGACGATGCAGACGGAAATGGAAACAATGAAAATATGGAAATTAATGAAAGGACAAAAGAAAATTTATACGTTACTATGGTTATAAAATAGAAACAGATCCACTTAATTATTATCGGGAACACATATTATTATATTTACCATTCATAAATGAAAAAAACCGGAATTGAAATGGCTAATTGCGAAAATTTATATTATGATAACTTGTTAATGATACAAAAAACAAATCACATTACTGTATAATTAAAGATAATTGTTTAGAAGATGCATTGAAAGATGCGGAAAATGAAAAGAATAATGATGAAGAAAATAACGATATTGTTTCAAAACAAATTAATGTGGAAAATGTAGATATTCTTGAACAAACAGGAAAAGACAAATCAAAAAAAGGAAAATATGCCCAACGAATTGTTTTACCCAACATAATAACTAAAGAACGAGTTTTTCAAATCGTAAATGAATTAAATAATGATCAAACAGATATAGTCATGCACGTTTTACATTGTTTTAAAATTAATCAATTGCCTATAAGAATATTTTTAAGTGGCTCAGCTGGAGTTGGTAACAGTAAAGTGATTAATACAATATATGAATTACTATCTATTTATTTTAATGAAATTCCTGGTGAAAAAACAGATAAAAATAAAATTATTTTATGTGCACCATCTGGAAAAGCCGCTTTTTTAATTGGAGGTGTTACTTGTCATACAGCTTTCGCTCTACCGGTAACTCAATTAAACAAACAAATGCCAGAGTTATTAGTAGATATTGCTAATACGATAAGAGAACATTTTTTTCACATAAAATTATTAATAATTGATGAAGTTTCAATGGTTGGAAGTAATATGTTGACATGTATTGAAACGAGATTAAGGCAGATATTTGGTGTCAATAGGAGTTTTGGAGGCATATCAGTAATTTTAGTTGGTGATTTGTATCAACTACCCCCAGTAATGGATCGTCCAATATATACAACTCCAAATACTACAGAATTGATTATTTTTTGTAACAACCTGTTATGGGAAGAATTTCAATATTATCCATTAACTAAAATAATGCGCCAATAAAATGATACAAATTTCATAAGGGCTCTAAAAAATTTAGCTCACAATAATAATAGTGAAGATGATATATCATTGATTAATTCAAGGAAAATGGATGAAATAAATATTCCCCAAAAAGCTAAATTTGGCGAAAACAAATATGTTGACGAATGTAATATGAAAAAAATCAACGACCATCCTGGTATAACACATATCGAAATCAATAGATTCTATACCAGAATCCATTACCGAAAGTACAAAACAATATCTGTTGAAATCATTAGGAAAAAAAAAGAGACAAGAATGCGGTGGTTTAAGCACATGTACAGTGTAGTATGCGCTTAGCGTACAGACGTGAGACATGCGCAGTGCGCCCGATGTGGCTTGAGTTTGTCTCGCGATACGAAATTATCGCTAAAACCTTTATTTACTATCTGCAAAACAATTTATGTACAAGAGGCACAGAGACAAATCGACAAAGTTGGGATTACTATACACTACAGTGATTTGAAATTGTCAGCGATTACAAAATTTATAGTAAATGGGACAATATTTTTGTAATTATTACTGTACTTTTTCAGTAAAATTTTTTGGCCGTTTTCGTCAGGTGGATAGAACAATCTTTTCATAGTATTAAAAGAGAATTTAACATTCGTAATCAAAATTTTCCCTTTTTTGTGACGAAGGCGTTTGACTTTCTTTCTGAGTGTTCGTTTCCGTTCTTCATTTCAGCTATTTGAAAGTTCTTCTTTACGTATTCTGCTGTTTGATCACTTTCTGGTAACGTATCTATCAAATCACCAATATAACTGTGTTGGTTTGGTAGAGTGTTGAGCATATAATTTAGCTTCTCCTTTTCACTTATTGTGGCACCTGCGGCTTTCAAATCATTCACTGCTTTCTCAAAATCACTGAAGAATGTGGCAGTATCACTGTATTTTTCCAATTTTAATTTTTCCAGTTTATTTCTACAAACTATTTGTAGAGCTGTAGACTCCTTCTTATACATGTTATCAAACTTTTTCATTATTCCATAGGATGTCGTTTCTTCACAGACATATTCTAGTTGCCTATTTGAGATCGAACTATAAATTATATTCCATTGCCTTTAAATCATTCTCGTCCCAGGGATCCTTATACTTTGTCTCATATTTCATTCTTGATATAACTTCTTGACATTTCTTTAATTTCAAAAATAATTCTATCCTTTTTCTCCACATACTATAATCCTCTCCGTCGAACACCGGTATAGTCAAATCTTTTTTCTCCATTTCGTCTACTTGAATTTTAATCTTCTCCTCAACTTCAAAATTTTCTTTGATTTCGCGGTAATTCTCGAACGTTTTTTCGTGTTCGGAATCTTGCTTTTCAATTTTCACGACATTCTTCGTTTCCGGCGTTGCGTCGTTATTCATCAACCCAAGTGCTCTCTGCTTGCACTAGACCACGTGTTTCACGATCACTTTTTAATCCGCGTGCATCACACTGATTTTTAGAATTTTCTCAAAACTTTTCTTCTAATTATTTAGTCGTATGCTTCTAGATTATGTCCTTGCAAATATTTTTCTTCTTCAAGTTATTTTCACTTATACTTTCCTCTTTGAAAATTTTCTCACACCACGTGGCTTTTAACCTCACTTTATTTTACACTATTGCCCTCATATTTCCCGAAGGTTGTATGAGTGCAATCGAAACCACGCTCTGCTGCCATGATGAGAAACAGTGAGGTAGACGGGAGGATTGTTTATAATAATGGTTTATTGTAACTTATATACAGAGCATGCCTAGCATGCGAGTGCTCTCCAAGAGCGTACAGCAACGAGTGATTAGTGTCGTATTCGCGCAGAGACTATAATATATCGTACGACTCACATACTGGAGGGGAGTCGCACATGTGTGTGTGTGTATCCTATTTGCTATGCTACCGACGGTGCGCAACGAGACGAGACTCACTGTCGAGTAGTTGCGCACAGCGCTTCTGCGCATCCTATCTCTAGATGCTATGGTATAGTGTACAGACAAACGTACTATTCTATTCTGACAGTTTTATTAAATGTAGGAAATGACGTTGTCAGATTTTCTAAGCGGAGTTGTAATTGGAAGAATTTATCCAATTGGAAAGAATCGATAAACATTTTAAGGGGGTCTCAAACCCAATTTTTACCGACCGAGTCGATAGAACGAGTACTCGGTAGAAAATTGCTTGAAACTAAATAAATACGGTGAATTATCAAAAACCAAGACATAGTTGCCCTTCCTCTCGGAATCATCTATCACAATGCAAAGTTTCAAGTCAATATTTAAATGCGTTAACAAATGGCATTTGAACAAAAACCAGTAGCTGCAGCGTGTGCATGTTGAAAATTTCGTTCAAACGCCATTTTTATATGCGTTGACAGATCGACTTGAAAGTTTGCACATAGGTATAAAATGATGAGAGAAAGGGCAACTATGTCTTGGTTTTTCATAATTTGAACAAAAAAAAAATAGTTTTATTATCATCCAAGCGACGCCGAACAGCTGTTCGTTACTCTGTCCGCGGCTCTAGCGAAGTGAGTACGACGACTGCGCATACATTGTGCGACTCTGAAACCAGGTTCACGCTCTTTGGTCGTGATGGCTGGCGTTGCTGAGGCTTCAATCAGCTGAGGAGGACCTTGGAACCATGTTCACACTCACTGGTGGTACTGGCTGGCGTTGCTGGAGCTTCGAACATCTGAGGACGACCATGGAACCAAGTTCACGCTCTCTGGTGCTACTGGGTGGGGTTGCTGGAGGCTTCAGTCATCTGAGGCATGACCTTGGAACCAGATTCAATCATCAGAAACAACCCTGGAGCTGAACTCACGCTGTTTGCTGGCCTGGTTAGCTTTGCTGACCTGTTGCAATCATCTGTAGACGACCACTGAAGTTGGAAGTTGCTGGTATACATTCTACAGCTGTACATCAAGGATCTACAGTAGGTCCTCGACCAGGGTCTGCTGTTACTAGTACGGAGTCCAGTGCTGCTGGAGTTACTGGTCCACAGTGTGTCTCGACCAAGATCAACTTGCTGCTTATACTAGTACATCTCCTTTTATACGGCAGTAGCTTCTGATGCTTCTTGTTCCTTCCAAAGCTTTTTGCAGGCCAAAATTTTGTCGCAAGTCTATATGATGATATAGCACATCTATATAAATTTAAGTTTTTAAGATTTGTGTGGTTAAAAATTGTATATCTCAAACCTCATGTAACATATACACTTGAAACTTGATATGCAAGCCTGTGTTATGTATTTCAACATATTTATACAGTTTAGTGACTTAAGTGTAACCAAAAGATCTATTTTGTTCGAAAACACTTGCGCCAAAAGCGTATAATTAGAACGAACTAGATCTTCTGGTTACACTTAAGTCACTATACTGTATAAATATGTTGAAATATATAACAGGGGCTTGCATACCAAGTTTCAAGTTTAAACATTGCATCACTTGTACATAAACTCAATTTTTTTTTAAATTTCTTTGACTAAAATTGCATATCTCAAAAGTGGTGCATTGTATACACTTGAAACTTGATATAATAAGCCCTCGTAATGTATTTCACTATATTTCAGCAGTTTGATGCACTTACTACAATCAGATGATCTACTTTGTTCGAAAACACTTGCGCTAAAAGCGACAATTTAGAACAAACTAGATCTTCTGGTTACGCTTAAGTCACTAAACTGTATAAATTTGTTGAAAGACATAACAAGGGCTTTTATACCAAGTTTCAACTTTATACAATGCATCATTTATAAATAAACTCAATTTTTTCAAATTTCTGGGAAAAAAATAGCACATCTCAAAAGTAGTTTTTTGTCATAAGAAAAGCGTGTATTCGAAACACGTGTGTATATGCGAAATACACGTAATTATTTATTAATTTTTATAATATAGAAAGCGTGTATTCGAAACACGCGTGTATATGCGAAATGCACAGTTATTTTATTGTAAAAAATGCGTGTAGTCGAAACACGTGTGATGTATATACGAAATACAGATCATTATGTATAGCGGCATTTTTCGTTATATCAAATCTGCGTGTACGGCAACACGCAGTGTGAGTTTCGATATTGCAAATTTTTGTAGTGGTTGACGCCAGATGGCGCCAGAGGTTATTATAAGCACTACCTGCACTACCAGCCGCAAGGTCGGTAAAATCGCAGAAATGGGTTTGAGACCCCCTTAAGAGTTTCTACTTGCGTTTGGAACATGTTTCGCTTTGCGATCAAAAGATTCAGTCGCATTTCGTCGACCATCGAAGCAGAAGCAAATTGGATTGTATAGAAATAGACGTATTGATGGCGATTCAATGAAAATTACTTATGAACTGTAGTTGTTTGGAGACTGGAAGTTGATACTGATGTTGCGGTTGATCATATAGTTGAGACTTCTCGGAGATCTCGATGTCGTGTAGTTCGCATACGTATGTGGAGCTGCTTTTTATTAGATGTTGCTTGGCGTGATGGTGGAAGGCTTCGTGAATGGTGTCGTTGCTTTTTGATCTAGTCTGGCCGCTGTTCTCTGCTCTGGATGTTGACTTCACTGGCTTGTGTCGTTTTATGTCGTATACGTACATCGGATTGTCGATATTAACTTCGCATCGTATTGTATGTCACATCGGATGTGTTTTGCGGTACCAATCACTTATTGCACTTCACTTTGTTTGCGTGTTTACCGCAGAATTCGACTCGAAGGACCAAAATTATGTACCTTACGTCGGTACGTTATAGTCGGAACTAATCGACTACAACAGGATTCCGTATAATAATAAATGCGTAGATTTCTATGTTGAAATGTAAATATCGATGAAGCTTTATTTAGAGGAGAACTGTACAAGCGGAGGAGATCCGAGCGTCACTCTAGTTTGCACCGCAGGGCAAGTCGGATCTCCTCCGCTTGTACAGTTCTCCTCTAAATAAAGCTTCACCAATATTTATATTTCAACATACAAATCTACGCATCTATTATTATACGGAATCCTGTTGCAGTCGATTAGTTTCGACTATAACGTACCGACGTACGGTACATAATTTTGATGATGGGTTGCTTTGGCTCGAAATGCCAGAGGATGTCATACTTGTAGGGTATGCGGACGATGTTGCGGCGGTCATTAAAGCACAAAACGTAGAGACTGCGCAGGTAAAGCTAAACCCGATAATGTGTAGCGTAGTAAAGTGGATGCCAGACCACGGACTGACCTTAGCACTAAACAAAACGTTAATTGTTCTCCTGACTAGCAAACGTATACCGACCATCATACCGATGAAGGTAAACAAAGAAATGATTATGTCTAAACCAGCGGCTAAGTATCTGGGTGTAACGCTGGATACGAAGCTGAATTACGGGGCGCATCAGCAATTCTTACTCGACCCAGTTCAGTAATTCTTGCTCAAGATTTCTACCCGTGTAAGCAGCAATGGGACGAGATATCGGCGTACGTGGAGACGGTCCTCCGCGCGAAAAACAACGACGGATGTTTGACAGATTAGTTGACGGCTAGAATAGCATAAGACAGGCTACCCCCCAGAGGAATGCGAGAGCGGTTGCCGGGGGGAATTTCGCCACCGCTAGAGAGGTGGAGTTTTAGTGAGTATGCCTGGCGTCCGTCTTACGCCAGGAGAGCCTCACACACGGGAAGTCTCGCACGGCTCCTGTCATAGTGCGTTACGCATTTCTTTAACTCTCCGGATAAACAAAAAAATAAATAAATAAAAAGTGAAACGAGACTGTGAAATATTTTAAATCAATCCATGCATTTGCCTTAAGATTTTAATAAAACTACTGTAAGCGTAAATTTAAAACGTAGCAATACTTACAAAGTCGACCAAAACTATGGCTTAGCCTCTTCTTCAATTTTTGAACGCGGCTGAGAGCACCGTTCTTTTTCTCTCTCATTGTTACATGTCCTGTAAAAGAGATAGTTAGTATTATAAAAATTTAGTATATGACAAAAGTAATAATATATTTTTATTTATATTTTAACCGTATTTTTGACCTGACGCTCGATTTATCATGCGCTCTTTTTATAATAATATCTTAAAACAATTATGAAATAATACATTGTGCGACAAGTGCACAAAAATTGCCTAAGCGCACAAGTCACACATATTTATTGGCACATTGTTTGCGAAATTTGATAACAAAATATATTAGGCTAATTAAACAAATGAATAAAAAATTAGCATATAAAAAAGGCAATAAATCAAGGATATCCTTTTTTTAATTTGAGACATATATTTAATGTATAAAAAGAACACATGTACACTATGCATATACATATAAAAAAACCGCTGCCAAGTCATTGGCACTTAGCTTCCTCCTATTCTGCTAGTGGAAGATAATTACATGGGACAATCAACTCATTCTTTGATTTAAATATTCGCTACTATTCGATACTAAAAGGATAGGTTAGGAAGACACTTATAGGGGAGGGGTATCAGGGGAGTGGGGGTTCAGGTGGATATCAAAAGGATAGAGCTCCGTGAACTCCTAAAATAACTTACATATATCGTAATAAAAAAAATGCCAGTAATTGCGGAATCGTTAATAACATTAACAACTGCAAATTACAAAATTGCGGGTGG
This sequence comes from Pteromalus puparum, assembly GCA_012977825.3. Taxonomy (NCBI): domain Eukaryota; kingdom Metazoa; phylum Arthropoda; class Insecta; order Hymenoptera; family Pteromalidae; genus Pteromalus; species Pteromalus puparum. Next base: position 26,436,762 of record CM053170.1, read on the forward strand.
CTTCATTTTTTTGATTAATTATTTTTCACGATTTCTACATACCCACAGCCGCCTTTCAGACCCTTGACGTTGTTTTCTATACTCCCATAATCGTTTTTCAAAATTTTAAAGCTCATTTCAGCACTCCCACAGTCGCATTTTAGACCATCGTAATCGTTTTCTGTATTCCCACAGTCGCCTTTTTGACCTTTGCAATAGATTTCTACATACCCACAGCCGCCTTTCAGACCCTTGACGTTGTTTTCTATATTCCCATAATCGCCTATTAAAATTTAAAAGCTCATTTCAGTACTCCCACAGTCGCCTTTTAGACCCTCGTAATAGTTTTCTGTATTCCATAGCTCCTGGGAGAGAGGTCTCACCGGAGATCCGCTCGGGACTGAAGCCCCGAGCTCTCTTAAGACGAGAGAGCGCGGGCGTCGGAGAAGGGGGAAAATATTCCAACCTTGTGGGTAGCAGTCTTTTAGGTACACTATTGTTGAATATATTGTATAAATCATATCATAATAAAAAGCAAAAATATTTTTTCAAAAATCGAAAAATGGCCATGAAATGGTCATAAAATAGTCTAAATCTTAAAAGAAAATTTACTCGAATTCAGAATCAGAAAACATATATGCACGTCCAATCTTATTACGATCGATCACGTAGTTCCAGAATTATAACAGTATACGTACGCACGCACTCACACACACACACACAGACAAAACCATCTGCACGGACATTTTATAAAACCATGAAAACTCTCAAAATATACTAAGCTTTAATTATCAAATTATATGGTTTAACAAAAATAATAATGTTCAGTCACACAGAGTATACAGGGTGAGAGTTGAAGAATTTGAATCTTAATATCTTTTAAACTAAAAGGTTTCATAAGCTACAAAAAGAACCTAGCCGAAGTGATCAAAAGATCAATCTTTTCCTAAAATTTCAACTCAATTTAAACCTTTAACTCCCGTAATTTTTACGACATAAAAAAACCATTTTTTTTAGTTTTTGATTTTTATCTCAAAAACTAGTCGCCAAAATTGCTTAAAATTTTTACAACTAGTAGATATCGTTGTTTTGTATTGTCATGAATATTTTCAAAACATTTAACTATTTATTTTTTGAGTTATATACGTTTATCGAAAAATTACCTTTTATCTAGTCATCAGTCAATCTAGAAAATCTTGCGGGAAAAAGTAGACAAATTTATGTTCTTTTAGATACACTATTGTTGAATATATTGTATAAATCATATCATTATAAAAAAGCAAAAATATTTTTTCAAAAATAGAAAAATGGCTATAATATGGCCATAAAATGGTCAGAATCATAAAACAAAAAATGACCTTAATTCAGAATCAGAAAAAATATATGCATGTCAAATTTTATTACGATCCGTCGCATGGTTCCAAAATTATGCGGTATACGCACACACACACACACACACACACACACACACAGCCATCCGCACGGACATTTTCTAAAAACGTATGATTCGTACTCCAAACACCTCCAAATGCGTTTCCACGAAGTATTAGCAAAACTGAAAATTTTACTATTACAAAGCTTCCTCTTGAGGAAGAAGCAATATGTATATGAGTAGTTGTCTGTGAAATCAAGCGTGATAAAATTTATCTTTGCTCAAACTCTTTATATATGTTTAACAAGGTGTTTCTGACTTCGACAAAAAAATTTTAGCGCGATTCCTTCACTAGATTAAAAATTACAGTTGCTCACAGTCAGAATTTTAGGCGATTTTTTGCCTATTTTCAATGATTTGTAGCTCATAATGGACGCATTCTTAACTAAAACTATCCAAATACATTTTGTTGTTAAATTTTTTGAATTTAAAACAAATCAATACTTTTCTAGTCAAATATATATATATATATATATATATATATATATATATATATATAGTTCTGTGACAAATCGTGCGCGACAAAAAAAATGTTTGCCCAAACTTGAGGGATATGTTCTAGAAGATCCCTACGATGTCAGCTGTAAATTTTCAGATCGATTCGATCAATTATCTTCGAGTTATAAGGGTTCAAAGTTGGTTATTTAAGCATTTTTGCATTTTTTGACTATTTTCAATGATTTATAGCTCCTAAACAACACTTCTTTCACTAAAAACACACTGAATGTTGTTTTTTGTAAAATTTTCTCAACTTTTCAGACACAACCGCGACACGGAAATGCCTTACAGTTTTGTGTGCGACAAATGTGTGAGATGCGATATCTTATACAATTTTCGACCGATCGGGCTGAAATTTTAGGAGAAGTCTCCTTTCGCAAAAGCTAAAAAACTATTTTTTTGTATCCCGATCCTCTACGTCGTTTTTAAATGAGGGCCCAATTTGTTCGATTTTTACGCGTATTTTTTTGAATAAAAATGTTCGTGTTACACGATTATCTCTGAGAGACTTTAATCAATCGGGCCATGTGCGAACTCCTCTTATAATAGTAAGCTGACAGTTCTATTTTGGGCTTGATCCTGCATGTATAAGCAGAATGCGGTCACCTCCGAAAATCGCTAAAAATGGTTTTTTGGCTCTAACTCGAATTCTAAGCATTCTACAAAAAAAAGTTAAAGGGAAAAGTTGTAGATCATTGAAAAATACAACTTTTTCCCATTAACATCAAATCATGAAAATGCTTATAACTTAAGTTTACAGCCCAAAATCGACCCAGCTAAAAAACCAATTATTTGCCATAAAACTTTGCGGTTTTACGTTTTACATGAAAATGTTAAATGTAATAGTTGTAAACATTTTCGAAATACAATTTTTTACCGTGTCAAACATTTTTTAAACACTTTTCGACATTCAACAACTCTAGAAACGCCTTTTTACAGCTGAAAAAACCAATTATTCGCCATAAAACTTTGCGGATATACGTTTTACATGAAAATGTTAAATATAAAAGTTGTAAACATTTTCAAAATACAGTTTTTTACCGTGGCAAACATTTTTTAAACACTTTTCGACATTCAAAAACTCTAGAAACGATTTTTTAAACATCAAAACGCGCTATGTATATATTGGCTACGCGAATTAATAATATTCTTCTGTTTCAAAATAATAATATTCTCTTCAAAGTATAATTTCTTGCTGCAACTGCTTGGCATTGTTTCGTTTTATTTTGTACCTAAAAAAAAGAATAAAATTAAAACCAAAAAAACCTCTGCACCTAAATAATATTTAAAGTAAAACTATTTATGATCTGCATCTTAGAAGCACGGCATCTGCAAAAATATAAATTACATCAATTACATGAAATCATTAAAATTATATAGAAAATATTGTACCTGAAAGTTACACACTAACGAAGCTCCATTATTATCGATGATCAGGCATATGAACAATGCCCTTGATCCTACTGCTACTCATCCAGCAAACCATGATATCTCCAGTTGCAGTATGATTTAAACACTAAAAAACAAAAGAAATCATATTAAAAACTCATATAAACAAACAATTATTCATCTCACTGATCTCACCTGATAAAAAAACTGATCCGTTAATAGTAGTAAGCAGTATTGCGGAGTCTTGATGAAGCTTTCTTCCAACTCCAACATTTTGATGGCTCAGATGCCGACACCAATATCTTCAGTCGTACTCCTGTGCATGCAGTAGTAGACTATGATGCCAAAAAATTCAGCATTACTCGTACACCTAGACATACAGGAAAATATGTTACAAACTTTTTTCGCATAGTTTATATTTACAAATAAAAAACTTAGCAGTATATTGATAATAATCACTGTTAAGATACCCGTAAGCAATAAAAGATATCTATTTAGAAAACTTAGAACATGTATAAAGTATTTTAAATCAAAACCTATTAAAGATTCAATATTAATTAAACATACAGTACGAGTCATTGTAATTTTTGGATATTACCATGTAGAATAGTACAAACCCATCTCCAGAGCCATATTAAAGTGGTTGAAGTATCCAAGAACATCAATGAATACTCCCAGCAAGCATGAATCCAGCTCCAAGATCATCTCGACATGGTTTAAGCAGCCAGCTACGCCAACCAGGACTGTCAGAAAGCAATAAAACGGGTCCATGGTCAATTTCAGGTGGTTCAAGCAAATAGCAACGTCTCAAGGGCAGCCAGAAAGTTCGAATATAGCTTGAAGATTGTTAGATCAGCCAGAAACACCAAGCAGCACGAGCAGATAATGTTGAAGTACGCAGAGACACCAATCAGCACCACTGCAGACAGAGTAAATCTAGCTCCAAAGTCATCTTGATGTAGTGGCAGAAGTTAAGAAGAAAGGGCCGAAGTGAGGTTAGAATGGACGAGAAAATGAAGGAGACGAAGGAGAATGTGGAGAAGGACAAGGAAGGTGAAGGAGAGACGGAGGAGTTAACAAAGCGAGGAAGAGGCAGGCCAAGGAAGGACGAGAAACTCTAGGGAACGGCAAGCAGGCAGATGAGGAACTTCCTAGAGAGAGGAAACTGTGGTTTCACAGTAAACGTAGGTGGAAGAGGAAGGTTACAACATTCGCCGGTATGGAGAGAAAGGGACGAGACAATAGTCGAAAGAGATGACGAAACAAAAGAGAAGGATCCAGAAGATCCAGAAGATCCAGGAGAAGAGGCGAAAGCAGCAGCGGGGCCCAGGAAGGAGAACGGAACCGAAAGGGAAAAGAAAGAAGCCGACAAGTCCACGCAGGATGATGGGACGACGGAAAAACCTACATTACCGACGGGACCCGAGGAGAACAACAGCGTAGGGACAACGAGGAAGGAAGGAGGAAAACCGACAGAGGTCAGCACGGGGACAGCAGTGGATGGATCTACAGGCAGCGGCGTCGGGAGCGAAGAAATTCGGAGGTTAGTTGGGCTACGAAGAGATTTAGAAGTTAGGTTAGGTAGATGTATAGCGAAAAACGGAAAAAATGCTGAAGAATTAAAGCGAGTAAAAGAACAGCTGAAAAGCGATAGAACAGGGAGACTGAATATGGAAAGGGACCTCCTAGATGCGAAAAAGATAGGCGAAGAAAATAGGGCTAGGATAGAATTATTTGAAAAAGATTTGAGAGATGCGCTAGATATTGGAAGCGAGAGCGAGGATAGCGTACGAAGGGTAAGCGAAAGCGATAATAACGAAGATTATGAGGAAGGGGGGGGGGCGGGAGGACTAGTAGAAATAAATAATAATGGGGAGGATAGTAGCGGAGGGAGTAAGGGGGATGAGGGAAACACCCAAGTGATTGGGGAGGTAATAATAGTGGAAAGGGAGTATTTAAAAAACATGCCAGATAAGATGGGGGATGATGAATATGAATGGGAAATGGCTGAAAGGAGAAGCAGGAAGAAAAATATATTTATAAGGAGAATAAGAACGGTAGGAAGCAAAATTACAGAAGAGATTAAATGGATAATTAAGGACAAATTAAATTTGGAAATTTATATTAAAAGAATAAGGGGAATAGGGGGAGGTCTGGTATTAGAGTTAGAGTCCATGGAAAATAAGATAGAGATTATGAGAAGGAAAGGTGTATTTAAAGTAGAACGTCCCAGGGGTATATATTGAACAAAGGAAACGCGTTTCCCCAAAAAGTGTGAAATTCTCATGTTATTTAAATGAGAAGTGTTGGTGCTTACGGGCACCTGTTAAATTGATTTATATGACCTCTATCCGGGCTTAAAGTTCATGTTTTTGCATAAAGAGTTGATCTAGGAAGCGGCTATACAACATGTTTGAAGTTGGTAAATAAGGGACACCCTTGTATATATGGAAAGCAAAGGGGGCAATAAGAGAGAATAAGAAGGGAAGAGCGAAGGGAGGAGTAGTAATAGGGGTAACGAAAGACATTAGATTCGAGAGTATAGAGGAATGGACTTGCGGATTATTGATTAAGGGCAAGGAAGAGTCTAGTCTAAGTGTAATTGTTGCGTACATAAATGTAAATATAGATTTAGCAATAAGAGAACTAAAGATAGAAACCGAAAAACTAGCAGAGGAAGGGGGTCAGATTATTATGATAGGGGACTTTAATGCGAAAGTAGAGAAGTGGCAAATAAGTAGAGAAGGGGAAAGGGAAAGAACTAGGAAATCAAGCGACGAAACTGTAAATGGCGAGGGAAAAAAGTTGTTGAACTGCTGTGAAGAATTAGATAGATTAGGAAGACGACGTAGTCATGGTTTCGGATACAGAAGAGGGACTGAGTGGGATGTTTAGGGAGCTGGGTAAATATAGTGACGGGATAGGACTGAAAGTGAACACGGAAAACGAAAGTGATGATATTTAAAAAGGGAGGGAGAAGGAAGAAAACGGAGAAATGGGTTTATAAGGGAGAAGAACTCAACTCAAAGAATACGTATGAGACGCATACTAAAAGGATGAGGGCGAAAGGAGTAAGAGCTATGAATACAGTATGGGGGATTTGGAAAAGGGCTAAGCTAAATAATTTAAAAAGAAGATTATACCTTATGGATACAATAATTAAATCAGGGGTAATGTATAGGTCAGAGATATGGGCTTGGGAAAGGAGGGAGGGGATAGAGAGAGTACAGGGGAAGTATGTTAAAATGGCAATGGGAGTTTACGAGAATACCTGACTATATCTGGAAAATGGAAGCGGGCAGAGGTAGCATAGAAATGGAAGCTAAGTGAAGGGCTGGGGATTACTTATTAAGGATATGGAGGATGGATAATAGTAGATGGCCAAAGATATGTTTAAGGGGGGAAATTAGGAACATAAGGAACGGATACCCAACTGAGTGGGGGAAGAAATTGAAAAAAGCATTTGAAGAGGCGGGGGATGGGGAAGGATTAAACTGGATGTATGAAGGGAGAGAGATAGGGGAAATTAGGAAAAAACTAGAGGAAGGAAGGGAAAGAAGGGCGGAGCAGTTATTGATCTTTATCATTTTCCTGAATTAAATAAGTGTATATTCTTTATAATTTGCTTTCTGATTAATATTATTTCCTATTTCATTGGTGAAATCACGTCAATTATTTATATGTTCAAGATTACTATTGAATTCAATTGATTATATCAATATTAATAAAATGTGAATTCCAACTTTTCTATTAAAATCGAAGTCTTTTAATTATATCAATGTGATATTAATCAATAAATGGCAAGTTAAGGGGACGTCGAAGCCAACGTAACCAAAAATGACCTCCAACTTGAGTCGTAATTTACATTGTTTGCTTACAGTATACCTGTGGCGGTCCCTTCCGACACCACCATTGGACCGACGCGCCGCCTGGCGGACCACCACGCCGTGGCAAGCGCGAGGCGAGCTTGTACAGTAGTTACGGCCTGGCCGCCGATCGGGACAGACCTATTGGTCTCTTGTTATCTCTCTAGTTTTACAATATAATATTAGTCTTAATTTATACCGAGTGTCTTATCATTGACTTAACCTGGTCTGATCCCTGTTCCTGCCTTTAACTCTATAGGAGTGCAGAAGATAGAGAACCTTCACCTCATCTCTAAAGTGGTGACCCCGACTCAGAACTTCGCAAGCGTCGAGTCATCGTGTGTGCGCCATTTTCGACGCCACGCGACATTTTGTCAGCCTCAACAGCGAGCTCGCTCTCTTCGAAGCTCGTCTTGGCTTTCGCTCGGCGGCCAGCAGCCTTTCGCTCAATTCGAGCTTTTAGCTTTTCGTCGGCCTTACACCGACTTATCCATCGTCTCGCGCCGGCATCTTACAGCCACGCGACGACAATTTTATTTATTTTTTTGTCGACATCGACAACTTCACGTCTCGCGTTGGCCATTTACACCACGCAGACGCTTTTATTCTTCGCACTGATTTTTTTTTTTTTTGTCTCGCGTCGGCCATTTGTAGCCGCACGACGACGCTTTTAACGGGCGGCAGTCCCAGACCTGCAGCTCTCGACGCAATCGAGAGACCAGCGAACGACGGCTCATCGACGACAACGAGACCATCGGACATCAGCAGCGCATCACCTACGGCATCATCTTCGGCGACTCCGCACATTCAACATTCGCCAGCGCACCGAGCTACCGACGCCACGTACAGCATCATCGCCGTCCCCGGCGCCTCGCTCTCAACATCACCATCAGCTCCAGGACAGGTGGATCCTTTCGTGAGGCCCGAGTCGCTCTTCTCGTCGCGACCTCGCGAAACCTGTCACTCGGCGCCGGGAACGCCCTCGCGTCGCGCATAGCCGCCATTTCGTGCGCCACGTCGCGCTCCGTCCTCGCACGTCTCGCGGTCTCTCTCGCTCACGCGCCCAGTCGGCCATTTTCAGCCGCGCGCTGAGCCTCGCACCGCGCGTTCCCGCACCTAACGGCGTCATCAACACCAGCAACGACACCGTCGGCAGCGCCAGGCCATCATCATCTGCGCGCCGACGACGACGCCCCGCCAGCCATCATCGCCCCAGGTGCAACGCAGCCAACACCAGCTCTGCAGGGCCGCTCAGCAGTCTTCGAGAAAGTCCCGCTCCGGCCTCTTTATCAGCCATCGTCGCGGAGAGGCTCCTCGAGATCCAACTTCGGCCATGCAGCAACACCAGCATCATCAGCAACCTCGCGGCCGCCGACGTCAGCATCATCGGCGTGGCCTGCCGGCGCCCTCTGCAGCGACGCGCCAGCAGCTCCGCGAGCCTCAGCCCCACCAGGCTCTCGCCTAGCAGTCATCACCCGCGCGCGAGACGCGAGTCGCTTTTCTCTTCGCTCCGCGCGCGCGAGTCACGAGGTCTCGCTCTTTTAATCATCCGCGCTCGCAGAGTCCTGGTGCGTGGCACAGCCTACGCACGTCGCGCGTTTCTCATCAAGACGGCCATTTTACGCCGTCCCAGCAATGCGCCATTTCGCCTGCGCCACGTCACGCGCGCCACGCGAGCACCGATCTTCACCGATCACGAGCGGCGCTATTTACACGCTATGTGGCATCTCGCACCTCATCGCGTCTCGTCCCGCGCATCGAACGGCCACACGCCGCAGTTCCGAAACTCCGCGCAGTCAGCAACGGACGCCTCGAAGTCCAGCCCATCGCTGGCCCAGCAACATCTCGTCAAGCGGCATCGCTTCAGTCAGCGAGCCGCCCCTGCCAACACCGGACTCATCCTCCCGACGACCGAGCATGGCTCTGATCGTCGTCCTGGCAGCAACACATCATCGCGCTCGAGGCCATAGCTCCATCGCTTCTCGAGGGCCACCAGCGACACTAGGCCATGCGCTCGACTATGCGCAGGGGCCAGCACCGTCGAGGACGCTCGGCGACGCCCGCTCCGGTCTTCCTTCCATCGCAGTCGTCGCTGGTACCCTCGGACAGACGCAGCTAGGCTACTCATAGCGCACCGTCCGGCTTCACCCGCATCCTCGGCACCGATGTCCTGGTGCATTCCGGCACCCGAGGATGTTCAGCGAAGGACGCTCTTCAACGCCGCCGACCCTGGTCTCCGGGTCGCCGGCCACTTCATCGACAATCTCATAGACGTCGCTTGGACGCTGCCCAAGCAGACATTATTATTTTTTTTTTTTCGGATACCGGCTTTCCAGGCTTTTTGCTGACGGACTCCTGGGTCTACCTCAAACCAGCCTATACGGGACCTGGCTTCTTTTGGCCTTCTTCCGACCCATCGTCATCTCGTCATCGCAGCCCTGCTACACAGCTAGCCCCGCTGCCCTCTTCATCATCGGCACAGGCGCCGATCAANCAGGCTTTTTGCTGACGGACTCCTGGGTCTACCTCAAACCAGCCTATATGGGATCTGGCTTCTTCCGACCCATCGTCATCTCGTCATCCGCAGCCGCCCTCACCCAGCCAGAACTTCACCCTCAACAGGCATCATTTTTCGTCGTTCCTCGGGCAATCCGCCCTCATCACTGGTGGGGGAGTAGCTGTGGCGGTCCCTTCCGACACCACCATTGGACCGACGCGCCGCCTGGCGGACCACCACGCCGTGGCAAGCGCGAGGCGAGCTTGTACAGTAGTTACGGCCTGGCCGCCGATCGGGACAGACCTATTGGTCTCTTGTTATCTCTCTAGTTTTACAATATAATATTAGTCTTAATTTATACCGAGTGTCTTATCATTGACTTAACCTGGTCTGATCCCTGTTCCTGCCTTTAACTCTATAGGAGTGCAGAAGATAGAGAACCTTCACCTCATCTCTAAATACCTTGTATCATTAAAAATCAAATTGATAATTGTTTGTTATTCTGTAACTTATCGCAAAATACAGAGTTTTTGTTGATTCAATTAGTAAATAATGTATACAAAAGTCGGTCATATAACTGATATTGCTGCCATCACTTCGCGTTGTAGTTTTCGTTATTTGCAAAAATTATACATAATCACACAATAATGAGACTAAGTTAATATAATTTACTTCATTAAATCTAAAACACAACGACCCACATATTTACGTACAGCGATTCACAGTGGAAAAGAGCTCCAGTAATAAAAGCATTTTCAGTTTAAATTATTTTGTGGGAACTATACTTAGTTGAGATAAATATTTATGCTTTTCTTGTGTTTATATTTATTTTTAAGGTAAAAGCGTGCATGAGTTATTTTCATTTCTATGTATTGTAATAGGCATTTGGCTATTCGAATATAAGCGCGCAGCATTTAAATATATGAGGAAAAACGTGAAAAAAATCCCTTTACGTGTTCAGCGACATCGTAAACCCCCGAGTAAGGAGTTCCGACTCACTATGTTACAATTTTGCGTAAAACTTTAGGAGACGGTGTTCATACCGTCCACCCTGGGCACCAGGTACCTCGGAGGCCGTTGCCGTGGCCATATTCGTGTTCATCGACCCCAAAACCCCACGAGAAGCAAAACTGGACTCAATTCCATCAATATTTACCGAGTTGTCAATTTTGTATTTAGTGTCTCTTCGACATACATTTTTAAAATGCATATTGTCTAGCAATAATGCATTTTCATAAAGTAATTAATCACACTAGATTCCAAAATTTGTAGACGCTCTCACTAATTGAATGCAAAAAACGCATTAAGATCCGTCTAATACTGCTCAAAAAATCTATGGTTAGGCCGTTAGCGGGTTTTTGTCTAGAGTCAGTCAATAAATCTACTGATATTCGAGGGTCGACTCGAGGGTCAGCTAGCGGAAAACATCAGCGCGACTAATGAAGCGTTGGCTACTAACAGGCAGCTGTTGGAGGAAAACAAGGCTCTCAAAGTCGAGTTGCAGCGGACGCAACAATTAATGGGGAATCTGGAGCGTACTCGTGAGGTCACAATGAATTCTGATAGCGATAGGGGTTCAGAGGCTGCAAAAGAACCGGAAAATAGTTCTTTGATGGCTGGGCCTAGCAGTAGTTCAGGTAAACTTTCGATTAATTTGAAAAAAGTTCAGGTTGACAGCAGTGAGATCCTTATCACCAATTTTATAGATCGACAAAATTTAAACTTTGAAAAAGCTGCTTTCACTGTTGTCAATACTGTCCTGCCATCAATCACTGTTCAGGATATCGTATCATGTCGTTCAAATATGATCAAGGATCGTGCGGGCAGCTCTGCTGTGGCGAATGGTACACAGCCCTCCTCTTTCTTTGTGAAGATGCGTGCTCCTTCTCTTGTTAAGGATATACTTAAAGCGAAAAAGAATTTCAATTTACTGCATTCTCGCGATATAGATCCCTCGGCACTTGACCAGGAGGACTCGTCTAAAATTATGGACACAAACATCTACATAAATGAAGTCCTTAGAAAAGAAGTGTTCAAATCCTTCTTAAGTTTGAAAACGGTAGCGAAAACCTTGGTTTTTAATATACTTGGCATCGGAGTGGTTCTTTCCTGGTCAGGTGGTATAATGTGCACTTTCCTTGACCTCTCCAAATATATCTAATCAAGCGCCACCTGCCCAGCCTTTGGTACGCAAGCCCTTAGATTGATCGGGTGTTAGCAACAAGGTGGGAGAGAGGTCGACGAGCTTTAAGAGGCCCTGCTCGACGAGAGGGACCTCAGAAGTCATACGGCGCTCCAAGGACCAGGTGTTGGACCAAGTTGAAATAAATTGGGATCCCATAATTCGCCAACACCAGCCAGAGCAGCCACACAGGGCCAGCTTCTCGCCCGCATCAAGGCCAAGACAGGTCGACCAAACCAAACCTTACCACGTCGGTCAGGACGGGAAGGATATACCAAACATCCAGTCTACCACTGCCACGTCCATTCTGGACTCCCCTGACTACCATCTTCGATCAAGAGCAAACTACCACCTAAAATACAAGGGGACTAGGGACCCCTTCTTTTTGGATGAATTCTTGAGATTGCGCAAAGAAGTGTCAGAAGCTACTGTGCATGAGCGCACAAGCTATATACATGCAAAACTGTCTGACGCTATTGATACTAATGGTAATTTTTGGAAGGAACTGCGTAATCTCGGTCTTCTTCCGAAATCGGCTGGCGGCCTCCACAGTTTCTCATTGGATGAGCTTAATCGTCATTTTGCAGGTTTGTCGTGCTCTTCCTCTGAGAACGTGCAGGATGCCTTGCACGTTATTGAATCAATACCAGATGAGGGTTTTACTCTAAGTCATGTGTCCTTGTATGATGTTATTCTGGCTATTAGTCACTTTTCTTTACAGGCAAAGGGGGAGGATGGCATACCGCAAAGTGTCATAGCGAAGGCAATTCCCACCATTGGTCCTTTTCTTTTGAGAATTTTCAATCTTTCTTTTGCTAACAATACTTTTCCTGAGGCTTGGAAGAAAGCTCAATTGATTCCTTTAAAGAAAGAAAGAATGGCTGTCTTGGGGACAGCCGATAGAAGTGAATACTGAAATAGGTGTTGTAGATTTTTATAATGTTTTTTTTTAATAGGTGAAATAATAAAAATACGTTTATCGTTATTCGTACATTATTTTATTTCTTACATACTTTATTTACAACTTTACTTATCTATGGTAGAATCACAGGTATCTTCATTTTTTAATTCAATTAAAGAACCGCTGCCAAGTCATTGGCACTTAGCTTCCTCTTACTCTGCTAGTGGAAGATAATTACATGGGACAATCAACTCATTCTTTGATTTAAATATTCGCTACTATTCGATACTAAAAGGATAGGTTTAGTTAGGAAGACACTTGTAGGGGAGGGGTATCAGGGGAGTGGGGGTTCAGGTGGATATCAAAAGGATAGAGCTCCGTGAACTCCTAAAATAACTTACATATATCGTAATAAAAAAAATGCCAGTAATTGCGGAATCGTTAATAACATTAACAACTGCAAATTACAAAATTGCGGGTGGCTTCATTTTTTTGATTAATTATTTTTCACGATTTCTACATACCCACAGCCGCCTTTCAGACCCTTGACGTTGTTTTCTATACTCCCATAATCGCCTTTTAAAATTTTAAAGCTCATTTCAGCACTTCCACAATCGCATTTTAGACCATCGTAATCGTTTTCTGTATTCCCACAGTCGCCTTTTTGACCTTTGCAATAGATTTCTACATACCCACAGCCGCCTTTCAGACCTTGACGTTGTTTCGTATATTCCCATAATCGCCTATTTAAATTTAAAAGCTCATTTCAGTTACTCCGCAGTCGCCTTTTAGACCTCGTAATATTTTCTGGTATTCCATAGCTCCTGGGCGAGAGGTCTTGCGCGGAGATCCGCCTCGGACTGAAGCCCCGAGCCCTCTTAAGACGGTGTCAGTTTTTAGTACACTATTGTTGAATATTGGTATAAATCATATCACAAAAAAGCAAACAATATTTTTTCAAAAATCTAAAATGGCCATGAACATGGTCATAAAATAGCTGAAATCTTCAAAGAAGAATTTACTCGAATCAGAATCAGAAACATATATGCACGCCATTCACACCACCACAGACAAACCATCTGCACGGATCAGTTTATAAAACAATGAAAACTCTCAAAACATCACTAAGCTTTAATTATCAAAATTATATCGTTATAACAAAAATAATAAGTTCAGTTCACACAGAGTACTACAGGGGAAGAGTTTGAAGAATTTTGAATCTTAATATCTTTTAAAACTAAAAGGTTCTCATAAGCTACAAAAAGAACCTAGCCGAAGTGATCAAAAGATCAATCTTTTCCTAAAATTTCAACTCAATTTAAACCTTTTTACTCACGTAATCGTACGACATAAAAAACCACTTTTTTTAGTTTTTGATTTTTATCTCAAAAACTAGTCGCCAAAATTGCTTAAAATTTTTACAACTAGTAGATATCGTTGTTTTTTATTGTCATGAATTTTTTTAAAACATTTAACTATTTATTTTTTGAGATATATATGTTTTCGAAAAATTACTTTTTATATCACAAAAAATGAACAGATCAGTCAATCTAGAAAATCTTGCGGGAAAAAGTAGACAAATGTATGTTCNTTTAACTATTTATTTTTTGAGTTATTTATGTTTATCGAAAAATTACCTTTTATATCATAAAAAATGAACAGATCAGTCAATCTAGAAAATCTTGCGGGAAAAAGTAGACAAATTTATGTTCTTTTAGATACACTATTGTTGAATATATTGTATAAATCATATCATTATAAAAAAGCAAAAATATTTTTTCAAAAATAGAAAAATGGGCATAATATGGCCATAAAATGGTCAGAATCATAAAACAAAAAATGACCTAAATTCAGAATTAGAAAAAATATACGCATGTCAAATTTTATGACGATCCGTCGCATGGTTCCAAAATTATGGCGGTATACGTACATACACACACACACACACACACACACACACACACACACACACACGCGCACGCATACACACACACACACACACACACACACACAGCCATCCGCACGGACATTTTCTAAAAACGTATGATTCGTACTCCAAACACCTCCCAATGCATTTCCACGAATTATTAGCAAAACTGAAAATTTTACTATTACAAAGCTTCCTCTTGAGGAGGAAGCAAAACAATCGGTTTGTGGTAACTAAAGTATGATATAAATGTTTTAGAATCTATTTTATATAAAAATCTTGAAAATACTGCATCTAATGTTGTGCCATACTTAGTAGTTGATTGTTGAGCATCATTATTCATTTCTAATTGAAATTTACTTTTGAGGAATGCAATTAATGGTTGTGCACTTTCGTCTGCAAAATTAACATTAAAATCTCCTGCCAAAATCAGTGGCATTTCATGGTCATTTGTATCGAGTTCCCGTGCTCCTACTTAAGTGTATGCAAGTAGTGATCAATGTATTGCTTCCTCCTCAAGAGGAAGCTTTGTAATAGTAAAATTTTCAGTTTTGCTAATACTTCGTGGAAACGCATTTGGAGGTGTTTGGAGTACGAATCATACGTTTTTAGAAAATGTCCGTGCGGATGGCTGTGTGTGTGTGTGTGTGTGTGTGTGTGTGTGTGGTGTGGGGGTGGGTTTGGGGGGGGTGTGTGTAT
>CM053170.1:26452894-26465407 GCA_012977825.3 Pteromalus puparum
ACCAAACATCCAGTCTACCACTGCCACGTCCATTCTGGGACTCCCCTGGATACCATCTTCGATCAAGAAGAAACTACACCTAAAATACAAGGGATAGGGACCCTTCTTTTTGGATGAATTCTTGAGATGCGCAAGAAGTGTCAGAAGCATACGCTGTGATGCGCACAAGCTATCATGCTCCCTGTCTGCGCTATGATACTAATGAGTAATTTTTGAAGATTGCGTAATCGTCTTTCTTCGAAATCGGCTGGCGGCCTCCACAGTTTCTCATTGGATGAGCTTAATCGGCATTTTGAGCGTTTGTCGTGCTACTTCCTCTGGAGAACGTGCGGATGCCTTGCACGTTATTGAATCAACCAGATTGGGGTTTTACTCTAAGTCTGGTTGTCCTTGTTGATTGTTTTGCGGCTATTAGTTACTTTTCTTTAAGGCAAAGGGGTGAGGATGGCATACCGAAGTGTCATAGCGGAAGGCATTCCCACCTTGAGTCCTTTTCGTTTTAGATTAAGAAATTTCAATCTTTCTTTGCTAAACAATACGTTCTGAGGCTTGAAGGAAAAGCTCAATTTGATTCCTTTATAAGATAAGAAAAATGCTGTCTATTCTTCGGGGCACGAATAGAGTGAATACTGAGATAGGTGTTGTAGATTTTTATAATGTTTTATTTAAAGGATGAAAATAAATCGTTTTTCGTTATTCGCTACATTGATTTATTTCTTACATACTTTATTTACAACTTTACTTATCTATGCGTAGATCACAGGGTATCTTTCTTTTTTAATTCAATTAAAGAACGCTGCCCAAGTCATAGGCACTTAGCTTCCCTCTTACTCTGCTAGTGGAGATAATTACATGCGGACAATCAACCATTCTGATTTAAATATCGCTACTATTCGATACTAAAGGATAGAGTTAGGTTAGAGACACTTGTTAGGGAGGGGTATCAGGGGGAGTTGGGGTTAGGCCCGCGTGTAGTTCTCAAAGGATAGAGCTCCGTGAACTCCTAAAATAACTTCATATATCGCTAATAAACAAATGCAGTATTGCGGGGAATCGTTAATAACATTAACAACTGCAAATTACAAAATTTGGGGTGGCTTCATTTTTTGATTAATTATTTTTCCGATTTCTACATACCCACAAGCCGCCTGGTCAGACCTTGACGTTTGTTTCTATTACTCCATAATCGCCTTTTAAATTTTAAGCTCATTTCAGCCACTTCCACGACATCGCATTTTAGACCATCGTAATTCGTTTTCTGTATTCCCCCACGTCGCTTTTTTGACCTTTTGCAATGATTCTACATACCCACATCCGCCTATCAGACCTTGACGTTGTTTCTATATTCCCATAGTCGCCATTTAAAATCTTTAAAAGCTCATTTCAGTTATCCCAGTTCGCCTGTTAGACCCTCGCTATATTTTCTGGTATTTCCATAGCTCCTGGCGCAGAGAGGTCTCGCGGAGATCGCTTCGGGACTGAGCCCCGAGCCCTCTTAAGACGGTGTCAGTTTTTAAGGTACACTATTGTTGATATATTGGTATAATCATATCACAATAAAAAGCAAACAATTATTTTTTCAAAAATCGTAAATGGCCATGAAATGGTCATAAAATAGTCTGAAATCGTTAAAAGAAAATTGACTCGAATTCAGAATCAGAAACATATATGCACGCAATCACACACACACACAGACAAAACCATCTGCACGGACATTTTATAAACCATGAAAACTCTCAAAAATACTAAGCTTTAATTATCAAATTATATGGTTTAACAAAAATAATAATGTTCAGTCACACAGAGTATACAGGGGCTAGAGTTGAAGAATTTGAATCTTAATATCTTTTTAACTAAAAGGTTTTCATAAGCTACAAAAAGAACCTAGCCAAGTGATCAAAAGATCAATCTTTTCCCTAAAATTTCAACTCAATTTAAACCTTTTACTCGCTTTCGTACGACATAAAAAAACCATTTTTTTTAGTTTTGATTTTTTATCTCAAAAACTAGTCGCCAAAATAAAATTTTTACAACTAGTAGATATCGTTGTTTTTATTTGTCCATGAATTTTTTTTAAAACATTTAACTATTTATTTTTTGAGATATATATGTTTTTCGAAAATTACTTTTTATATGACAAAAAATGAACAGATCAGTCAATCTAGAAAATCTTGCGGGAAAAGTAGACAAATGTTATGTTTCTTTTAGATACACTATTGTTGAATATATTGTATAAATCATATCTTATAAAAAAGCAAAAATATTTTTTCAAAAATAGAAAAATGGGCATAATATGGCCTTAAAATGGTCAGAATCATAAAACAAAAAATGACCTAAATTCAGAATTAGAAAAATATACGCATGTCAAATTTTATTGACGATCCGTCGCCATGGTTCCAAAATTATGGCGGTATACGTACATACACACACACACACACACACACACACACACACACACACACACGCGGCACGGATACACACACACACACACACACACACACAGCCATCCGCACGGACATTTCTAAAAACGTATGATTCGTACTCAAACACTCCCAATGCATTTCACGAATTATTATGCAAAACTGAAATTTTACTATTACAAAGCTCCTCTTGAGGAGGAGAGCAAAACAATCGGTTGTGGTAACTACAAGTATGATATAAATGTTTTAGAATCTATTTTATATAAAAATCTTGAAAATAACTGCATCTAATGTTTTGTGCCCATACTTAGTAGTTGATTTGTTGAGCATCATTATTCATTTCTAATTGAAATTTACTTTTGAGGAATGCAATAATGGTTGTGCACTTTCGTCTGCAAAATTAACATTAAAATCTCCTGCAAAATCAGTGGCATTTCATGGTCATTTGTTATCGAGTTCCGTGCTCCTACTTAAGTGTATGCAAGTAGGTGATCAATGTATTGCTTCCTCCTCAAGAGGAAGCTTTGTAATAGTAAAATTTTCAGTTTTGCTAATACTTCGTGGAAACGCATTTGTGAGGTGTTTGGGAAGTACGAATCATACGTTTTAGAAAATGTCGTGCGGATGCGTGCTGTGTGTGTGTTGTGTGTGTGTTGTGTGTGTACTGTGTGTGTGTGGTGTGTGTGTGTGTGTGTGTGTGTTATGTACGTATTACCGCCATAATGTTTGGGACCATGCGACTGGGGATCGTAGATGAAATTGACATGCATATATTTTTTCTAATTCTGAATTTAGCGTGCATTTTTTGTTTATGATTCTGACCATTTTACGGCCATATATAGCATTTCGTCTTTTTGAAAAATATTTTGCTTTTATAAATGATATGATTTATACAATATATTCAACATAGTGGATATCTAAAAGAATAAATTTGTCTCTTTCTTCCCGCAGAGATTTTACTAGATTTGACTGATCTTGTTCATTTTTATGATATAAACAGGTAATTTTTCGATAAACATATATAACTAAAAATAGAATAGTTTAAATGTTTGAAAAAATTCCATGACAATCAAAAAACAACGATTCTACTAGTTGTAAAACTTTTAAGCAATTTGTGGCGACTAGTTTATTGAGATAAAATCCAAAAACTAAAAAAAAATGTGGTCTGTTTCTTATGTCGTTCGATTACTGGCCTTCGGTAAAAGGTTATAAATTGAGTTGAAATTTTAGGAAAAGAGATTGAATCTTGTTGATCACTTCGGCCTAGGTTCTTTTTGTAGCTTATGAAACCTTTTAGTTTCAAGATATCTAGATTCTAATTCTTCAACTCCTCACCCTGTATACTCGTGTGATTCTATGCTCTTGAAACATTATTAATCTTTTGTTAAATCCATATAGATTTGATATTAAAGCTTAGTATATTTGCAGAGCTTTTCATGGTTTTATCAAACTGATTCCCCGTGCAGACTGCACTTTTGTCGGAGGGGTCGTGCGTGCGTGCGTGCGTGCATGCGTGCGTACGTATACTGTTATAATTCTGGAACTACGTGATCGATCGTAATAAGATTGGACGTCCATATATGTTTTCTGATTTTGAATTCGAGTAAACCTATCCTTTTAGTAACGAATAGTAGCGAATATTTAAATCAAAGAATGAGTTGATTGTCCCATGTAATTATCTTCCACGAGCAGAATAGGAGGAAGCTAAGTGCCAATGACTTGGCAGCGGTTTTTTATTAATACACTTGTAGTTAAATATAAGGATTCACTTCAATAATAATAATAACGATATACATGTTTACGTACAACTGACGCGATACATGTTTACGTACAACTGACGCGTAGACGCGGGATAGCATCATTTCAGTTTATGCTAGGTAGAGAACGCCGAGCGCGTTGTGTATAGAGAACGCCGAGAGCACCGAGGGGCCCGAAAGCCAGCGGAAAGATACGGAAGGAGAGAGCAGTGAAGGAAGAGGTGCGCGTACGTGTTGCGCGGCGACGAGAGCGCGGTGGAGGGGAGCGTGAGAGAGAGAGAGAGAAAGAGAGAGAGAGAGAGAGTGAGAAGGAGAGCGCGGCGAAGGGAGAGGTGCGCGTATAGTCCGTACGTCTTGTGCGGCGAAGAGAGCGCGGTGGAGGGGGGGGGGGAGAGCTCTTCCCTTGCGGTCGTACGCTTATTTCCCCTCCTAGCGTTCGCGTGACGGTCGGTTTTTTCTCGATTCACTCCCCGGCAAAAATGTATACCTAACGAGCCTATAGAAGTATTCACTTCAAAAATCGGCACCTTCCTCTCTAACAGACTTTCGCCCCAGTGCGCTCTTGAGCTTTCTATCCAAGGTTCTGGAAAAGTTTTGTAAATCAAAAAGTACATGATCAAATTCTGGAGGCTGTTATCCGGAGGGGGATCCTAGATCCATTACAGACAGGCTTTCGAAAACATCACAGTACCGCCACTGCTCTACTTAAGTTGACGGAGGACATACAAACTGGCTTTGACAAAAAACTGGTGACCATAGCCTTACTGTTTAATTTCAGTAAGGCATTTTACACTATTTCACCGATGCTACTGTTACGAAAGCTGGGCAGCATGGGGTTTTCTCGTTCGGCACTTTGTTGGATTCACTCGTATATATGGGAAAGAAAACAACAGGTTACAACAAAGAGTGGTACCTCTGAGTGGGTTACTACAAATCTTGGTGTTCCTCAAGGTTCCGTGCTTGGTCCCCTGCTGTTCAGTCTGTATATCAATGACATTCGGCAGTTGTTTGACGGACGTGACATCGGACATATACTCTACGCGGATGACCTACAGGTTTACATACAGGTGCCACGCGACTCAATCGTGAAGGGTATCTCCAGACTCTCCGAGGTTGCCAAGGAGGTCTCTGATTGGGCGGAGGGGTCTGGCCTCCGGCTCAATTCCGACAAGACTCAGGCTATATATTTTGCTACGCAGCACACTGCTAACTTGATTGAGAGAATGGGGATTGCTGGTGTTCAGCTGGGGCGGGGCGTCACTGTTCCTTTTTCGGAGGCGGTTGTCAGCCTTGGGGTATACTATTAGACGCTACCAATGAACAGAGGACTAGACTGCAAAGATTGCAGAATATCTGTACCAGATATATCTTTGGATTAGGGCGTAACGTCCACGTAACTCCCTACCGGGTACGTTTGGGCTGGATGCGCACGGATCCCAGACGGTCATATTTTATGGCCGTCTTACTTTATAAAGTTTTAAATTTTCGCGCCCCATCATATTTATATGAACTTTTTGAAAAGCGCCAGTCCGATCGTCCTACTGGGTCAGTCACAGGGGACCTTAAGGTTCCACTGACGTAACCTAAGTCTTTCAAAGCACTGGGAGTACGACTTTGGAATTCGCTTCCTAATGAAATTAAACATAAGCCTTCACTGGCGGCTTTCGAAAGTGCTATAAAAATACATTTTCTAATTATTGACTGATAAGACTAATCACTGTCTATCTTGTATACCCGACGAACTGTAATGTATCTTGTCTAATGTTTAAATTATACTGATTCATAGATTTTTAAGGAGAAAACTTATATGTATATAATATTATATTACTTCAAACTGGAAAAAGAAAGAACACACGCTCGCGCTTCGCGTTTTGCGCATAAGGCACGACCGCCGATGCTCGCGCTTCGCGCTCGCCATGCCCCCCGACGCTCCGCTTCGTGCTCGCCATGGACCTCCGATGCTCGCGCTCGCCATACCCCCCGGCGCTCGCGCTCCGCGCGCGCCATGCACACCAGTACTAGCGCTGCGCGCTCGCTGTCTGAAAAAAACATATATTTTTTATCTTTTTCGTATACAATTAAAAATGTTTTGGGCATGAATAACGTGAAAGTTTTATAATTATTTTAGTTTTTGACTCATGATTTTGGAATATAGACATTGATATACAAATTTTAACGTGTATTCTTTTATCGCAACGATATATATTTTAAATATAATTGAAAACCCATTATTATTTCGTAAGATTAAAAAAAAAATTATCTTTTTATAGTTCTTTAATTCAAATTTTACACGTGAAATTCCTTAAAGTGGCCAAATTCGGAACTATCCTATTGGTGGAAAATGCATTGGTTTATATGTAATGTGTGACGCCACGCTTAACAAACCGAATTCCATCCTGTTCCTAAAGTTATGAATTTTGTGCAAAGATAGTTTATTACATAATTTAAGCAGAAAAAGTATTAGTTTTATTATCAGCTAAGCAAAGCCGAACAGCTGTTCGTTGGCTCTGTCGAAGCGAGGCAGCGAGCTCGACCACTGCGCATACATTGTGCGCATCGATCTGGCGACCGGTCGGCGACATGCACACGCTGCAGCCTTCTGCCGTGTGTTTTGACGTTTTGATATAGCCTCCTGGCCTCTGCTAACCGCAATGTTTTGCTCTGTTTAACTTTTCGGCGATATAAGTGAGTGCGTAGTGAAAAACGGAAACGACGACGCGATGCAGTAGTGATATATGTAGTTTTAAAATCAGAACAGAAGTGCTACTATGGTGCCTATATATGTTTACAAGCAACCTCTGCTCACCACACGATCACGCTCGCGGATCAGCTGCTCGCGATTAGTGCTTTGTAAGACGGTGCAAAAAGTATTCAAAAGTGATGCACCCACAATGGCACTGACGATGCAATGCGTGAGTGTCAGTTCATCAAGGAGTGCTACAGTATAGAAAGGCATGTAGCTCCAACAAGAAACTTGAATTTTTGTTTGAATTTTTGTACAATAATATTATGTGTTAAGTATTAATAAAAATAAAAAAGAAAATATATCTTTTCCTATTCCTAATATATAAGATTCCCTACATACATTAATAACACTCAGTATAGCTTCTGCCATCGATGAGACTGCTTGTTGACAAAATCAGCTTATTTTCAGCGCGTAACTCAGCTTACTCGCGGCATTACTTAGCTTACAGGACGCGTGTATTAGCTTGAATAGCGGTAATTAGCTGATGTTTCAGCACACGTAAAATAAGCTTATTTTTACGTGTGCCGCGCCGCGCCGCGCCACCGCCCGCCCGCCCGCTTGTATCCAGCAGTGATTTTGACTAGTGTTACAAAAATGGATACGCGATTTAAGCATTCGTTCACTTGCATTGTTAGCGGCCCAACGGGCTGTGGTAAAACTGTCTTTGTCAAACGTTTTCTTCAGCATCTACCACTCATGTGTAATGCAAATTTTGATCGAATACTGCTCGATTACGCAGAATGGCAATCAACTTACGAATCAGACTTTGTACCGGGAGGAGGAGGAGGAAGCAGTAAAAAGAAAATTGTTGAATTTCACGAAGGTTTACCCCAGCCTTCAGACTATTCACAAGACAATGATAAGAAAAAATTATTAATTATTGATGATTTAATGAGAGAAGCTTCGAACAATGTTATTCTTGATCTATTTACGAAGGGGAGTCATCACAAGAATTTAAGTGTAATTTTTATTACACAAAATCTTTTTCACAAGGGAGCTGGTCAACGTGATATTTCATTGAACGCTAATTATCTTGTTATTTTTAAAAATCCACGAGATCGTTCGCAAATTCAGTATCTTGCACGTCAAGTATATCCTGAAGATCCTAAATTTTTGCAAGAAGCATATCTTGATAGCACATCAACTGCACATGGTTATCTTCTGCTAGATTTGAAACAGGCCACTAGCGAGGAATTTCGTTTCAGAACCTGTATATTTCCCGATGATAGATTGCGCTACGTGTATGTACCAAAACACAAATTCCGATAAAAGTAGCGTATAGGTAGCTGAGCCATCAGTCTGAGTGCAACGATGGCGGGGAAAGCATCGAGAAGCAAAAATACAGTTATTAGAAGAGGGAAAAGGCAACGTGGTGCTGGCGCTGGTGCTGCTGCTGCTGCTGCTGCTGCTGCTGCTGTCACTGATGCTGATGCTGGCAATACTGAGTGCGGATGTTTACCAAAACATTTTACGAAAAAGTGTGTAGCAATATTAAATGCTCTTTGCCACGCTGACGGACAACAACGTTTAGCTTTAATTCGCTCAGCTGATAAAAAACTAATCAAAAGTATATGTGAGTGCGCGTTAAATGTATTACGAGGTGTGGTGAAAATTAAAAATTCTCACAAGTCAAGATTGAGGAAACATAAAAATGTTTTGCGTAAATTATTGAATAAGAGTAGTGGAAATAATAATAATGACCATGAATGGAAAAAGAAGAAACGGGTGATTATTCAAGACGGTGGTGCTTTTCTGCCTATGTTACTTGCACCTATAATTGGCGCACTAGTAGCGAGGATATTTGGTAATTCTAAAAGTTAAATATGGAACATGCACGTAAAATGATTATTGTACCGGAGGAGACATATGACCGTGTAATGAAACAGCAGCAGCAGCAGCAGCAGCAGCAGCCAGACGAATCAAGTAATGGTTTGGAATTACCGAGTACACAGACAAAAGGCGATAACTTATCACGCCTCGATGCTGAGATGCATGATATACTTTTTTCAAAAAGTATTACAGATGAGCGAGAAAAATGTCAAAGGTATTTACAGATTTTAAGAAGATATCTTCATT
The DNA here is from genome assembly GCA_012977825.3 of Pteromalus puparum. Lineage (NCBI taxonomy): Eukaryota > Metazoa > Arthropoda > Insecta > Hymenoptera > Pteromalidae > Pteromalus > Pteromalus puparum. Next base: position 26,461,894 of record CM053170.1, read on the forward strand.
TTAAAACGTTAGAACGTCAAGAACTTTTATCCGATGGCAATGCTACTGCTGCTGGACCAGAGATTGAACATGAAGACACTTTGAACCCTTTGTCTGATGAGGCGATTCTCACTAGTATACCTAAGGGCTCTGTAAGGAAAGTTAATTACTCGTTTATTGCTTCACCATTGGAAATCAACTGTACCTCACCGTATCAAATGGGATAATTCGGGCACAGTCAGTATCGACGATAAAGTTATACCTCAATCAAATATTATAGATTTGGTGGAGGATGTTGTACAGAGCAAGGCAGCAGCAGCAGAAGAGGAGCCAGTTGGAAAATTTCAACTTGCTAATTTTATAGCTTCGTCTGACACCCCGTCTAAATTTATAAGTAATCCCATCGTATTATCAATCAGTGAAAATTTCAAACGTGCTTTGAACAAAATTTCTTCAAGTAAAAGAAATAATTCCGAGAGCGTTCAGACTTTGGAAGAAGGTGCAAGACTTGCTGCTTCAAGGCGTTACAGCGAACGTTTGAGCAAGAAAAAATCTGTACCACGAAAATCAGGAGATAAGTGGTTAACTTATAATATATAAACATGAGTTATGAAAGTCAATATTTTGACACTAAACATGAGGCTGGCTACACAGGTGCACGTAACCTCATTCGTGTTAATAATAAAAAAAATAAGAATAACGTTAATAATTGGTTAAGCAATCAGGATGCGTACACTCTTCATCGTCCTATTAGAAGGAAATTTCCTAGACTCATGTACAATGTCAGTAATGTGGATGATTGTTGGGAGATGGATTTGTGTGATATGCAATCTCTCAAAACTTACAACGATAACTACGCATATCTGCTTGTTGTAATAGATATTCTTAGTAACCACGCCTGGGTTGAGCCATTATACTACAAAAGTGTCAAGAGCGTTGTAACTGCTTTTGATAAAATCCTAAAAAGAGCCAATGGTCGACGCCCTGTTCTCGTACAAACAGATAAAGGCAAAGAGTTTATCGGTGGGGAATTTCAAAAATATTTAAAAAAGAATAATATAAATTTTCGAGTTGCACGTAATCCTGATGTTAAAGCCGCAGTTGTGGAACGTCTTAATCGTACTCTCAAAGAAAGAATAGATATTAGTTTAGATATTTCACTCATAAAAATTCACATCGATATATTGACGTTATTCAAAATATTGTTTATGCTTACAATCACACACTACACAGTGGAATAAAAATGGTTCCTGCCGTAGTGAATATGCGAAATGCTGATGTGGCTAGAAAAAATTTACAGAAAAGAGCGCTTAATCAGCGCAGAACGTCTCGAGCAGGTATATACAGGGTAGGTGAGCACGTTCGCATCAGTCGAGCAAAAGGCACCTTCGACAAAGGATACGAGAAGAACTACAGCGAGGAGATCTTTAGAGTACATAGAGTTTCACACCGCCAGAATCTTCATACGTACGAACTAGTTGATCTAGATGGCGAGAAAATTGATGGATTTTTTTATCCAGAAGAACTCGTTCGTGTCGGTGATGACCGTGTAGCACAAAATAAGGAATTTAAAATTGAACGAGTAATTAAGACTAAAGGACGAGGAGAAAATAAACAATTATTTGTGAAGTGGCTTGGATATCCGGATAAATTTAACTCGTGGATAAAAGCAAACGATATTGTAGAAATCTAAAACATGGCTTCCGACGAATTTTATCTGGTGCTACCAAGCAACAGTAGTATGAAATATTTCCCTGATAACACTACATCTTGCTTTAAAACTCAACTTTCTCATGAGATTCGGTTAACTGGGAACTGGAGTGTTGCATTAACGGAAATACATATACCATGCACTATGCTGCATATTCAAAAAAATGAGTGCGAAGTAATATTTACCAAGGTTAGTAGCAGTAGTGCAGTTAATGATAACGAATCGAAGCAAGAGAAAAAGAAGAAAAGAAATGCGTTAGAGCAGTTGTCTGTAGTTGAAAATTTAGAATACAGTGATACTTCTTTTCCATCGGGTATCTACGACAGTCTAAAAGATCTAGCGGATGCTATAAATAATATACCTGAACTTCATGATCACTTACTTATAGCGCCAGCAAGGAGGAAAAAAGGCTACTACAATCTACGAAAAGTCTGCTCTTGTAAGGAAATTCATTACTATAGTTTTAGCAAAAAGGTTAAACGTATATTTGGCTTTGAGAATGAAAAGTACAGCGTAGAAGATTTTATAGCCTTGAGCCCAGCGCCACCGCAGTCGCGATTTACAACAATCATAGGAAGCATGCCTGCTTGTTTAGCAAGAGCTATATCAGATCAACTTTTTGTCTACTCAGATATTTGCATTCCATACACTGTAGGTGATGTACAAGCATCACTTTTACGTATAGTGGCATTTGATAACTCCAAGTATAAGTTCGGTGTAACTATGGTCAAACAGTTCGCACCTCCAAATTACATACCATTGCTGAACAATACGTTTCAAAATATAATAATAGATATAAGAGATCAACATGGTACTCATATACCATTCGAGTACGGGACGTTGACAGTTACACTTCACTTTAAACGCTGTCAGTAGAAGAAGAAGAAGAGAGCAATGCAAAAATGAGTTACTACGTAGAATATTACGCTGATCAAGTCGGGGGAGGTGGTAGAGAAGGAGTGCGCCGAGTGTTTGCAGGTTCAAGCTATCAGCGAGGACATGGTGGTATAGGAAGTTTCTTGAGTGGTTTATTTCGAAGAGTCTTACCATATCTCACAAGTGGCGCCAAAGCTGTAGGTAAAGAAGCTATTAAAGCAGGAATAGGTGTATTAGATGATGTGGGCAATCGTGGAGTAAGTTTTAAGCAAGCTGTAAATACACGCGCACGAGAGTCTGGTCGAAATCTTAAACACAAGGCCGCAGATAAAATAGCTGAGATGATGAAGGGTTCAGGATATAAGCGACGAGGCAAGAAGCGAAAACGTCAGTCGTGTAAGAGTCGTTTAACTGGACGCAGCAGCAGCAGCCGCGGTACTAAAAGTGGTAGTGTGAAAAAACGACGTGTGAATAAAAGTAAAATTAGAAGCTCGAAAGTAAATAGAAAAAAGAAGAAGGAGCGCAGTGTCTCTGATATTTTTGGATAAACATCATCATGGCTTTTCTACATTCAAACTCATGCGAATACATGAAATCAGAATTAGATTTGTTTACTTTACCGCCAACACAAACATCAGTGAAAAATTCGCAATTCATACATTACAAGCCCGTCTCATCTCTCACTGACGATGGGCCATTGGAATTTGTCGTTCCAGGAGGCAATGATTATCTCGATCTTGCTCATACAATGCTCAGTATACGAGTGCAGATATTACCGAATGTTGACATTGCTCCTAACGAAAGTACCACAGAGTACGCTAAGGTAGCTCCAGTTAATAATCTTTTACACTTACTCTTTAATCAAATAGATGTGTTTTTTAATCAAAAATTAGTATCACCGCCAAACAATGCATATCCATACCGTGCATACATTGAGACACTACTAAA
>CM053170.1:26466449-26488559 GCA_012977825.3 Pteromalus puparum
TTTTGCTTGATGGATGTGTCTGATAACGAGAAATTTAGTGTACATATTAAAGAAGCGTCGTTGATTGTACGACGCGTCAAAGTAAGTCCGGGCGTTATGTTAGCACATGCGAACACTCTCACGAAAGCCACTGCAAAATATCCAATAAACCGTGTAGAAGTAAAAGCATTTACACTGCACAGTGGAGTTCATGGGGATACACTTGACAATGTTATTCTAGGCCAAATTCCTAAAAGAATAATCATCGGTTTCGTGGATAATAGAGCATTTAATGGAAATAGAAAGTTCAATCCTTTTAATTTTCAACATTTCAACCTAAACTATCGTTCTCTTTATGTGGACGGAGTGCAGATTCCCAGCAAACCACTACAACCACGATTTACGGGTAGTAATCCAATATTCGTTGAATGTTATCATACATTATTTTCCGGTACTGGAATACACTTTCTGAATGAATCACTGGCGATTTCACGAACCGACTACAGAAAGGGTTATTGCTTTTTCGCTTTTGATCTAACACCTGATCTATCTGCAAACTCAGCATTTCATTGGAATCTTATCAAGCATGGTAGTGTTCGTATAGAAGTCAAATTTGAACATGCACTAGCATCAATAATTGATTGTATAATTTATGCCGAATATGACAATGTCTTGGAAATAGATGCGAGTCGACAAATCATAACGGATTTTAATGCATGAGGTGGCGTTGGTGGTGGTGGGAGAAAGGAACAGCAGCGCCTCTTACAGCGTTAGCGGAGAGATCGTGACACCATACGCTCAGTTCTCTTTGAGAAGTTGAACAGTGCTCTTCTCCTGCTGCTGCTACTATTCGCGCTTAAAAGTATAATGCATTACATTATTAACGTTCAAGGTCTGAGAGACCTAAATAACAAGTTTATTCCTAAGGAAGTGGCTGTACTTGGTTTAAAAAATAGAGTTATTGGTCATTGGATCATTAAGGCACCTCACAATTTCACAGAACTACCTATTGGAGTTAAAAGATCTAACGAGTACATTGCTAATCAGTTTCACGGCATCCGATGGCACGAAGGTGATATCAGTGTGGAGCAGTTACAGTTTCATTTACAACAAGTGGCAAAAGTGGCTATACGTGTATTCACCCGTGGACACGATAATTGGAGATTTTTAGAAACTGTCATGTCTCGTGAGGTTGTGAATGTCGAAGAAATGTATGCACCGACTTTCCAAGTATTAAAGAAGAATTATCCAAGCAGCTTTATGTGTATAAATCACAGTATCCAAGATATAAACAACAGTCGTGATTGTGCTCTCAACCAGGCATATTTATTGAGAAAGTGGCTGCACTCCATTGCTGAAGATATAACTCAAGATTCAGCGCAGAAATTTAGTGACGCTTTATACTGTAAACTACATTCACGTGTTAGAACAGCTTCATCTATCTACAGTGGAAACGAGGACGAAGTTGATCATAGCTAAAACAATGAATACACGTCAGTTGCTAAGGGCACTCAAACCATTGGCTGCCAAGACAGTTGGTGTATACGCTGCAGATAGAATCCCCAATGTTATGGAACATCCCACGGCTATCATTGCAAACACAGATGACCACACCAAACGAGGAACACATTGGATTGCTATTTACATAGATGCTAATGGTTACGGATCGTACTTTGACAGTTATGGATTTCCACCAATCTCACAACATCATGTTAAAAGACTCAAAAGAAATTGTAAACGATATCAGTGGAATAAGCAAAAATTACAAAGCATCGATTCGCAAGTGTGTGGTCAATACTGTATTATGTTTCTTTATCATATGGTTGATATACCTAACTTACGCACGTTTTGTAATAAGTTTTCACAAGATTCCAGAAAGAACGATGCATTAGTGGTTGCATTTTATAAAAAACTGTTAAGAAATAAGCGTTTGCGTTCAAGAAATGTAAAGAGATTCGGAACTGAGCTTTCTCTTGGCTCCGGATTTTGTAATCAGACATGTACTTCGAGAATATTTGTCAAATAGCATTAAGTAAAAATTATGAATAAATTACAATTTTACATAAATAAAATGTTCTCATTTACAATACCTTACTTGCTCCTACATACCCGTTTCATCAACATCATCGTCGTATAGAAAATATCATTTGATAAAAAAAGTTATCTGAAATACTGTAACATAAGAACGCTGTAATCGCTATAACCGCTGTCAGGTATAATATTTCCATCCGGAGTTATTTATTGTTTAGCTTCACATCCTGTTTCATCATCATCATCATCATCGTCGTTAACTAGAATCGGATAAAACTGATCGTAGTCTAAACATTCTGTTCATAAAAGTCAGTGAGATGTAACACTAGCTTGTGACCGTTGAGCTTTTGACCGTTGACGAATATGATACTTCCTATCCTGTTGCGTCAGGCTACTTTGATAAAACTGATCGTGGTCTAAACAATACTGTTCTGAGAAGTCAGTGAGATGTAACCTTAGCTTTTGACCGTTGACCGTTAACCGTTGACGAATATGATACTTCCTTTCCTGTTGCGTCAGGCTTCTTTCTATTGTTTCGGGGATACACGTGTAGGAATGCATCCCCACTACTACTGAATTGAGCTAGTGGGGGGATTCACTCGACGAGAGGATAAAAGAGCGAGCACAGAGAGGAGACGGATCAGTACTGACTTGTGGAGCTCACAAAACGTTTCTCACGTGTAGTTCTCTCGTGCCGTTTTAAGTGTGAAAGTTTTATTGACCATGGCTCAATCAAGTAGTAGTAGTAGTGTCCAAGCTCGTCTGCAGAATATCCTGCCCAACATGCTGCTGTCTACGACCTACGAAGTTTATAAGTCAAATTCTAAAAGGATTTCTCTTGGATTGGAGTGTCATCAGGGTAGCTTCCGTCCAGTAGTGAAACTTTCCACGGCTACAGGGTGTTTCAAATCTATCAAATTCGATGTGAACAGCTGGAAAGTTTTCAAGAATTACTTTGATCTTATAAACACCTATTTTCAAGATGCGTACAGATTCCAAAGTGAATACGGTCGACCAACAAAAGTGTACGTGGAGAACCATGATCAGATGTTTACAACTTCGTATAACACAAAGTCTATATTGATTGAGGAAAGACCCGTTGGTACACCTATCTTTCCAAATCTTTTCATAGACGAAGAAGACGAGGAGGAAGTGTATACTGCTGTTGACAGCGGTTCTGGCAATGTTGCCGATGCTGGTACTTCTGGTGGTGCTATCGTAGAAAGACATCAACTTCCAAGAGCATCAAAGAAACAAAAAACATCGCATATTCATAACATGCTATCTGCATGCAAAAAGTTACTTTCGATGGATTGAAGGTTGTCTCGCCATGTGTCGATGAACGTCTCGATAAACTTGAAGCTTGTGTTGGTAAGGTAAATGAAATTGTGGCTTGTATCAAAGAATTTGTAATTGGCTGTATTAAAAATGATACAGAAAACTCGAATGAAAATGCCAAAGCCACTATGATGAGAACCTACGAAACATTTCAACAATACTACACGCTGTATAACGATAATATTAAAATTAATGTCGCCGATAAGTTTAAGGACGACTTTGATGAGTCATTGTTGAATATAATTGTTTGTGAAATCGCTGCTTTTAAATTGTTTGATATCTATAAAGATATATACAGTACTATAATCATACTATAAAAAATTAAGATGTTATTTTTCGTGATTACGCTTTGTACATACGCATTTTTTACTTGTAATAAACCAGAAAATTTAGATATATTTTATCTTGTTACGTCATTCGAACCCTGCTTATCCCCTCCATTCTCCTTGACCGTGGGTATAAATATCAAGCCACTACGTATACCTTGTCATTACGAGTAATCTAACCCTTGAAGCAACATCTCAGCACAATGGATAAAATAAAAAACGCATTCTCGTCAGGCAAGAAGGAGGGGGATAAAAAGCCGCTCATCGAAAAAGATAAAACGTCGAAATTTGACTTTAAAAAGTATTGTCCTCAATACTCTACAAACACCTCTTCGTTTCCAAAACAAGAAGGCTATAAAAGTTTTCAGGAATAAATCTTAAATTAATAAACTTTATCATATCAATCGGTCCTTTTAAGGACCACAATATTTTCAAAACGTAGTGCAAAATAATATATACATTCCTTATCCTAAATCCATAACATTACTATTATTATTATGAATCAGAAGAGGGGGGTCAGTAAAAATGTCATCGTTATCTTGTCAACAACTTATAAAGATACCTTATCTTTGTTAATTATTTGTTTATATGATAAGGTTGGGTCAGTGAGGTTTATATAAACATGATATTGTTTATTATGATGCCCTTATCTTAATTATCTGTTTATTACTTGTTTACATGATACCTTATCTTATCTTTATTACTTGTATACATGATACCTTATCTTATCTTAATGGTTTGTTTACATGATAAGATAAGAAGGCGTCGGTGATGACGTCATTTGTTGTGTCTCACCATAACTGTCTATATACTACTGTCATGGATCATCAAATCTATTAGGAGACCTCAGTGAAAATTACTTCAACCCCAATAGTTTTGATGCCATGAAAGTTAAATTAGCGTTTCAATTGCTAAGCCGACGAATGGTAAGCGCTGTTAGAGTCGTAGGTAAAGATCCGAATGGACTAATGTCATCGCCGACTTGGCAAGCTTCAGCTGATTTTGTTGAAACGCTTAATTCGGTCATAGATGTCTGTAATTCGTTATATTTAAATTCTTTAAATCCGCTAAAGCGTCTGTGGCGGTCGCCCAGGCTCAATTGCCAAGCACAGCTGTCACTTTATGTTTTTGCGCTCGAGACGTACCCAAACACGAAAAGGAAAGCTTCTCAGGCTTTCCAAAATTTTTATAGTCTTTGGAATTCCCCGGCCTTAATCTAGGGTCCGGCGCGCACGCAGGCTACCGGCGTCGGCAGCCATAAAAAGGCTTACCGACCGGCCCAAGCATCTGGGGCCATAAAAAGGCTTACGGCCCGACGCCCGGAGAGGGAAGCGTCCCTGTGCCTTTCTGCGCGTCTGTTCTCAGCCCCCGAGCGGTCAGCTGAGAGCGGAGGAACGGGAACGCCCGAGAGGGAGACCGGATCGGCTCAGTTCCATTAGAGACACGACAAGGTTGACATTTGACTTACAACACCCGCGTATACGCTTACTGTCCGAAATAAAATCTAACTCTAACAAACTCTGTGCGTTCAATCTTTTTTCACTCAAACTTCCTTACCGCTTCACTCTCCCAAACGTCCATTATCAGATAGGAATCTTGAACATTTTGTTCCCTGGTCGAAAGAATGGGTCGTGCAACGAAGAGGGAAAAATGTTTCGAAACCACCATGCTTCGTTGGCTTGCCTTTAACTGTACAAGCTTTGCTTGGTTTTTTCAGTGATTTAAAATTAGATTTTCCAAACTTTGAGTTAGCAACAGGCCTTTGCAATCAAGATTCGGTCGAACACGCTTATTCAAAATTACGTGCAAGAGGTGGATTCAATGCTAATCTAACCTGCAGAATATATAGATTAGCGTTTCGTCATATTTTGTCAACAGATTTTATTCGTAGTAGTAAGAAAGGAAACGTTACTTGTCAGGATTCGCGATCTTTGATTGATTCAACTAGCGAAAATACTTTGAAAAAATCTCAAACTTCTACCAACGACATGGATTTACTTGAGTACGAAGCAATTGAATTAAATGAAATTCAAGAACTCATAGACGCTGCTGAATCTATGGATTTGTATATGAATGTCGATTCCACTGAGATGCCGGAAATAACGGATAGGAATGTATTTGAATCGAATGCGATAACTTTCTTTGCTGGCTATATTGCTAAAAAATGTTCGAGTAAATTTTCTTGCCCAGATTGCAAACAGGCTTTCATAAAAATATTAACTCTATAACTACAGATAATCAAGAATATATCAGATACAGAGAATACTCGCATACCGATCCAGATACACCAGAAATTATGTACTTGACTAGACCAACTGAACTTTTCACGAATGTGGTGAACTGTCAATTAGAAGCCTTCCAAATTTACCATGAAAGTGTATGGCACCAACAAAAATTATTATTTAATTTATTAGAAATTGTTGAAACATACACTCGTCAAAAATTCCAAAGTTGGTTTGATCAAGAAAATATCTGTTATGAACACAGAATGCATGCTTTAAAAATTCTACTGACAGTTAAAATTTATTCTAAAACACGTGAACATAATCGCATCACAAAGCAATCAAATAAGAAAGATATCGTTAGTAAAAATCAGAAATTAAATATTCTTAAGCATGTTTGATCGTCCATTTGTTGTTTCATTTTCTTAGTTGATTGTTGTGAATATTTTTGTTGCATACACGGAGAGAAATCATCCAGCAAATTTTAGTTTTTTCTGCAGGAATTTTTACCATACTGAACAGTAATGCCGTCACAGACTGTCAGTTCAGTAACTTTTACTAGACAGTACAGTAATTTTTATGGAAGCACTGAAAATTATAAAAATTCAAATTTCCGGTCTCACCAAGTCACGTTGTTACAACGTTTTTCGCGATTTTATTTATTACAAATTAATTGAAATTGTAGAACCTTAGAAAAAACCGCTGAAAAAATCCTGCAATAAGAAAATTATCTCTCAAATGCAACTATAGCGCCGAGCTACAGTGTTTGCCTCCGAATCTAAAGGTCGAGGGTTCGAATCCACCACAGGGTAAGAATTTTTCTGAGTTAATTTGTAATTTAAATTATAATTTAAAACATAAGACTATATATATAAAGACTACTTGGGACTTTAGGAAAAATAAAAAAAAATTAATAAAAAATAAAAAAAATAATCTTGAAGCTCTGCACACTGCACAATACACCGCAGAAAATAAAAAAACCGCTGCCAATTCTTTGGCACGTAGCTTCCTTCAACCTTATGTATCGCTTTAATATCTAAATTGTTTTTACTTCTGGTTTCATAACTCTTTGACGCATAGCATATTTTCAAAAATTTTGAAAAATTTCAAAATTTTTAATTGCCGTAGACTACTTAAAATTAAAGTAGTCTATAGAATAACATTCGATAATCATGATGTTTTAACGAAAAGTTCAAAATTTAGTTTCCGAGATATAATAATAAGGATATAGTTCGCGGAACGTATCTAAAATCACCAGTGATCGAAAAATCGCCATGAATATACGCACATGCGTAACTGAAAATCTTACTTTTAACGAATTAATAAAACAAAAACAGCAAAAAACGAGTCTAAGTATAGATTAAAATCCATTAATGGAAACTGAGATCGAAGCGATACAGTTTTCAGTTATATAGAGTATACAGGGTAAGAAAACAAAATTTTGAAGCTTAATATCTTTAAAACTAACTGGTATCATAAACAACCCAAAGAAAGAGATAAAGGTGCTATATAATGCTAACTAAATCCAAAATTTTAAATTGATTATTGCCTTTTTACTCCAGTTATCGCATCACGTAGAAAAAACGACTCATAGTATACAGGGTGAAAAAACAAAAGTTTGAAGCTCAATATCTTTGAAACTAACTGGTTTTATAAAAATCCCAAAGAAAGGGATCATTGTGCTATATAATGCTAACTAAATCCAAAATTTGAACTTGATTATTGCCTTTTTACTCCAGTTATCGCGTCACGTAGAAAAACGATTTTTTTCAGTTTTTGATGTTTTTCTCAGGATCTGCCCCATGAAATGACTTAAAATTTAAGTGGTATATAGTTCTAATTACCTTCAATAATCATATATTTTTTTAGAATGATTCGCTATTTAGTTTTTGAGTTATAACGATTTAAAAAAATTGCACTGTATGGTGTATAATAAAAGAACGACGAACGATAATATAAATTTTTCACGGTAAAAACATAGGCAATTTTATTCTCTTTCAGGTACATATTAAGCAATTTACTTTTATTAACTTTTCCGATAACTTTGTTGGCAAAAACTGAAATCTCAAAACTAAAAAATCACTATAAAAAAAAACGCGTATATAAATTGTAAAAACGGACTTTCGTCCCACTATCTTCTAGCAAAAACAAAGAAAATGAGACTTGGTGGGTTAAAATCCACCAAGTAGAAGCTGAGAAACAGGCGTATACATACGCACACACACACACACACACACACACACACACACACACACACACACACATCCGTACGGACATTTTCTAAAAACACCATTTTTCGACTAAAAATTCATCAAAACACACTTCCCACATGTTTTTACACAAACTCCAAAAATTACTATTACAAGGCTTCCTTAGGAAGGAAGCAAAATTATTTTGTAATTTTTTGGCGTTCCTTAGATAACGCTGGGCCGACACTGGGCCGATCGTTAATTTTAGTTGTACTTAAACCAGTATCGGCTCGACGTTATCATTCCGACGTCATGACATTACTGGGCCGACGTTGGAATTTTGGCGTGCAATACCAGGCCGACGTCGGGCCGGACGTATCACGAGAAGTAACACACTTTAAGTGTGTTATAAGATACGTTTTATGCATTTGAAACGTTTTGTTTCAAAATGCATAAATGTGTAATTTTAAACACATGAAACGCTTAAAATTTGTACACTTCCGTATCAGTGTAAAATTGGCGACAGGGATTTTACACACTTAAGTGTGTTATTTTAACACACACTTGGATTTGCAGTGTTGCTGTGTATGCATCAGCTTTTTATAACGAATCATAGGCGCCAGCTATTTGCTGTAGCTGAGCTAACGCGCCAAACGTATACGGGATTGTATATCGCATTTGTTGAACTTACCGGTACAAGAAAAGAAAAATTATTATTCTATATTGATTACGAGCTACTGCTGAATTTAGTGTAATCTAAACGCTTGTATAATGTCGAGATTTTTAGGGTTGATATATGATTGTTTCGACGCATGTGTTTTTCTTTCCAAGGAGTTAAAATGATAGGGCACGCGTAAACAATACATTTCTTTCTTTCTGTGTTTGTGGAGAAAAAAGTTTACCTACAAGAGCTCAAATACGTCTTAATTGTTCAGTATTGATTTGTCGCAATAAATCGGTCGTTGCAAAAGTTACGCTGTTTCGAATTTTACAACAACCTGCGTGCACGCGCCTATTGTCGTATAGATTGCGAGTCTACCGATAGGTATAATGTAAGAGGCAGAACTGTTATCCACGTTAAAAACTAAACTTTAAAACTACTTAAAAAACATATTAAGAGAATATTTCGAGATCAAACCAATGCATCTCTTAATTAATTTAAATACATTATAGATCTTAGCAACGTGTAGACGAATCTTAGCAACTCTTTGAACAACGTCATTGATCGTGACCATTTTTCTATCNATTTTTCTATCATGTTGTGATCCGCAACCACTTGTGATACAGCGGGTAAAGAAGCTTGTACGTTTTGATCCTAAACTCTTCGATAATTTTAGGATAACTTACGTCGGAAGTCATTACGTCTATCGGCTTGTTTAATAGATTGTAATACGAAGTACCTTCGATCTCATGAATTGGCACAGCCCTTTCATAATAATCCAAAATCGGTTGTTCCCTTTGTATTAATGAGATCGCTTTCTCATCGAAAGGAGTTTTATTACAACACGCAAATCCCTTGACTTCTTCTTATAAAAGGTATTCAGTATAGTCCCAATCTTGCTAACCCTTGTCAAACCACTTAGAAGTAAATTCCATTTCCTTGAACATCTTGAGTTTCACGATCTTAAAAATTGTCTGCCTGTCTGCGAGAAGAAGTTAATGAAAAAATATAGATAAGGAAAGACTTTTGTGATATTTTATCGTCGGGTATTGAATTGACTGTTAATGCACATAACAGCTTCTGCTCATTGAATATCAACTTATTTGTCTTCGCTACATACACGGCTAATAGCTAGCTAAGACGAAGAAAAACTATTCTTATTTTTGCTTAAATTGTGAACTGTATCTTTATATACTTATTCTTATCTGCAGCTTTATTTTACTTGAATTTCATGTGCTCGTGACTATTCTGGGACGTGGTTTTGTTTATTTTCAATATTGCTTTTAAACGCATTTTCAAGCATTTGGGAGGTTATGTGATCGGAAAAACAATAAATTATTTATGTGGCTTCAGTAAATACGCTTTAAAAATTTGCCTTATGTCCTTTAGTTTTATAATTATAGAATTTTAGGTTAAAATTTTGCAAGCACAGGACATATTTTGTCGAGAGTTCATCATCTTCGAGCACAACTTACATCTATCTTTACATCGAAAGCCACGTAGCGCGTTACCGAGATTTTGTTTTTTTCTCTGCCAGACACCTGGACATCGTCTACCGGAGTCCCAGGTGACAGGCTTATAATCTTCAAGCACAACTTACATCTGTGTATTAAAAGCTGGAATGCTAGTAAATAACAGAGTGCTCCTCTTCTTTAAGACCTTGATAAGCTATCCATAAGCCAAGGCTTCCATTCATTGCGTGACGATTTTGTATCCAAGCGTTTGTAAATCATTGACCAACATTGTCCAATTGGCTTTCTAATGGTAAATGGTTGGCTTACGTTTCTACCAATGTTGTTCTGTATAAATATGAATGTGATTTGTATCTTTAAAATTTAAAGGGATTATTATATTCTGTTTCATGTATTTGTATGAAATCTTAGAATAGAAATGGATGTTCATTATTGTGTAAGAAGGAAACAAACCGATTACCCCATGCAAAAGTACACATACCGTTAATTGAAATTTTTAATTCGGGAAACTCCCGCCAGTGCTGGTCACAGGTTAATGGGAAACTTGCATGAAAAAATCTATTAGGTCCGTCATGTCGAATATCGAAAAATAATCGACACGTATTTTTTCTTCTTTCAATCAAACGATTATTGACAAAGGTACAGCGGGTTGAAATATCGTGTGACGTCACTGAAGCGGACGATATAGATATAATATACACAGTCCGAATCAGTGACGTCATACATTTCAACTCTCTACATCTTTGTTAATAATCGTTTAATTGAAAAAAGAAAAAATATGTGTCGATTATTTATCGATATTCTACCTGATGGACCTGATGAATTTTTTCATGCAAGTTCCCCATTTAGGATATCCAGAGCCGACAAGCATGCGCTGGACGCGAGTTGCTGCGTTTTGATATAGAGCGCATACGCGTCGGCCCCAGTTAACAAGCGGCCGGCACTGGCAAAAATTTCCGGAATTCAAAGTTTGAATTAACCGGGTGTATAATATTAGAACTTATTACAGAATAAGTATTAACAGTCCCTGGTAGAAAATTGTCGATGTGCTACTCAGCTCAGTAGCACATCGCCAGTTTGATAGACGAATTATTTGCCGCGAATTCGAAAAAAAGTCGGCAGCAACCCGAGAATGCGCGCGCACATAGCAGCTGCTGTATTGCGTCGTCATTGTCGTCTGCCGCCAAATAACCTCAAAGTCTGCTCTGTACGTCTGCGTCATACGTAGCTCCGTTGCTCCGTTTTTCTACGCATTAATTTTTGCAACGAAAATATGACTGATGGCAAAAGAAAACTTTCCGAAAACATTAAAAAGATGAAGTTTGATTCTTTGCTGAAAGAATATAATGATTTTGTGCAAGATCAGGAGAACTCAGCTATGGAAAATTCACCAAGTGAAAGCAGTGATTCAAATGATTCTGATAATTCAGTTAATAGTAGTTCTAGTGAGAGTGAAAGTGAAAGTGACCTCGATAATGATAATGCCAATTATCAAAACATATTTGAAGGTCAAGATCCAGAAATCAAAGAGTTGCAGGAGTGGGTAGTGTCTACTGGTATAGGACACAAACATTCAGATGCTCTTTTGAAAATTTTGAGAAAAAGACTTCTACCGAGTCTTCCTCAATCCACTAAGACATTGTTAAAGTGCGATAATGTGTAATGTTAAAAACTGGCTAAAATAAAATTTATGATCTCTAGCTTTTTTTATTATAATAATTTAAAAATCTATATAAAATGCATCGGATAAGTTTTGTAAAGTTAATACATATAACTTGATGTCAAAAAGTTTATAACGTTTAATAAATTATTTAAACAATATGTGTCTTTCATTTAAATATAATAACAAATTTCGATATAATAACGTTATTTAAACAAAATGTAAAATATATCGCATTTTAAATATGCACCGTTCATAACCTGCAAATTTTAAATCATTTTATTTGCTTGGCGGGTTCTTATCGGGTTTCCGAGTAGTAAACCACGCCAGGTGTGGGGGTTTCTGGCAAAAACGGCGAGCATAAAATCGCGTAATTTTATAAATACGAGAAAAACTGGAGAATAACCCGTCAAGATTTCTACCAGGGGTGCTTTAGAGGTAATAGCTGAACGGCAATATTGGAGGGTAATTAAGGAGCAAGAATTAAGGGGCAGTAATTATGAGAGGCAGTAATTGAGGGGCACTAATTAAGATACACGTATCGTAATATACTATTACTTTTTTTCTTTTGATTTTCTCTATTTCGACAAACATTAAATTCTTGACCTTTTTATGATCTACAAATTTTATATAATACAATAAGATTGTTCTTAACAAACTAGAACTTAATCATCAGATAATAAAAATAATATTTGAAAAATAAAAAGGCAAAAATCACACATAAACTAAAATGAGGGGTTGGCTAGCGAAGCGAGCAGGGGGCGAAGCCCTACTAGCATATATATATATATGTGTGTGTGTGTGTACATACACACACACACACACACACATATGAAGGTAATGCGATGCCACAAGTGCTTCGGACACTAGAAGGATGAATGCAATGGGGCAGATAGGTCGACCCTCTCTTTTAAGTGTGGAGGAGTCGATCACCGCATGGCTCAATGAAGCGAGCTGTTCTCTATGCAGAGAGGATGGAGAAAAAGAAGAAGGCTGCAAACATGTAGCTGGCTCTAGCGACTGCAACGTATTCAGGCGCACCCTGAACACAGCGAAGAAAAAGAAAAGAAAAGTCTAAAAGATGACAATAGCTAGCAAAGTGCTGGATATACCAGCATCGAGAGCATAGAAACAAGAAGATGGATTGATGCCAAAAGAAGAAGACGAATTTTATTCTGAACCCCTAATCACTTCGGTAGATGGGGGATGTATGAAAATGTCAAACCCTAAAGAAGAAGCCAACTAGGCTAATTAACGTGCCCCACATAAGTATTGTTTAACAATGGTGCCTGTGGGGTTCTGATGGAAGAGGGCTACTTGTGCAGAGCTTGCTCTGCCTATGCCACATAATAAAAACACACACATATATAGGGGAGAGCGGGACATGGTGGGCACCATAACTTGTGAACATTTTACAATTTTTATAGTGCACAATCAAAAATGCAAAATAATAATTTAAAACAAAAAGACCTAAAGAATCCAATGCTATCTTATTTGCGTCAAAATAGTTAATTTTTAATATTAATAAAGTGGTTTAAAGTGCCTTCAAAAATGCCGATTTATAATAAGTCATTTAAAATGACCTTTCCAGGATCTGTCTAAGCGCATAACCTTGCTACCATGACAACGAGCTGACATGTTTATATTACTATCAAACAGCTTTTGAAAACGTATTTTTAAATTATTTTTTTGTAAATGTTTTAGCTTACGGAGACATTTTAGCTTGTTTCTGCGCGCAAAGTGCATATCAAACAATGTCATATATTTTTTTCAAGGTCCTAGGTGTAGCAGTTTTTTCAAAAGTACATCGCAAAGGGACAATATGTTTTTTTATTTGCTATATATCTATAACGATATGTTTGAGGGCACATATTCGAGTAAAAATTGTAACTCATGTACTTTGGTGTAAGATTTAACCTTAAGTTTTTGAAAAAATATTGACAAAAAATAAATTGAAAAAGGCTAATGAGCAGCTACAAGTAAAGATTTAAGAAGTATATTTATTTAACTTGCAGAGATCGATAAATTTGTATAGAAATAAAAATTAAGATAACAAGAAAATCCGTCCGGATCCAAATTTTTTATATGATTTATGCCTTACTTCTTTAGTTAACTTGGTCTGTAACAAAAACTTTATTTTTTAATAATTGAGTTCTTTTCTCAGGAAATAATTTGTGAAATAACTTGATATTAACGTAGTAGGTATTATTTATAACAATCATGATTTTTGTAGAACTTATACAGTGTATTGATCAAGTTATAACGGTTTAAAAAAATTTCACTTTTAGTGCATAACAAAAGAACGATGAACCGTAATTTAAATTGTCTGCGGTGAAAAGATAGGAAATATTATTCACTTTTTGGTACACATTTACTATTTTTATTAACGTTCGATAAAATTATCACAAAAAACTAAATTAAAGAATCGCTATGAAACTAAAAAATTAAGAAAATGAAAAACAGATTTTTTTTTCTCATTATGCTACGTAAAAACACAAAGATCGATCATCAACATATATTAGAGGCCACAGGTCATACAACAACGCAGCAATGGTTATTATTAGAAAAAGTGGTGGACCAGATTTATTTATAATTGTAACACATAATTGAAAATGGGAAGAATCAAAATTAATTTTAAAACAATTTCCGAAAAAATGAAAAAAAAAACTATATATTTTAAATGCCATAAGGAGTACAAGTACAGCGTTAATTCAGTACTTTTATAGCACTGCGTGACCTAAACCTGCACTTAAGTCACGCTTATCCGTGACTTAAATAGCCCGTTATTTCACCGTGAAATAATGAATTTGCTTAAGTTACAGACCCGTATAGGCTGTAATAAAGTCTAAAAATACTCGTAATTAATGTTTTTAATGATGAGAATAAAAGAAAAAAGTGGACAATCACTATTAATATGCTCAAAAAGCACGCAAAATTAAGAAAATTGGTTGTAATCGTTTTGACATTTCGAGGTTAGTCTTAACGTTTTCGAGTTGTCATCCCTGCATGCCGAGATGCATATGAGACATTTTTTTGGGCAGGAAATTCAAATGTTATAGTTTACAATAATAGTACATTTCGATACGGGTATGGAAGGTGATTATGCACCTCATGGGACGGTTTTCGCACGAGCGAAGCGAGTGCGCAAAGTCACATGAGGTAAAAATTACCTTGCACACCAGTATCAAACCGTATTTTATAATAGTACGAGTGCCAAAAAATCAAGTAAGTTTGATTTTGAGTTAGTGTGTAAAATATTAATATTTATAGTTTTTTTGAATACTTTTTTTTCTATTTTATTGCAGAAACATATGGCCCACTCCCGACCGCCATCCCCCCACACCTATCACCCTTGGTGTGGGCGGTTTATGTCACACGTGCTATAAATAGGTCGGTGCGCTCGGGCCGCTAACTACATGCCGTAAAAGAACGGGCCATTTAAGTCACCAGTATCGTATACTATTTACTTTTTTTCTTTTGATTTTCTCTATTTCGACAAACATTAAATTCTTGACCTTTTTATGATTCTACAAATTTTATATAATACAATAAGATTGTTCTTAACAAACTAGAACTTAATCAATCAGAGATAAAAATAATATTTGAAAAATAAAAAAGGCAAAAATCACACATAAACTAAAATGAGGGTTGGCTAGCGAAGCGAGCAGGGGGCGAAAGCCCTACTAGCATATATATATATATGTGTGGGTGTGTGTACATACACACACACACACACACACATATGAAGGTAATGCGATGCCACAAGTGCTTCGGACACTAGAAGGATGAATGCAATGGGGCAGATAGGTCGACCCTCTCTTTTAAGTGTGGAGGAGTCGATCACCGCATGGCTCAATGAAGCGAGCTGTTCTCTATGCAGAGAGGATGGAGAAAAAGAAGAAGGCTGCAAACATGTAGCTGGCTCTAGCGACTGCAACGTATTCAGGCGCACCCTGAACACAGCGAAGAAAAAGAAAAGAAAAGTCTAAAAGATGACAATAGCTAGCAAAGTGCTGGATATACCAGCATCGAGAGCATAGAAACAAGAAGATGGATTGATGCCAAAAGAAGAAGACGAATTTTATTCTGAACCCCTAATCACTTCGGTAGATGGGGGATGTATGAAAATGTCAAACCCTAAAGAAGAAGCCAACTAGGCTAATTAACGTGCCCCACATAAGTATTGTTTAACAATGGTGCCTGTGGGGTTCTGATGGAAGAGGGCTACTTGTGCAGAGCTTGCTCTGCCTATGCCACATAATAAAAACACACACATATATAGGGGAGAGCGGGACATGGTGGGCACCATAACTTGTGAACATTTTACAATTTTTATAGTGCACAATCAAAAATGCAAAATAATAATTTAAAACAAAAAGACCTAAAGAATCCAATGCTATCTTATTTGCGTCAAAATAGTTAATTTTTAATATTAATAAAGTGGTTTAAAGTGCCTTCAAAAATGCCAATTTTTCCCACCTATATAATTCACATTTATAATTTTACATTAATAATCGAATAAAAAACTAATTAAATCAGAAGCACTGTGCATTTCTATCTATAAAAGGGCTAGAGCAGTTAGTATCAAATTATAACTGTAGAGCCAATTCAGAGCATTATTATTTACGACCAGAACAGCTTTTATAAATTAGGAAACAAACAACTGACGCATCATGCAACAGAATTTATGTGCTACTCTTTTATACATAATTACTTAGAACTGCAAGGTAAGAAATCAAGCAGGACTTGAAAGTTGGTAGAATAAACTACTTTTAAACCAGTGATTTTCATTGTTTTTGTTTTCCAAACTAAATAGTAAAAATATTATTAAGAAATTAATCAAAACAAATACCATCTTTGCTCTTTGTGGCAGCAGAAGTTTTGTCTTGGCAGTACATGACTATTTATCCACAACACACATGACATAAGTGCTTATGCAGAATGCACAACACTTTACTAGTTGTCGCCAAAAAATTAGATTTTTACTAAAATCTAGATTGCACTTTCCATAAATTCTATGAATACTGTTTAACTGAATTCTTATTATTCTTATTTTTATTTTTATATTTCATAAAAAATAGATTCATTTTTAATATTCATTAAACAATCACATATATCAAAAATTTTAAACAGAAAATTTCAAATAATTCATTAAATGCACGCACATTAAACGAACTAGATTTATTTATTTATTCTTGTCCTGTAAACTAACGCATACGGTCTACCGCCTTTCAGATCTCGGTCTCTTAAGTCGTATCTCTATTAATAATTGCGTACTTCGTTGTTCCGTGAATTTAAAGTTCCTAGTTCCAAATATTTCAAATTTCTCCTCTTTCCACCCCATTGCCATCGACGAATCGACGATATATATTGAGTAGATCAGTAGATCGGCCCTTTCTTTAGTCTTTAGTTTACTTTCCTTTCGCTCAGAGTTAAGGCCCCTGCACGCTAGAAACTTGACTTTCGGGGAATAGGAAATAAGGAGGAATAAGACGGAACAAGATTCTTATTCCTCTTTTTCCCTCCTATTTCCAAGCGTGACGTATAAACCTCACCTGTTCTTAAATATGGTTACGGTTTTAATACTTAATTTAAGTCAGTTCAATATTACAGGTAAAAAATAATTGATATTGCCAAAAACAAACAAAAAACTGCTGCCAAGTCCTTGGTGTCAGGTTGCGCACTATTGCAACGCCACTGTCTGTTCTTTGTAAGTTTAAACCTCAGCGCAGCAGTCTAGCTTATGCGCCCGTAAGCGCCCGTACAAGATTTTCCCTCCGCACTCCCCGCGAAATCTACGCCTTTTGTCGTAGATGCATTTATTTTTAAATTAGATACAGTATGCATATTGTCGTATTTAAAAATACCTATTTCATGAATAGTTTTACATTGTTCATGACTTATTTCTTCGATGTATTGTTGTTCAGCATTCTCCGTTGGTATGAGGTGTCCAAATATTCCGCAGTCAAAAATTGTTCGATGGATCTCAATTTTACATTGGATAATCGGCACCGTCTTGAAGTCTGCTATTTGTACAAGTTCTATGGCGACGTTTGAAGAGTTTACTTGCGTGTTGTGGAAATCGCATTCTCCAGAATCAAGTAGCGAAAATGTCGTGATATTTGGCGTTCCAGATCCACAGTCATATCCAATGACTGCTTCATTTATTTTAATAAATGCAGTTAGAATTATTATGTGGGTGATCATGATTGTTTTTCCTAGAACAGAAATGAACGTTGGTTTTCTTTTTTATACATAATCAATTTATTAGCATGAACTGTGTTTGGCTTTCCATTTTTATTTTTTATGACATTGCTATTCTCAGTGATGTCTAAAACTTCAAAAGGTCCCAGGATTTGATTTTTTTCTAATTTTCCTGGTTTTGGTTCTTTTATGAGCCAGAGATTAGTAGAGAGATTACCGATGCCATGTTAAAAAAGCGTGCCATATTCGATTATGACACCACCATGCGGCGCTCGACCGAACTATACGCATCTAGCAAGCCCCGCCCACTCCGTTTACCCGTCGTCTGCGAAATCGAGCGCGCGCGGCAGATTGACGAGTACTGGGGTTCAAATCTCGGTCACGGAAGATTTTTTTTTGGTTGTTTTGCTTATTGCCTTTTCATCTACCTGTTCAAAATAATAATTATAGCAAATGTAAAATGTTATATTATTTGTTGTTAATAATTTAATGCAAATAATTGAAACTTTTTAATAACTTGGATGTTCAGAAAAATCCAAATTAATTTACTTTATTTAAAAAAAAGGGTTCATAATTTTAAATTCAATAAAAAAAGTCTTCTTGTTATTTCTTTATAAAATATAAACAGTTTCCCCCACCACCTTTGCGGTACTGTTTAAGGCGCGTTGATTTTGTTCCGTCGTAGAGGAAGCTTTGTGATAATAAAATTTCAGTTTCGCTAAAAACTTCATGAAAATATGTTTTAAGATGTTTGAAGTTCGATTACGTGTTTTTAGAAAATGTCCGTATGGGTGTGTGTGTGCGTCGTGTGGGTGGGTGCGTGTGTGTAGTACCGTAATATTTCGGAACAACTCTATTTTGGAAAAACACTATTTTGCGTTTTTGTTCAATCATCCCACTGTAACAAACAATTTTAGCTAAAATGCATTTGAAAGATAATAAAATTACCTACTTTTTCCCCGTTTGATCATCGGGATCGACGCGCTCCGTTCGGCAGATAACATGAAATAGGTGGCTTTTTAAAAAAAAAAATATATGGGTGATTCTGCCGTAACTGGCTCATTCTGCGCGCCTGCTTCCCAGCGTTTACGCATTTGAAAAAAAATCGCACAAGCGGTTTTATGTATGTCTGGCATAACTAACTATATTTATCAATAGTTAAAACCGAGTATGCAGGCTATATATTAAAACTACGCAATATAATAGGCCTCAAATGTCAGTTCCGTAACCTGTCTCCAACACGGATTTCAATCTAAAAGGTCGATACAGATAAAAGTACGACGTGTAAAAAACATTCCATCATATATAGTATGAACTATAGACCTATTACAATATATTTTTCATGGTTTTGGGATTAAAATTAATTATTTAATATTAAAGCTGGGCGCTACTCTTTGACACGGCCAGTTTTGCATAAAAAGGTACCCTCTACATTACCGTTACCCTTATGTTAAAAGCGTTCTAGTGTGTCGTATAGCGCCGCCTATCGGTAGAATTTCAAACTATATACTACTATTTATGAAATCCAACCGTTGAATAGTTCCAAAATTCAAAATTGTGGAAGTGAGAGCTGATTTTTCATCAGAAATTTCGAAAAAAGCACAACCTGTCAGTTCCGTAACGCTAGTAAACTACTACTTAGCAACAATGTATTTAAACATATAGGGCGTTTTTCTCGAGTAAATAGTAAGTATTTTCGAATATATGTGCAAAGAATTGTTTATAATAATTACGCTAGGCTATGCGAGCTGATAAACGCCTAAATGTCAATTCCGTAACCGTCAGTTCCGTAACACATAATACAGTAAGTATCATTAATACATTAATAATGTCCTAATCATTGCTTTTTTAGTATTTAAATGGCTCCAGTTACAAGGAAACGTTTAATAAGAGTCTAATTTTTTTTAAATAATTCGTCATTTAACGTTATTGCGATCTTCGTGAATAAACGAACAGGCTGCCTCAAATGAGTTGAGCTAACCGTATACACGGTATACATATAGATAGATAGACTAGATAGCGACGATTTTTCTCTAATTTTTTCTTTACCAAGTTAAATATAAATTTACTGGCGAAGTTTTCTCACCTAGCGCGAATTACAAAAATGTCCACAGATTCCGCTAATCCTAGTCAGTTTAGGAGTAAGCCTATAGGCCCTACCAGACGTCACACGGATTCTAGATCACCCCCTCCTCCAAAAGTGATCTAGAATCCGATCGTGCGCTATTTTAGTATGTGCCAGAGTTTTTTTTGTTGGAAATCCCCCGCTTTCTGTCCAATCGATTATGCGAGCCCCTCCTTAGGATTTGACCCCGCGTTCTCAAAGTGATTTAGAATCCGAGGTGTGTATAAGCCCCTATCCCTGTGTTGCTCCGCCCGCTTCTTCATTTTTCCAAAGAGTGTTTTAAGCCTGCTCCCCTGGGATGCCCCTTCTCGAATTGACTTAGAATCCGTTAGCCTGTCCCACCTATAACGCAAGCCTCATATAGCTCCCCACTCCTGCAATCTGTAGCGCGCCTATCCGCTTCGCCCCACCTCTTTTTTTCATCTGATCGCCGAAACTCTATTGCGCTCAGTATTTTTTCTGGCCTGCCTGAGCAAGAGAGGAAAGGGGGAGCCAATCCTGCATATATTATTCTGCTTAACCAGCCTGACCCCCTACCAGCCTGACCCCCTACCACGTCACTCCAGCTGTCCACGCCGCCAAAAAAAAATTTATCTGCGGCCCGAGCCATTTTGAACCGGCTGCCTTAGCCCCCACAGCAGCCGCCGATACTACCCTCGACCTACCGCCGGCCACTAAGCCAAATTACTCAGTTTCTGCAAACCTCTTCCCCACTCCATAAGCAATTTGCGGCGATAGAAGAGTTCATGATTCTGCATTGTAGCCAGGCCGCAGGTGACTTAGTAGTTAAGACTAACAAGCCCTCCATCTGGCGCATTTCGGATGCCCAGCCACGAGCTCACGATTCTTCGGCATGTACTACTGCGCTGCCGATAACCGCTCGGGGATCAGACCTACCCCTCATCACATCGGGCGGAGGCTGAGTTGCCATATCGTGTCTAGCCATCTTTTGCGTAGCTCTCCTCGACCAAGCACTTGCTGGCGCTCTCGCCCCGAGAGGGTCCGAAGCCCCCAACTGCCGACTTTCTGCTGTAGCAATGTGCCGCATGACCAGGACAAACCGGGATCATGACTGCGCTTGAGCCCCACTCATTCTGTGCTTCTCCTATACTTTGGTCCGCTTAAGTCTTTTTCCGGGAAATGGTTCGTTGCAATGAGCAGGACTACAGGCCTCTCACTTCGTTCATCCGCCGAGCACGAGCGAGACAATAGCCAACTCCTTGAGAACGAAATCGTTTCCAGGCTGCTTGAAGCCTTGCATATCCACAGCGTACTCCATCACACGAGCTTCTTCACGTCTCCGCTGACTGGACTATACTGAATGATTCGATCGTGTAGGATGAGACAGTAGGCCGAAGTGTTGGAGGGGAAATTATCACGTGACTCAAACTCCAGACGAACGTCGACTGGCGCACTCTTCAGTGTTTCGCTCTGCTTGGAGCAGTCGATAACGTAGAGAGGTATGTGCGTGATAAAGTCCGTCTTCTTGAGCAGTGGTTTGGGATTCTTGTCGTAGTATGAGTTCTGGAAATTTGTATACATATCGTACAGTACAGAGTACTGATTTCGATCTATATCCAGATTCAAATTTCCATAGGGATAATACTGGGAATTGAGGAAGAGTTTGACGTTGCTGAGATTGCAGTGATCGAAGCGACTCGCATTCGCAGTTTTCAGATTCTTTCGATTAGTCTGCAAACCGAGAATGACGAATCTCGGCTTCTCCAGCTGACTCGATGTTTTCACAGTCCATACGTGCTTCGTGGAGACGGGAAGAAGCGGATACTCGTACAACTCCCAACTACGAAAACTCATACTGATGGGCTTGTTCTTCTCGACGGAATTCAGCAGACGAATTTTGTGCACATTGGAGGCGACAACGTAGGGCATGAGCCACTCGATT
>CM053170.1:26496240-26587331 GCA_012977825.3 Pteromalus puparum
CAGGATTTGCTTCCTCTTTCCCTCCCCTCTTTTTCAAGCACCAGAAAAAACTGACCAACGTAGATTTTCCGGTCATGATGAAAAAAAAGAGGTGGGAGTCGAACGATAGGGCCTACAGATTCAGGAGTGGGCGATATTTACGCTGTATACAGCCATACGGATTCTAAGAATCAATTCGAGAGGGGGCATCCAGGGGAGAGGCTTTAAACATCCTTGGAAAAATTGAAGAAGGGACACACAGGGATAGGGCTTTACCACACGCTCGCTTCTAAATGCACTTTGAGAGGGGGTCATCCAGGGGAGAGGCTTAAAAGCAATCTTGGAAATTGAAGAGGGGACAAACACAGGGCTAGGCTTATAACAACCGTCGCGGGATTCTAAATCACTTTTGAGAGGGTCATCAGGAGCGGCGCTCGCCCATTGATGGGACAGAAGGGGGATTCAAAAACTTCCATCTTAAAATACACACGTCGGATGTCTAGTATCACTTTATTGGAGGGGACGTGGGGTGATCTAGCTAATTACCGTGTGCTTGGTCAAGCCTATAGCTGTATCTACTCTGTCAATATGCGACTTCTTCACATAATTGTTATAAAGTAACTATGTTGGTCGGTTTAGCTTTAGAGACGTTGTTTTGTATGTAATTCAGTAGAATAACCGTCCGGCAGTGGTAAAGGCGTCGATTTTGATAGCTAGACATTTGTGTGCCCGTTTAGAGGCCAGTATACGGCCGGAACTCACGCCATATGCTATGAAACTGTTAAACATCATAACTCACGGAAATAATCAGGGGCGGAGTGTTTGACTGGTTCATTGCGCGTCAAGTATTTCCTGTCATAAAATTTCTAGTGAATGACTACTTTATTTTTGTCATAATAAATCACAATACTGAAAAAAATGAGTTTGTTTTCTTGTGCCTCGATTACCGGGCGCCAATAAAAGCTTATGGCAGATTGAGATTTCGGAGAAAAAGGATAGATTTTTATGTGTTTTTGGCTAGTTATTTCGCAGCTTTGAAACCGCGGTTTTAAGATCTCAGAGGCTTCAAATTTTTGCTTGAAATTGTATTGATTCCTCTAATAACTTTAAAACAATGCAGTCAAATGCTTCAATTCTTTTTGCGTGATTCCCATAAACTTAACCAAAACTATCTGCTTGTTAGAGTTTTAAACGAGATTTCGTTGAGCAGTTTTATAGATGACTGAAATATAAAACCGGTTTTCATCAAAAGTGGATAATCTGTTGCCTTCCAAGAACTAGCAGAGAAATGGCTGATAAGAGTAAGAAATCCATCGTGAAGCCAATTTCTGCGCGAGTGTAGTTGCCGCTGCGCAGTTGTGACTTTGGAGTAAGACGAGCGTGTAAAATACTTCAGCTTTTTTTTTAATTACGTATTGTTCTTACACCATTTTTCTCGCATTAGCAAACCTCGGTGCGCTACCTCGTAGCGGTATTCTTTTATTTGTTGTTCATGTAAAAACTCTGACGCGTGGTCGCAGAGTGCGGTCGCAATAATTCGTCATTTAACGATATTGCGATCTTCGTGAATAAACGAACAGGCTGTCAAATATTGAGTGAATATACATATACATATAGATAGATAGATAGATAGATATATCTTAGACGATTTATTTTTTTTTTTACCAAGTTAAATTAAAATTTACTGGAGTTTTAGTAGCGCGAATTACAAAAATGTCAGTTCCGTAACCTAGTCAAATATGGATTCTTCACATAACTTGTTATACAAGTTATATGTTGTGGTTTAGCTTTAGGGACTTGTTTTGTATGTAATTCCAGTTAGAATGACCGTCCGATAAGTTAAAAATAGTCGATTTTAGTATAGAACATTTTTGTGCCCGTTTTGAGCCAGTTACGGCAGAATCACCCAGATATATCTTGTGAAAATAATTTTTTTTTAAATTATTGTAATCTTTGTATATCAACACATAGATTCATCACAAAAATTAAATTTTTAAATGATTAGTTTTTATAAACATTAACGGTAAATATAAGCTTAAAAATCGTACAAACATAAATAACTTTTAATTTATGTGAAAAATGCAATTCTTTTTTGATACACTAATCGTACAAGATTATATGCCAAAATGCCAAATAGAAATTATCATATGTGGTCCAGATTTCAGGATGCTGGGGATATTCATGATAAGAAATATGAACGGCATATGATATATATATATATATATATATATATATAATTTAGTAAATAAGTTGATATTTCTGGTTTTTATAAGATATATACATATAGTGCACTTATTCGTAGACGATGTCTTGTTATCCTGGGAGTCGTCCTGACACCTGGACATCGTCTCCGAGATGTATGGGATATTCGACGGTAATTTCAATCAATATCTAATAGTATCATTTGTAGACGATGTCTTGTCATCCTAGGAGTCGTCCTGACACCTGGATATCGTCTACGAGAAGTGTAGGATATTTGACGGTAATTTCAATCGATATCTGGTGCTTTTATCTGTAGATGGCATTTCGCCATTGTGAAGGTTTTCTTGAACATAAAGTACATATTTTATTTCAAATTATAATAATTTATGATAAAATTTTAGATTATAGTATAAATAAAAATTGCTCTCTGAGTTTGACAGGGTTGAGACTGTCGTAATTATTAGATATAAATGTTCTAATAAAAACGCCCGGATTTCAATTTTGTATTATACCATTTAATAGTTTTTTTATTTTATTTCATTATTTTATGTACTATGTATTACATAAGTAATTGACGTAAATAATGGTAGTTTTACTCTTGTATTATCTGTTTTTCTTATTAAATTTTAACGTGAAACATAATTTAAAATAAGAAAATATTAAAAATTATTATATTTTTAAATAACTATGCCGAACTATTTGTATATTGATATCAATATTTAGACATTTTAATGGCGATAACTTAGCCAACCAATATATATATTCAGTCTCTATAATGGCGATAACTCAGCCAAATGATTAAAAGTATATATAAAATTTATTTTATTCTATTTATTTTTCAACAATTTTATTAATTTGAAAAAATTTCCGAATATACTATGTTTTTCGTATATATTTCCGTATCAATATTTAGTTTTCTCCGTTTTTTTTAATGTTTAATAAATCGTCATTGTGTTCATAAATAGACTCTTTACTTAGAAATAACTTTAAGTTGTGTCTTGATGTCGCTCTTGATAGAGACCATGAGACCATTGTCCTTGAGATTTGTTTATAGTCATAGCAAAACTTAATCTAATCGGAAATTGTCTTCTTATCATACGAAATGGTATTTCTTCTAATGATGGACTTAGATCGATTCGTGGTAATAAGACGATTATACAAGAATACTTACCAGTAATATAGAATACAACCCTATCCGAGTGTTAGATATATATATTTTGTAATTCCTCAT
Organism: Pteromalus puparum; assembly: GCA_012977825.3. Classification (NCBI taxonomy): domain Eukaryota; kingdom Metazoa; phylum Arthropoda; class Insecta; order Hymenoptera; family Pteromalidae; genus Pteromalus; species Pteromalus puparum. The sequence continues at coordinate 26,499,653 of CM053170.1, forward strand.
ACGGTTGAAAGAAATGCCGGTAGGAGGCTGACTACTTCCCACAACTGAAGTAGTCGAGGGGATCCTACATATATTGGACTGTAGTAACATCTCGCAGTAGAGCGTCTAAGGAGGACTGTTGGATCCTTACTGAGGAGTCCAGTCCAACAATCTAGGACGAAACGCTTTATAATATTGTTAGAAGAAACTCGTATTTTGAATCTCTCATACCAGGAGCTAAGAGGAGTTAGACAATAATTTTTGTTTGAGAATAATTTGTTGGGTTTCACTCGTATCACCGTAGTAAGAAAGTTATACACTTTCAAAAAAATTGTTTTTCTGTAAATTCACGAGTGTTAGATATATATATTTTGTAATTCCGCATACGGTTGAAAGAAATGCCGGTAGGAAGCTGACTACTTCCCACAACTGAAGTAGCCGAGGGGATCCTACATATATTGGACTGTAGTAACATCTCGTAGAGATGTACTAGTAGAGCGTCTAAGGAGGACTGTTGGATCCTTACTGAGGAGTCCAGTCCAACAGTCTAGGACGAAACGCTTTATAATATTGTTAGAAGAAACTCGTATTTTGAATCTCTCATACCAGGAGCTAAGAGGAGTTAGACAATAATTTTTGTTTGAGAATAATTTGTTGGGTTTCACTCGTATCACCGTAGTAAGAAAGTTATACACTTTCAAAAAAGTTTTCATTAAAGGATAGATCATGGGATCAAGATGTCTACTAAGAATATTTATTTATTCTTTGTGGTTGATCTGATTTTGGATATATATATATAAATGTCACGATCTAACGGTGGGGCGCCATCATCACCTACATACACAACGGCAACTTCATTACATGTAGCAAAAATGATTTATTTTTAGTACAATCGTCACGAGTTAATAACATTACTATTTGTTGAGGTGCCTGTATTATCATTGTGTGCTTTTGTTATTTTCTTCCTCCTCTACTTATACATCATTTTATAGGCTTCAGCATAAGGATTATTATAGATATGAATTTTTTAAAATATCTATTAAACTTATATCAATTTTATCAGTTTTACTATATTTATTTGGCAATTTCATGGTCTATAATATAACTGCCGCATGACTTTAGATTATCGGTATCATTAGGATGTAATGAGTATGAATTATAATACACTTGACCACATATTTTGAATACTTGTGGTCCAACTGTATTAAAATGTATTAATTTAGATCCGAAACTTGCAAAAACTAAAGAATTATTATAAATTCGTATATTTTTTCTATAATTATTACTTTTGGAATTTTTATTAAATAATAAATTTTTTAATTCGACTGGGTATGTTGTATCATCAAGATGAATTTTATTCTTATGACAACAATTAATATATGTTTTATTATCTGTTGTTTTTCTTCTTTAAAATGTTTAGCATTACAAAATGGACATTTATTATCTAAATTTCCTATAAAATTTGTCATAATAATGTTTTTTGGTTAATGGCATATTTATTACATCAAGATTTTCTTTTATTGTATTTGTATCTTTCAAATTGTTGTTTATATATTTTCTTTTTCTTTCACTTATTTTTACACAATTTTCTTGTTCTATATCATCTTGTAGAATAATCTCTTTTTTTGTTTTTCTATACTCACGTAATCTGTTTGCTTCTTTTGCCTTTGAAACAGATGTTGCATTCGCTCTATTATGACGTGATCTTATTGTTTCATTAACTTTTGACTCGTTTGTCATATTTTTTCTGTATTCACGTAATCTAATTATTTCATTTTTTTTAATCAGATGTTGCATTTACTCTATTCGACCGTGGCCTGCATTTTTCTTTAAATTTTAAATCCGATGACATGTTTTCTCTATATTTGCGTAATCTTTTTGTTTCATTTACTTTCGAATTGGATGTTTTGTTCATTCTATTTTTACGTGATCTTAATACTTCTTTAGTTTTTAATTCTAATGATATATTTTTCCTATATTCGCGCATTCTTACTGCTTCATTAGATTTTGATTCTATTGACATATTTTTTCTGTATTCACGTACTCTTATTGCTCCATTTACTTTTGAATTCTATTTTACAATAGCTCTATTCTTACGCGATCTTAAGACTTCCATTGCTTTTGATTCCAATGACATATTTTTCCTATATTCACATAATCTTATTGCTTCTTTAGATTTTTAATTCATAAGAGTTTGTTTTTCATCGGATCTTTTTGATTCTATTACTTTTAAATCATCGTACATATTTTGATTATAATTACAATTTCTTTTTTTATTACTATTTAGTTGTGACGAGACATAAGTCTCGCACACGAGATCAACAAACACGGCGCCGAGTAAACCAGCTGACGCTAGCGAGCGCGCGTGTGCAGCGAACAAAGGCGAGTCCGCACGAAGCGAGGTGAGCGCGCGCGCGCACCAACCGAAAGGCCAGTCCGCACGAGCGCGAGATTCTACTAGTAACTCAGCGGCGGCGCGAACGGCGCGCCGCGAACGCACCTGTATAAGGCGGGCCGCGCGGCATAGCGAGGCAGTTCTACTCGAGCTGAACTCCTAGCGGCATCGTGCGCACACGTTACGGAGAGGAACAGCTAGAGCTAGATCGACGCCAACAACGTCGGCTCGTGAGCACACGTGACGACACTGTTGGCGAACCCGAAACTCCGAGTTGCCGTCAGAGCATCGTCAGCAGGAAACGCCGTTGCCTGCGAGTTCTCACGCGCAAGGATGCAGCGTGTGCATCTTTGCACGTGTGACCGCTCGCCGCCGACGAGTCGCGTCGACGGCAGAGCGGGCAGATCATCGGCGATCACGAGCGAGAGCGGAGCTTCTCTCCTGTCTTCCAATAAAGTTATCACTTCGCAACTCTGCGTTCTGCCGTGCTCCCAGAGCACCCCACCTACCCAGTTCCTTTCTGTGACATTTGGCATCCCTCGTGGGCCTCTGGCGCAGTCACGCCAGCGCAGAGGATTATAGTCAGTGCACCAAAATTTGTTTTTTTTTTTCGAAATTCTTGTCTCAAAAGAATTTTCGACAGTGCACGTGAACTAAGTCTGTGCCAACAGCAATTCCTTGCAAGCAAACTTAGATCGGTAACAGGGCAACCGATCACCAGTGCGGTCACCCGCTACCTGCCACACAGTTAGTCGCCGAGGCTCGGGAAGAACACCCGAGCTGAAAAAAAAAAAATAAATTCCATCGAGGCCGTCAGGATCTCGCTAAGAAACTCCTCGACAAATAAGGAGACAAGGCGACGGCCACGAAAATCGCCCTTTTTACTGCGGAAGGTTATATGGGACACCGCCGACACCATCGAACTTTGAGACTCGCGCCGAACTTGGCCAAGGCGGTCTCATTAGAAGTCAACGAAATCCTAAAATCAGGTGCAATAACTCCATCCAAGCCGACCTACCAACAACCAATTCGACTCGGCAGACAGGGCAAGGAGGCGCCAACCGCTACAAGCAACTCCAGTGTCGGCACCGACTTCCGCAAGTTGGAGTAAAAGGCCTCAAAGTCCACCTGGACCAACAAAGTCCGCCTGGGCCAACGAGCAGCCACGGTCAACACCAGTCATCGCAGCTCCGAATAGCAGCCGCCCCGCGCAGCTCAGCCGTCGGCGCGGACCAGACGCCGACGCGCGCGATCGTCACTTGCAGCCGTCCAGCCACCTGCGCCGACGAACAGCTTCCATCATGCGCACCGCGCTGTTCCACCTAATGTAAGTCTCTCTCGCCCCTTCATACATAGAGCAGCTTGGCTTTCGCGTCGCGGTTAGTTCTCGAACCGCGATAAATAACAGGTAAATCCGCGCGCATTGCAGTAGCGATGGCACCGCCCGGGCTTTTCAGTTTTTCGAAATCCTCCGGCAACCTAAATAAATGGCCGAAAGAAAAACACCGAAATGCCGGAAGCGATCCGGACGATCACCTCAAAGATCAGCGCAAGCTCGCAGTAGAAGCCGCGACCATCGTCGATAGACAAACGCCGCGTTCGCGCCGAGCAACAGTCAAAACGCTCATGCAGAAGGAGGGACTGGGCGTCGCGGAATCGGATCCACCGCCTCGGGACAGTCGCACGCAAGACGTCTGGCCGGAGGCGCAGCTAGACCTCATAGGCGGCACCAGGAGAAGGCTCCCGGCCAACGAATTCCCCAGCTTGACCGAAACGGAAAGTTACAATCCGCCCCGGGAGCTGGCCCCTAGCCCGGTATCGTCAACGGACGGCGCGCGTGCGCTACCTCAGTTCGGACGTGAGGGAGTCCCCCAGCTCGATTTACAAGCTCTGCAAGACGAATTTAGCGGTCTAAGCCTCGGTGAGCAGATGCGACGTACGATCGAGATCGGCGATTCGCCAGCGGTGCCGTTCGGCGACCTGCAGCGGAACAAAATTCAGCAGAAATGCAACGAGGGCATTCTAAATCTCCACGATATAAAAAACGTGGCGCAGCTGGATATCACGGGCGCGCGCTTAGCCCATGAAAAGGCCACGGCCCGGGCCCAGCAACGCGCGCTTACCCCGGCGGTTCTGGTGCCGAACCCACTCGCGCGCAACACCCAGACAAATACGCGTTCAGACATTATGCAGCCACCGCACGATACAACGCGCCCGCGATCAAAACAAGGGCGACTCGCAGTCCGCGAGCTGCGCGAAAAAGCCGAAGCTCGGATCGTGAAAGCCAGACACCAGGAGCATCGCGACTCCGACTCCGACTCCGGCTCCGACATTAGCGTTCCCATGCTGAACAACCGCGTCGTATTCAAAGAGCGCATCCCCGGGAACCCGCTCGACTTCAACCCCAATGAGTGGCCGAACACGCAGCAGCCTCGAACTAGCGACGCGCCCGGCCAAGAGAGACAACCAGGTACGCGGCAATCTCGAATCAACGGCGCGGACCGCGTACACCCGAATGCGCAGCAGCCTCAAACAAGAATCGAGCGCACCCCCGTCCATTCAAGTGGCTCCGAGAACAGTTCCGTCGGGACATCCATAAGCAAAAAAACTAGCTGCACCATTAACAGCACCGCGCTTTTGCAGATGTCCATGAATATGAGACTGCACGGCGAAGCGATATCCGGAGTCGCGGCCGCGTTAAACAATCACAACGCAATGAAAAACAAACGCGCCCATGCTCACGGTCATCTCCGGCTCCGCCATCGGTAAGCTCTCGGCGTTCGTCGTGCGCCGAAGAGCGCTGTAGAACCCACGAACCGCGTCGTACCTGTAGCCACCATAGGGCCACAAACGCACCGGCAGTACCGCGAATGGCGTACAGCACCGGCAGCGTTGGGTTCGCAGCTAGTGACCTAACCCCGAATATTACTATTCGCGAAACTTATTGGCCGAGAAATCGGACGGACGTGACCACCGGGGACAACCCGCTGTTTCGGGCCGATGAGGACGGCTCCACCGAGAAGATTGCTGAATTTTCCGCGAATTTACGCAGAATGTTCGATTCAAACAAGGGCCAATCGAACTACAGAGAAGTCGCCACGCTAAACGGCCAAATGCAAGCCGACGAAGTCCGCAGGCGAGAGTGGACAAGATTATGGAATTGGCCGACCTCGATGGTTGCAATAAGGTGNGATGGTTGCAACGAGGAGGAAAAAGCCTATATCCGGGATATCGTGGACGAGTTCGCCGGCGTTTTCGGTCTCGAAGGAGAACCGCTGCCGGCGACGCACTTGCTCCAGCACAAGATTATCCTCAAATCGGATAAAGTAATTCGGAACCACCAGTTCCGGTTTCCTCCCGCCATCAAGGAACACATGATAAGGGAGCTCGCCAAGCTGCGCGAGCAAAACATCGTGGTTCCATCCAACTCCAACTATTCTTCGTCCCTATGGATAGTGCCCAAGAAGCCCGACGCACAGGGCAACAAGAAATTTCGGCTGGTCACCGATTTTCGTGCGCTGAACGAAGAGACGGAGGGGAGCTGTCACCCCCTACCGTTCACCAGCGACATCTTGGAGCACCTCGCCGCTGCCAATTACATTACAGTAATGGACCTCAAGTCGGGGTACCACCAAGTTGAGATGCACCCCGACTCGGCTCACCTGACGGCATTTTACGCGCCCGACGGTAAATACGGCAATCAGCTGTTGCAGTTCAATAGGATGGCTATGGGGCTTAAAGAGGCAACCATCACATTTACACGCGCGATGTCTCTAGCAATGGCGGGACTACAAGGCGAGGAAGTCGAAATCTATCTCGACGACCTCATGGTCTTCAGCGAAACGCTAGAAGAGCATCAAGGCCGCCTGCGCCGTGTATTACAAAGACTTCTCGAGGCCAACATGACTGTTGAGCCAAAAAAGTGCCAATTTTTGAAGAGAGAGGCACAAGTGCTCGGGCACATAGTCGGCGGCGGCTACATTAAGACGGATCCAGCCAAGATTCACGCAATGGCTAACTATCCGACGCCGACCGATGCTAGAAAGCTTAAGCAAGCTTTGGGCTTATTCAGCTACTACCGCCGATTCATTAATGGGTTTTCAAAAATCGCTTACCCACTGTTTCGCCTCCTCCAAAAAGACGTAGAATTCGTCTGGGGCGAAGCAGAAAAATCGGCGTTCGAAACGTTACGCAAGCTGATGTCGGAGGAGCCAGTTTTAAAGACCCCCGATTTGGACCAGCCCTTCATAGTCACAACTGACGCAAGCGATTTCGCCCTTGGCGCTATTTTAAGCCAAGGAAAAATTGGAGCAGACCAGCCGTGCGCGTTCGCATCCCGGTGCTTAAAGGGCAGCGAGCTTAAGTATCCAACTTACGATAAGGAGCTGCTGGCGATAGTCTTCGCAAAGGAACAATTTCGTTGCTACCTTTTCGGCAGAAAATTTGTTGTGTGCACCGACCACGAAGCGCTGAAGCACTTCCACACGACGAAAAAGCCGGATCTGCGTTTCAACCGCCTCAAGGCCGCATTGACCGGCTACGATTTTGAAATTGTTTACCGCCCCGGGATTAAAAATGCTAACGCGGACGCGCTGTCTCGCAACCCGGTGCTAGCCGACGGCGAAGTGAATCCGGAACTGCCGCGCCTCGAGCTCTACGAGCTCGCCGAAAAGCAGATCCGCGAAAATCCCGACGAGGACGCTGGTGCCCCACCGGGAAGAATTTTTCGTGCGCGCGCGGTACGGCACCGGTATCAAGCGAATAACGGGAAGGCCCAGCTACACTCTAGCTCCGAGAGCTCCGAGGTGCGCACCACCGCTAAAAGGCGCTGCGGCGTAGCTGCGCTACGCTTCGCCAAAGGAGAAATCGTGGCAGTCCGCAACGAATTTGACGTCTTTCACTTGTGCAAATTGCGGAGAAAAACTCAGATTTTATCTACGGCCCGGACTATCGCGATCACATCTGGTATAATACTATTTGAACCAACGTAACGCTAAAAAGGCTCGAAAAGACAGATTTTTCCTCGACGGTAATGAGCGTTCGCGTATACATGAGATTTTACGTGAATCGATCGAGTCCTGCAAGGACGCCCCTGCAGCACACCCATCGAGCCCGTCACCAGAGCGCGCCGCGTCTCCAGATTCTGACGAATCTATGGCTACCGTGAAATCAGCCATCTCCGACTTGGCAAGCAACTCCGACGTTCCGCAGCAATACCGCCAATATTTCAACTATGTAACCGGCTCCGATCGCAAGACACGCAGCTCCGCGAAGCAGCCGGGCACGCAGAAACAGATTATTCCCGAAACTCCTGACGCTAGCAGCGACGAAGAAGATCCACGAGACCCGCCGTCGGGCAGATTCGCGAACGTGGTCGAGCCCGTGCCGGTATTCAGTTTTCCGCGAGCTGGCGTCTCACAGAGCCCAAGCGTACAAAACGCGGGAGGGAGCAGCAGGCCTGTTGCTCCCTCGGGTAAAGTCGCAGTACCAAACACTCGCCCGAAAACCTCAGGCGAACCGCCAGCGGCACCAAAAGACTCAGCGCTATCACCCTGGCCATGGTCTGGAAATTTGGCTAAAAAGAAGCTAAGGGTGAACATTCAAGAGAAAGCTCACCAAGGCAAAGGCGGCATGCGAATCGACCTCTGGGAGATGAGCTCGTCCGCTAGGTCAAAGGGGCACGTGTCGGACAAAGAACGGGGAACTACGCAGCAACCTGCACGCGCGGAGTCACAGATAGCCATCAGCGGAGACGAGCGGTTTAAGGTGACAAGCCCCGTCTGCTCCGAAAACGAAACAGCCAGACGTAAGAAGAAACCTGCCGCTGGAAAAGCCGTTTCGCAAAAATCTGAAGACGAGCAACCCACGGGCGCAGGTAACCTCACACCCCCTAGCTTACCGGGAAAGGACAGCAGAGCTCGCGACGCTAGCTCAGCACCGCCGCTCACCCTCCCGAGATAAGCGGGCCATACGAAGACTTCGCCGGAGTAAAGTTAAACTATGACAGGCCACGCATGTCCTCCGACGACGAAGCTTCGGTAAGCTCCGGCAACGTTTGCACGCACGTATTCATCAGAAAAAATCAATGCGCAGAGCCGCACGCAAAACTTCGACGATCCGACGATATTCCGGCAGCACCACCAGGAAACTGTCTATTCTACTCATTTATGAAAATGCTTAAGCTCCACACCTCAGCTTCCGACCTGAGGCGCAGGCTACTAGCATCCCCTATGCTAGAGTCCTGCGGAGAGCCGGAGGAAGCTAGACGCATTTTAGAATCTAGCACAGAGTATGGCACGGTGGACTGCGCGTTTATTTTCGCGCACGAATTCAGCGTGAACGTATGCATCCACTACGACCTCCCGGGTTCAAAGCGTATATACTGTCACATCATCGTGCCAGGCGCCGAAAACACAGTGCACCTGCATCTGATCGAGCAACACTTTACGCCATATTTGCGTATAAATGTGCCCCAAGCCAGATCTGCGGCACCGATTCGCGACGCGTCATCCTCCAGCGTCGAAGATCGCGAGCGCCCCACCTCGCCAGTTTTTGGTCGCAACAAGCGCACCCGAAAGAAGCCAGCACACACCAAAAGCCAGACCGACCTCCCGAACAAGGACAAGTCCAATGAAGACCGCGAGCAAGCGAATCCGGAAGTGGCTAACTTCGACAGACATCAATATAGCGATAGTATGCAGCCCGATCTCGGCAACTCGCCCGATTCGGGCTCCGATCTCGAGCCCATNGAACACAGAAGCCGACAAAGCAGTCAGCTGTGCTGACTCCGCAAGTGACGTCGCAACCAAGGTTACGCCGGCATACACGCAGCCCGACTCAGCTGATGCAGCAAGACACAGCCAAGTCGGCGCCGATAACGACTTGTCGCACAGTGATAACGAAGCCGCAGCAGCCGCAGTCGCAGCTGCATTAGAGGACGACAAATTTAAGCGCTAAGTAGTAGCAAGGGCCAGACCACCCCGTGAGAAACCACCGTGGGCGACACCGGAAGGCCAAGAGCCCCCAACCTTTATGCATCTCCGGGCGTACAACGAGCACCTCTTTTGGTTCAAGGAGAACCTCTTGTACCTAATTTCGGCCGACGGCTTTATCTCGACCGAGATACAAGAAGCACTAATCGAGCGCGGATATCTCAACCCGCTCGACTTGACCGACAACCAATTCAAGATTGGGGAGGTGAATGTCACAGCCTGTGTAGGTATAAAAATGATCGGTCTCTACATAAAGCCGTCGTTCGATAACCGCCCGCTAAAATCGGACTTGCGTAAGTGCCTCAAGATGCTGAAGCGCGCTCTCCCGAAAGAAGAAATTCGGAGCCTGGCCATAATCCGCGACTTGGCAATGCTGACGCTTACCGAATGGAGCACCTTCACGGAGTTATTTGACAGCATTTTCACCGGCAGTACAATCGTCGCAGTGCTGCTCAAAAATAACCTGCCTGCACCCCCAGTGACCTCACGCTTCAAGGTGATTAAGGAATATCACGAGGCCGCCATGGGAGGCCATCGGGGCGCAGCTAAAACGTATAGCAAAATCGCCAACGACTTTTACTGGCGTAACATGCGCCCCGACGTCAAGCAATTCGTCGCGCGCTGTGCTACATGCCAGAGTAATAAACTACTTCGCGTAAAAACGCGATTACCGTTACTAATCAGCAACACGCCCGCGACCCCGTTTACCCAGATAGCCCTAGACTTTTACGGGCCCCTGGAAAAATCGAGGCGAGGGAACGTATACATCCTGTCGGCTCAGGATATGCTGACTAAGTACGTGATCCTTACACCGACGAAGCACGCGAACGCTAACGAAGTCGCGCGCGTGCTCACTGAAAAAATAATTTGCGTTTTTGGCACCCCAGCGGCAATCGTGACGGACCAAGGTACGCACTTCCAGAACCGTGTGCTCGAGGAACTGGCAGAAATCTTCGGAATCAAGAAATTCTGCACGACGGCATACCATCCTCAGTCTAACGGGTCAATCGAGCGGATGCACCATACTCTGACAGAATACCTGCGGAAGTACGTAAAACGCATCGAGAGGTGGGACGACTGGACGCCCATATGCCAGCACGCCTACAATTGTACCGAACATGAAAGCACCAAGTACTCGCCGCACGAGCTGCTATTCGGTACTAAGCCGAGAACACCGTCGAGCTTCACGAAAAGCTCCGAGGACGTGACTTACAATGAGTACGTCGAGAACGCGACCAGAAATCTCACGGTCCTGCAGACTACGGCAGCAATGAATTTGGTGCAATCCAAGTAGCGATCCAAGTACTATTACGACCGCAAATTAAACTTGGTGCATTTCCGCGAAGGCGAAATCGTGTTCCTGCTAAAAGAGCCAAAAAAGGGCAAATTCGCGAAAGAGTACCGTGGCCCGTTCGAAATTATCGCCGTTAACCGCGAAAAGCACAACGTCACCATTCAAAACGATGAGATGACGAAAACAGTCCACGTAGACAAATTAAAAAGACCGAGCGAACTGGCCAGAGAAGCCGATTCTTCGGAGAACCCCGAATAGTAGCCGTTTTTTTTTACTGTTTTTTTTTGCGCGGCCCCGGACGGGACGCGCTGGAAAAAAAAAACGCCTCCTACGAGCTTCTAATTTACGCGAAGGCCAGACTGCTCTATTCAACTGCACGGAAAGCCGCGACTCTGCACCGAATGCAGCCGCCAGCCGACAACAAGCGCCCGCGCCGCGCGCGTAAATTTTGAACCACATAAGCATTCCAGCCGCAAACTATGCGTATCGATAAAGATTTTTCGCGGAAGGCCGGCGCGAGCGCAACCGCTTATCACCATCCTTCGCCAAGCTACTCTCGCCAATCTATTTTTTTTCTTTTTCTCTTATTTCATAAGCCAAGCGCATGTAGCGCATTTTAGACAGCGCTAACATGCTGCCATGTATTGTTTTTTTTATATAGATAATATAGCTATGGAATTAGTTATGATTACATGTTTACAATAAGTTAATATTTTTGTATTCAGAAGCTCCGCCGTAATTTGTAAAACAGCAGCGGCTGTTAAAGACATAACACCCGCGTCTTACATTTTCACACACACAGTCGTACATTCATACACACGCCACACGATAAACTCTCTGGCCTTCACAGAGCCATGGGGGGGGGGGTCTTTATCGCACAGAAATCCAATGCGCTCAGCGCAATTCGGTGCACTACGTGCACCTGGCATCCGGGACAACACACAGATACCTTTTAATAAGTTCAACACGAAATTAACACATAAAAACTTTACACGAGCACCGAAGGCACGGCTTCGCCTTAGCGACCTGTTTTTTTTGGGCACCGAGGACGGACGCCCGCGCGGCCTCGGACGTGTCACGACGAGCACTAGGCTCTCCGGTGGCATCTCCGATGGCTGCTGCCGACGATGCGCAAGAGCATCGTCAGCAGGAAACGCCGTTGCCTGCGAGTTCTCACGCGCAAGGATGCAGCGTGTGCATCTTTGCACGTGTGACCGCTCGCCGCCGACGAGTCGCGTCGACGGCAGAGCGGGCAGATCACCGGCGACCACGAGCGAGAGCGGAGCTTCTCTCCTGTCTTCCAATAAAGTTACCACTTCGCAACTCTGCATTCTGCCGTGCTCCCAGAGCACCCCACCTACCCAGTTCCTTTCTGTGACAAAAAACTATTTTTCTCAGCCTGTTTGTGTATTGCACTACTGTCTCTGTTTCTCCTTGGATCATTCTACGCATTTCGTCGTCGATTGGGTACAGCGTTCTCACTCCTGTTATTAAATCATCTATTGTTTTATACTGTTACCGCCAAGGGCTTCTTCTGTTTCCTGTCTGTCAGACTGTTTAGCAGACTTGTGAGATTTGCCTCGTCTATGGGGTCTATAAGACTTCTAACCTGCTTCAATTTTTTTATGTATTCCGTTGCTGTCATATTTTTTCCGTTGTATTCTGGGACGTAGTTTACAACATCCTTTAGATTTAATTTTATTAGCCTTCTTTTATCTTGCTCTTCTGCTCTTGTTTGTTTGTTGTTTCTTTGGTTTTCTCTTCAAATTTTTTTTCAATGGTCCCCTTTGTTGTCTTTACGATTTTTTGTTTTGTGCCCGTATTCTGTAGTTCTTTACTGTCTGTCTCTTCTTCCTTTTGTATTCTAACTTGTTTTGGGGGTGTCCGTTGTACTTTTGCACTCTTCCTAAACACCTGTTCTTCAAGTGGCCCAGATAATAAACTACTTTTTGAATTTGGGTTTCGTTGAACGTGTTGTCTAGTGATTCTTACGTTATCTGAAGTTTTCTTGTCTATATTTGCTTTGTCACTCATTTGAAAATTTCATTATTAAATTAGCAATGTTCAGTTATTTGATTACGACCCATTTAGTCTTGTATATTTTTGTCCGTGACCTACTTATTTTCCGCGATCGTTTACGCTTTGCTCGACTTCCGCGTCTTTGCTGATGTCTACAGATTCCGTAGGTCACTCACGGTGCCGCAAGTAGCTATTGAAATTTGACGCGCTGCGTTTTATCGTGACATATGTTTTACAGCTTGTTCTTTTAATCTTATCCTCGCTTGATACTTGACTCTTTTAGACATGCAAACAGATATTAAATGCCTGTACGAATCGTAGATGAATATATTTCCGTAACTTGTAACTATTTACGATTTTTTTTTGTATACTTGCATTAATTTTTAGATGTTTTTAAGAAGCTGTTACGCGGTGTTTTTTTTTTTTTTTTTTGNNGTATACGTTGTTTTGAAAGTATTATAAAATTATTATTATAATATTCTATTCAATAATTATATTCTCTGTCTGGTTTGTTTCAATCTCCGTGTTTTTGTTAGTCTTACTTTTATTTATTTCAATTTGAGCTTGACTGGTGGACGATACAGCGGTTCGTTTGAATTCTTCCTCTTCTCTGCATGACGACGTTGAGGTGAAGAGTAAGACGAGGACACGAGATCAATCATCTCTGGCGGTGTCTTCTGTGGAGTCGGTAGAATCTCGACTTCCGGAGATGAGAAGATCTCAATGATCTCTGGCGAAGACGTGATGTCGAACACTTCCACTTGACGCCCGATACTTTCTGCTCGAAAAAAAACGGGTTCAAGACTAGTTCCTGGTTGTCCAGGAAGTCTACTGGTGGTGGAGGTGTCGGTGTCGAGGAGTGGTGATAGACCATGTCCCATGACGTCTCCTCCTTGTCCGGAAAGCGTAAAAAGAAACTCAAATTTTCCATGTTTTCTCGAGAAAGTGAGAGCCAGAATGAATCTTGGAACCAGAAACCCTGACTTTTATCCCTGCGAGGCTTCACCCTATTGGCTGTCAGATTCATGGAAGGGGTAAAATTACATTCTTCTTACCACCTCCACTAGTTTTTTATGCGTGGTGGGAGAAGAAACAGTTTAATCAGCTTTCGAGGATTACTATTCACAGTAAATTACTCTTTTTTAGTCATATCTATTTATAAAGACTTATAATTATGCATGCAAGTATATTTTTATTTAATATGCAATAAAAAAGTGTTTTAAATAGTTACTTTATAATGTCAAGTATAAAGTTGGATCCTCACTGAGGAGTCCAGTCCAACAGTCTAGGACGAAACGCTTTATATTATTGTTAGAAGAAACTCGTCTTTTGAATCTCTCATACCAGGAGCTAAGAGGAGTTAGACAATAATTTTTGTTTGAGAATAATTTGTTGGGTTTCACTCGTATCACCGTAGTAAAAAAGTTATACACTTTCAAAAAATTTTTTTCTAAAGTTCTAAGTTTCAGAACTGCTCATACGTTTTAAATATTTTTATAGTCCTGATAAGGACTTATTGATATAGCAATTGTAAACAAAGAGAAGAGGAAAGAATTAACATATAATTTATTTTTTAGAATACCTGAAAAAGCTGTTAAGAAAATAAGTTTCAATCATCAGTTTCTTTTTTTTTCATTAGAACTGCTAATAAATTTTATAATGGAGAAGGATATAAGGAAAAGAACAAATTGTTTGTATATACGTTATAAAAATATATGATAGCCCTGAAAAGGGCTGATTGGTTTTTATCGTTTTGGCCCTAAAAAGGGCAGATTAGAAGAGCATTGTTTTAGAAGAGCCTTCTACGAGGAGGAAGGCAGTTGAAACAATGACAGGGCGCGAAGAAGTCTTCGTCATCGTCATCGTCATCGCTGTCTTCCTCTTCCCGAGGTCTCTTTATCTTGCAGAGGATTTTCACCTCTGGAGAAATGACCGCTACAATTTCCAGCTCGGGAGGAGAGACCAGGTCGACTATCTCGACTACTTCTTGAGTCTCGGGTGTCATCTGGCTGTCGGGTCACATCGGGCTGTCAAGCAGTGCCTCCGGACAATAACGCACGTCCGGATTCGGGACGCACCCATGACGCCGTGAAATCAGACTGTATAGCCAGACTCCCAATTCCTGGCCAGATTCCTCATCAGGGCTGAAGACTGGCGACGGCGGAGTCACTGGTGGAGTGTCGTCGAGGTTCATCAATGTCGCTGGTAGCGGCAGATCTTCCTCCTGAGCGTCAAGCGCATCAGGAGTGTCGGGCGGCGTAGCGTCAGTCTCCATCCATGGAGGCAATATTGGAATTTCCTCTTCGTCTTGCTGTATAGGAAAGACTCCCAAGTCCCTATACAGCTCTTCTACCGCTGCGTACTCGAGGTGGCGGAACTCTTCTGGCAGATCCATTGTAGACTTGTAGATTCTCATTTGAAATTCTGAAGTCGACTAATTAGTTTCACGCTCAACCGGTCCACTTATATTTACAGAGCACGGCCTTTTCCCTCGCGCGTCTACCGTTGCGCTGGAAGGGGAAGCCTACCGCTCAAGTCTATAAAGGGATCCCGCTCTCTCGCGCGCGCGCCATTAGTTCTCGCGCACGTGCGCAAGCGTTACCAAATGTCAGCGCCGGGAAAGTCTCACGAAGAAGCCAAGGATCAACAGCATCGACGACGACCAGGACGATCAGCAGCGAGTCGTGTACACGACGACGACAAGCGGCATCGCCACCAAGAGTCGCAAGAAGTTCCATCAAAAAAAGTCACGGCCTGCGAAATCGGGCAACAGCAGCAACAACTACGGGGGAACATAACCTTTTGTTCCGCGACAGTACGGCAACAGCCGTTCGAACGCGAACTGTCGCGGCGTCTCTTGCGAGAACAAAGCCTTTTTCAAGGCTATTTAACATATATCTCTTGTGAAAAGTCCTTTTCAGGGCTATATATTTCTTTTGTGTGTACTTTTTTCTTCCACAGCAACAACAAGCCTTCAAGAAGAAGACGAGCAACATCGCATGTGCTAACGACAGTGTTACGTCAGGCTGCTGCTGCTACGGACTTGTAACGTAGGATAAAGCCCTTTTCAGGGTTCTTTCGTAGCAGCAGCAGCGGCTACGAGGAGCAGAGGATGTCGACGAGTGCAACCGAGAGGCGATGACGTGCACATGTGTTCAAGTGCTCCTTGCAATTCGAACGCGAAGCAGCGGCAACGAGTCTCAGTGTAACCTAGAGGATTATCGACAGTGACTTGTGTGTATGTGTTAAGTGTCCGTGGCAGCGTATCGACAGGAGTCAGGTCGAACGCGCAGATGTCGCGGACGTGTAACGTAGGAGCATCTCTTTCGAGAAGAGTCCTTTTCAGGGCTTGAAGCTCTCTGTCTTTTAACGCAGAGNGAGAGAGAGAGAGAGAGAGAGAGAGAGAGAGAGAGAGAGAGAGAGAGAGAGAGAGAGAGAGAGAGAGAGAGAGAGAAACAAATCAGCTCTTTTCAGAGCTATCAAATATTCTAATCGTAGGGACAAATAAAAGAAAAAGTCCATAGGTTAGGAATTCCCTTTTATCCCTTAATCCTCTGTGTGTGTGTGTGTGTGTATTTTAGTTTTCATTTTATAGGTTTTATTTAATATATAGATGCATGCAATCAGTCAAGCAATTTTTTTTCAAGTTATAGGTTAGGTTGACATCAACCTGTTTTATTAACTTATTAAAATGTAAATTTATATCATATATATATATATATACATATATATATATATACTAGGGGGGGTTCCCCCTTGCTCGCTCCGCTCGCCAACCCCCCAATTTTACATTTAAAAACAGATTGATGAATAAAATATTACATTTCTTAAAACATGTATAAATTTAAAAAAAATAATAAAATTTTGTGAACATTATATGATTATTATTGAACTATTATATAATTAAGACATTATTTCAATGCATATGAATTATTTTTTATTTGTCTTAGATTTGACGTATATAATATTCGTATTATTATATACTGTTTTTGTGCATTTATTTCGGAAGATCAAAAATAAATCTGGACATAAAAAATGCCTGCTCTCCGAAACTTTGCCCAAACTTTACATTTTTACTCTCCCGCTGCTTATGAGATTGTTAGGCGTAGTTTTTTAAAATGTTCGCCGACTGTTTAAACCTTAAATAGCTGGCTCTGCAGAGAGCAATGTAAGCCAGGTATTTCTTAAGAAACTATAGATACTATATCAGATATAGTCCAAAAGGAAGCTAATAGAAGTGACAAGAAGCTTGTGTTCAATCTCATTTTTGATGAGATGAGCATTAAACAATTAAAAGAATGGATAAGTGGTCAGGTACATGACGTAAATAGTAAAGGTCAATCTAAGATTGCAAGCGAAACGTTATTTCATGCTTGTGTATGTAAATAATATTGCACATAAATCAGTTAAATAAAAGAATGGATAAGTGGTCAGGTACATGAAGTAAATAGTAAAGGTCAATCTAAGATTGCAAGCGAAACGTTATTTCATGCTTATGTATGTAAATAATATGGCATAGGATTCAAAAATCATGTGCCATATTATTTAATAAACTGATTAAATGATATGTAGCAATATATTTTGATTTGGGATTTACTGCTTTAATTACAGGAAAAACATATTAACGCTGTTAGTTGTTTAAAGTTTAAACTATTTGTACATAAAGATCATTATTCCAATTGAATATATTCTATGTAATCACATGGAGGTTCCATGCTTATACTTAATAAACAAATATGACATATATCATCTTCATTGATATTTTCATAAATCACTTCATGACACAGAGAATTTTTCGAAAAATATTGGTTTATTTCAAAATGGATAGTTTTATGAGAATCAAAATTTTCATATGGAGATTCGATTGAGTATTATTCGATATATTGTATCACATTGGAGCAGTTTTAGTTCTTTTATAATTGGGAATAATTATTATACAGATATAGTTAACTTTGTAGATTATGAACGTTATATGTCTTCCATTTATGGCAGCGAAGTTGAAATTAGAGCTTTTTCAGAATTATACAATGTATTTATAAAAATATTTTTAAATGATCAAACTAACTTCATCATTGGAAATAATTTTCAAAATTCTAAATTATACTTACGATTAAGTGGTCAACAAGATAATGGTCATTATCATTTTGTAACGATTCGACTTTCCCCGTGTGTTGAGTAGTCGGCCGGACGCCAGGATTTGGTTAGGGGAAAGGTTAATTGAAGAGACTGTTTATGTAATTAATAACAAAATAGATATATTCTAGTAATTAAGATAACAAATTAATCGTTCAATTATTAGTCTCCATTTGTAACGGAAATCGAGATCGCGGTTTGTTTAGAATATTTCGCCTTTACAATCTGTCTGGCTTAAACTAGTGCGGTTAACGGTGCATTAACACGACGTTGCCGGAATTACGTGGTTTCGGTGCGGTTATCGGTTTTACGGACGCGGTATCGGTGAAATCGGTGTTCGGGTTAACGATGGGTTTTCGGAGGTTAGGTTTCCCTCGAGTCCATGGAGTCGTGAGCGCACGGCTCTACGGATCGAGGTCGCTCGTCTCGTTCTTCTCCTAATCCTGTGTGCTCACAGTGACCAGGCGAATCTCGAGAGGTCGGCGGGTGGTCGGTTTCGCACGGGCAGGAGTTGGCCGGTGTTTCACCAGGACGTGTGCGCACGACCTGGGGAATCGTCGGCGGGGCTTTAGTTATTTTCTCAGCCCCGTGTGCTCACGGTGGCCGGGAAAACAACCAGTCCCTTGGGACGGGTTTTCAGGAGCAGGTGGCAACGTCGAGTATCGGCTACGTGTGCTCACGTAGACGAGACTCGGCACTGTTCGGCTACTCCTGGTTGTCTCGTGTGCGCACGACGACAACTCCGAGTTTCGGGTTCGCTAACAGTGTCGTCACGTGTGCTCACGAGACGACGTCGTTGGCGTCGGTCTACCTCTAGCTGTTCCTCTCGGTAACGTGTGCGCACGATGCCGCCAGGAGTAGACCTGCCGCTGCGCTGCGCGGCCCGCTTTATTTAGGTGTGCCCACGGTGCGCCACCTGGCGCGTCGCCGCTGAGTTGCGCGCTCCGCGGTCATGCGGACTGGCCTTTCGGTTGGTGCGCGCGCGGACTCGCCTTTGTTCGCTGCGCGTGCGCGCTCGCTGGCGTCAGCTGATTGACTCGGGGCCGCGTCTGCTTGCTTTCTGTGCGAGACTTGCGTCTCGTCACAATATTTTAATTCCAAATAATACTAATAGATTTCAAGTTCATAGTTATAGAAGTAGAAACAATCTTAAAAGAAAAATTTCTACACAATCCTTTGATAAAGGCACTTCATTTAAAAAGTCTAAACTACGTACTATTTCAAGTAGAAACATTAAAATAAATGAATCATCTTTTTTGGAGAAATGAGTTTTACATGTAAATTTTGTTTAGCTGTTTTTTGGAAAGAAGAAAAATGTAAATCTACTTGTTGCCATAATGGAAAAACTGTATTATCTCCTCTGAGTACATATAATGAAGAACTAAAACAGCTCTTATTACACCATAATCATTTTAGATATTTAATTAGGTACTATAATAATTTATTTTGCTTTGCAACATTTAACACTAAAGTAATATATGAAAATAAAAAAGCTATTTATAATTTCAAAATTCAAGGTCAAGTCACTCATATCTCTCCGAATTCATTGATACCCTTAGAAAATGATGAACCTGTATGTGGTCAGTTATATATTTATGATGATATAACTTCTATAGAAAAAAGATTACAAAAAAATGAAAAGTTAACTAAATATCATATAGAATTATTAACTAATATTAAGAATGTTAATCCGTATGCTAAACATTATATATATCTGAATCAACTATCAAATATACAAAATTTACCAAATTACAGATTATATTTGGTTCGTAAAAATGATAAACAAAAGCATAGATATAACAAACCACTTACAGCTGAATGCGGTGCCATCATTGTTTCTAAATCAGTAATTCCAGATGATTATGACCTCTGTATTTATCCTAAAGCCAAAGACAATTCTGATTACAAAAAAATTTATTTGAGTAAATTATCTCATCATGTAGACCCTATGGTTTTCCCTTTGCTGTTTCCATCTGGAGATTTAGGATAGAGTATTGGGTACAGTAAAAAACCAAATTCTGAATCAAATCAAATGTATGATATAGATATAAATAGTAGTAAGAATAAAAAAAGAAATTTAGAAAATCTCACTCTTTTACAATATTACTCTTATAGACTATCATATAGACCAAAAATAAAATGTTTCTCTCCTTTATTATTCGGTGGTAGACTAACTCAACAATATTTTATACATGCACTTGTTATGGTAGAGAGTAATAGAATGAACTTCTTCAGAAATAATCAAAAACAATTAAGAATTGAATGTTATCAAGGTTTATTCGATCATGTTTATAATTCTGCTTCAAATATTTCACAAAATTTTGAACAAAAAGAAAGATTGGGTAATTTGTTTATACTACCAGCTACATACATAGGAAGTCCTCTATATATGCAGCAACATTATCAGGATATAATCATTATCAGGAGCTAAGTCTAGACCAGATTTACTGATTACCATGACTTGTAACCCTAAATGGAAAGAATTAAAAATGGTTCTAAAATATTTTCCTAATGGTACTACTCCAAATGATATTCCAAATATTACTGTTAGATTATTTTATGCAAAATTTAATTCGTTTTTAAACGATATTTTAAAAAATAAAATCTTTAGAGAAGTACTTGCTTACGTGTATACGATAGAATTTCAAAAAAGAGGCTTACCACATGCTCATATAGTTGTGACATTACATCCTAATAACAAGATTATGACACCTGAATCAATAAATAAATACATTTCTGCTGAGATTCAAAACAATTCTAATAAAGATTTACAAAAATTAGTAATCAAACACATGTTACATGGACCACACACAAATACATCTCCTTGTTTAAAAAATAATAAAATTAGTAAAACTAAAACTACTTGTGCTAAAAATTTTCCGAAAGAATTTTGCGACAACACAACTTTTAAAGAGAACGGTTATCCATTATATCGTAGACGAGATAATACATCTAAAAAATAAATGTATTCGACAAAAAAGTATAAAGAAATTATTCCAGTAGATAACCGTATGGTCGTTCCTTACAATAGCTTCCTACTGCAAAAATATAAATGTCATATAAATGTAGAATATTGTGCATCTATTCAAAGTATTAAATATATATTTGATTACATACATAAGGGTGGAGATAGAGCATTATGCAAAATTAAAAAAATGGATGATAAAGAAAATAATGAACCAGGTACTGTAGTTCATGATGAAATTACTCAATTTATTGATGGAAGATATTTAAGCGGAATGGAAGCAGCTTGGCGACTACAAGAATTTCTATTATGTGGTAGAAGCCATACTGTTACACGTTTAGCAGTTCATACAAAAGATCAACAAAACATTATTTTTGAAGAACATAAAGAGTCAGAAGCATTACGCAACACAGAAACCACATTAACAGCATGGTTTAAATTAAATAAAATAGATAATTTTGCAAAAAATATTAAATATGTTGAAATTCCGCAACATTACAAATTTAATCAAAAAACAAAATCTTGGATAAAAAGATCGCGAAAATAAATATGGTCCCACACAGCATGAAATCTTTCGGGAATATTTCCGAAATATTCGCACAAGATTTGAAATATTCCAGGAATCTTTCGACGAAATATTTCTGAAATATTGTTATGTCCCTTAATTTCTTTCATTGAAATATTTCAAAAATTGTTCAAGAAATATTTCAAAAATTTTTCAAGAAATATTTTAGGTAATATTTCAGGAAGTTTATTGCATTATTTCACTGTAAAAAAAGTTCATGAGCGCTGCAATATTAAAATTTAATTTATATTTTCGCTTTACCCACTTTATACTTATTAGATTTTGGATTGTTTATTTAATATTTGGACTTCTTACATACATACTAACAGAGAAATTAATTTTTTTTTTTACTTCGACGGGGATCGAACCTTGGACCTTCGGGATAGTAGTCGAGCGCGCTAACCGTCTACCTAAACAGAATTCTTATTTACCAAATTTTGGATCTGACATATATGGTGACTTGGTTTGCAGCTTAAAATTGATAATGAATAAATTTTAATTAATAATTAATTAATAGCAGCAATAAGTTTGTCACTATTCAATAATATAATTTTAAACTTTCAAATTGCATAAACTAATTGTTATCAAGTCACCTCAAACTCGTAACTTTAAATCCAAATCATTTTTACTATTTAATATATTTATTTGTTGTATGTTTTAATTCTCACTACATAAGATAGTAATTTTTAATATAAGTTTAAGATAAATGTTGCTGTAAATATAGCAAAATTTATTAAAAATTTCTATTTGTGCATGACCTGAAAATCTCTCATAAAATATTTCTATAATATTTCTGAATTATTTCTTGATTCCTAGAGAACTCACAATTGTTTGTTAAATAATTCCGGAATATTCCACTAATCATTCAGAAAACATTTTTTTTGAAATATTTAGGAATTATTTATAAAGTATTTCAATGGTTAAAATCTGCAAAGAAAATTTCCGATGATATTTCGGGAATATTTCAGAAATCTTTCACGAAATATTTTTTGTAAATATTCGTGAAATATTTACGTAATATTTTAATTTTAAATATTCACTAAAATATTTGTTGCATAATTATTTTGCAATATTCCAGAAATGTATACATTATATATTTAGAAAGTATTCAGTAATTTTCATATTCTTTCCCAAAAATATTTATAAAAGATTTCATGAATCTTCCATTATATATTTCACAGTATTATTAAAGAAATCATTGTTGTCAAATTGTTCATAAAATATTCTTAAAATAATACGTCAATACTTCAAGAACTATCAAAAATTTTTCAATTATTCCAAAATAATATGTGTAGAAGAATTCCTAAATATCCCATTTAATTTTTCAACGAAATATTACTGAAATCAAGTTTAGCAATTTATTACGGAATATTCATAGAATATTTCGTAAATAAATCAAGAAATGATTAAAACATATTTTGGAACTTCCACATAAATATTTACGGAAGATCACATGAATATTTCATTGAAATTCCAGTGGAAGATTTCAGAAATAATTCTGTGGAACATTTCATGAAATATGTATGGAACCCTTCATAACTATTTAAAGAAATGATTGATAATTATTTTGTTAGATCTAGTGAAATATTTACGGAAGATATTTTAAATCTTCCATGAAATAATTCAGTAAAGTATGTATTATATGATCCAGAGTTATATTTCATGGAATATTTATGGAATATTTCATAAATAATTCAAGAAATACTTAAATGTTTTGTTTATTTATTCCCAAAAAATATTTAAGAATTATTTTATAAATCTTTCAAGAAATATTTGAGTGAATTATTTATGAAATAAATTAAAGAAATATTTTACGAAATATTGCAGGAATATTTTACAAATAATTCTTTGCAATGTTCAAAAAGTAATTCAAAGCTTCCAAAGGAATATTTATGGAATATTTATGAAATATTCGACTAGAGTTGGTTTATTAATTTTCCGTGGAATATTACTGCAAGATGTATGAAATATTTCGTTGAAATATTTTACTGAAATATTTCGAAATATTTCACTGAAATCTTTCATGCTGTGTGGGGTGCCATTGGACGATTAAATGTAGTATCTCCAAAAGATAGTGAAAGATTCTTTCTGAAGTTGATACTAAACAGAATAAAAGGTGCTACTTCTTACGAACTTATAAAAATACACTGTATCAAACTTATAAAGAAGCAGCACTAGCTATGGGTTTAGTAGCTGATGACTCTTGTGTTTATAATATTTTTGAAGAAGCTTGTCAAATAATGTTACCATTTCAATTACGTAAATTTTTTGCTTGGTTCATATTAGCAGAAAACATCCAAGGAAATACAATTTGGAATAGGTTTAAAAATTTTTTTACTGAAGATTTTAAAATAAATAAAGAAAATAATGCTTTATCTCATATCCAAAGTATATTAGAAACAGAAGAAACGTGTTGTAAGGATTTTAGTTTACCAGAACCTGACAATCTTATTCTCAATGATGATATGTCTTCCGAAAATATAATTCAAAGTGCCACTATTTTCAAACAAATGGTAAATCAATTAAATGAAGATCAACACTCTATTTTCACAGAACTTATTAATAGCAAAACTAACATTTATTTTATTGATGGTCCTGGAGGTTCAGGAAAGACTTTCTTATACAAAACTTTAATACACTATTATATCTCATTGAACAAACAAGTCTTGTCAATGGCTTGGACTGGTATCGCTTCTATATTATTACCAAAGGGAATGACAAGTCATAGAACTTTTAGATTACCTTTAGATTTGGATAAGATAGATACTGCTTTTTTAAAATTAGAATCAGATAAAAGAAAATTAAGATTGGCTGATTTAATTATTTGGGATGAAGCATCTATGATTCCGAAAAAGGCTTTACAAATCATGGATCGAACCTTACAAGATGTATGCTGTAATAAAATACCTTTTGGAGGAAAATTAATCATATTAGGAGGTGATTTTAGACAAATTCTTCCAGTAATAAAACATGGTTATAGAAATTCTATCGTTGAGGAAACAATTAAATATTCCAAATTATGGCCTCTTTTCAAAGTTTTAAAATTAAAGAAAAATATTCGTTCTAATGATAGAGAATTCTCAACATTATTATTAGATTTAGGAGAAGGTAAAATTAATCCTTTCAAAATACCTCAATTTTGGAAAACTGATAATGTTTGTGAAAAAATTTATAGCAATATTAATCAAAATATATCTATAAATTCTATAATTTTAGCTCCTCATAATGAAGATATTAAAAACATTAATAATAAAGTATTAAAAATGTTATATGGTGATGCATGGACATATTACAGCATAGATCACGCAACACGTATAGGTGTAGATCAAACTGACGAAAATATTCATCTAAATTATCCAATTGAAATGTTAAATGAAATTATAGAAGGTCTTCCACCTCATAAATTAGACTTGAAAATAAATGCAACAGTTATGTTAATTCAAAATTTGAGTATAATCGATGGTCTATGCAATGGGACTCGTTTGAAAATCATTAAATTATATCAATACAATATTGAAGCAGAAATAATTACAGGAGAGAATATTGGAAATAAAGTCTTTATACCGAGAATGACCTTAAATACTGTAGAAAATTCTTCATTTCCATTTACTCTTTATAGAAAACAATTTCCAATTATTTCGCAATAACAATAAATAAATCACAAGGACAAAGTTTTGATTCCTTAGGAGTTTTTCTTAGACGGCCATTGTTTTGTCATGGTTAGTTATATGTAGCTTTTTCTAGATGCAAAAATCCCAATAAAATATTCATTCAAAATGAATTGAAGATTCTTCAAAAATCGATAATATTGTATGGAGTGAGGTATTAAAAGAGTCTATTTAAAATATATACAAATCTATTGCAAATTATTACATTTTTTTATAGATATATTATAATACAGAAGTCATAATTGATTCTTTCAGACCAACAAATACTCCTATTTTGGTTTCAAAAAATACTTTTTAATTTACATATTAATTTTTTTTATTTTTAAATTTTTAGAATATTATTAACAATGGAATGGGATCCAATTCAAAATTCATTTGTTCGTGTAGAAAATGATGTACACAGGAATTATTTACTTGAATTAAATTATCAAATTTAATCAACACTTTATTGAAGAAGTAAATTATGAACGTTACTTGAATAATTTAACAGATGACAAAGACGATACATTGAAAGAATTAAATTCAATTGAGAACATACAAAAAATCGACTCTAGAGAGAAGAAATGACTAGTATCAAAGCTGTTCTAGTATATCCCGATCATAATAATCGTAACATTTGTATGCACGTCAAATATGACATATAGGGGAGTAGAGGGGAATTGAGAGCAAGTGGGTAAGTGGAGGGGAATGGAGGGGATGGAGGAGGTGGAGGAAAAGCGGATGAAATAAAGAAGTGGAGAGTAAGGAAGTGAAGGTATGGAGGGGAATTGGAGGAACGAGGGGTGGGAGGGAAGGTGAGGGAATTGGAGGAATGGAGGGGTGGAGAAGTGGAGGGGGGAGGGCCAAATTATGAAAATAACGTAAATTTGAAACAATTTAAGTTATTGAGTGGAAGGAATGGAGGAATGGAGAGTATGTGGAGGGGAGTGAGCGGTGGGGGGGGGGTGGAGGCAACTCGAAGAAACGTGAATTTTGAAACAATTTAACGTTATTAGGTGGAGGGGAAGTGGAGGGGAAGTGGAGGGAAGTGGAGGGGTAGGTGGAGGGGGGTGGAGGAGCAAAATGCGAAAAAAATAACGTGAATTTTGAAACAATTTAACGTTATTAGGTGGAGGGGGTGGAGGGGAGTGGAGAGGATTTCAATTTAAAATCACGCTTACAACTATATAATATAGGAAGATATATTTTGCTTGCCTAAGTCTTTATTTTCATTATATGAGCATGAATATATAAAAATTGAGTCTGCGGAATGATGAGATTTCACATTCCATGAATTATAAAGTATTGCATGGTATATAGAGAGAGTAGTAGTATTGTTTTAAAGCATATTATAACTTAATATACAATAGTCCAAGAAATAGACATTTTCAAAAAACTTTGCTATACGTTGAAATGCTATTTTACATTTTAGTGATATCTACTATTCAGTAGAAGATAGAGACTTGAAATTGTATCCTAAAGTATATTTTATCTAAATATACAATAAGAAACTGTTCTGAGTGCACTGAGGTGTATAGTTCCTTCAGTGTATGATATTTTTATCAAACTTCATGAAAAACATGAGGTTTCGGTAAAATCAACTTTTATATTTTTGCTCATAGCTTTAAATCTATGATTGGTAGAGGGATGAAACTTTACACCAAGCTTTGTTGGGACTTAATTTAATAGAAAAAAAGTTGCCTGAAGTGTTTCTGATGATTTTTACTGTTTATTTATTTAAAAAACTTGAAATTTCCATACAACCTGAAATTGCCACTAAATGTCATTTTCATACCATTGAATATTAAATAGTTAAACAGTTTATCAATACGTTTAAATAATGTATATAGTTCTGAAAAAAACTGTTTGTTATGAACGATGGTAAAGAGCCCCTCCCTGCTCTTTACCTGTGAGGTGAGTCCTAATATCACATATTTACCTCTCCATGAATCTTTCATAATTATGCTTTATTGAATCAATTGTACATGAAAGAATCTTGCATCTTCTTCTGTTGAAGCCACCACTGTCTCAGTGCTGTTGCATTTTGATATGCACAAGATGGTTGAGACATGCATGCAACGTGATGAGTGCAGGAAAGATCTTCCCTTGGCAATTTCTTCAGCGCAGGGCACTTCCATTCTTCCAAGTTGTAGATGGCTGTAGTTAGAAGAATATCTCGAAGCCATTGAGATTTCTCCAAACCCTTGACATAGATCTCAGCTTCCTTGAGATAGCTGTTAAGAACTCCTGAAAGGTGACAGTACAGGATGTGACCTAGCTTCCAGAGTATCCCGTGATAGTTCAGCTCAAGCCAGCGGTTCTCGCTCTGATACTTTGGCGGTAGTTGCTCCCAAGGATGCGGTGGCTTGAAGAGCATCACCGTAGGCAGGTAATCATCCTGGAGAGGTACCAGGGCCACCTCCTTGAAAACAAACTGGTTGTTGGGCATCTTGAATTCCTGGACGTCTACGATGTACTTCATCTTGGAGCAGCTTTTTCTCAGTCGATGGACAACTAAAAAATGAGCTTAAAAGGTTTTTGAGCTCCTTATATACCCTGCCGCTCTGTTTGAAATTCAGAAATTTATGATTTTCCCCTTCCACAAACTTTTCGACCAATTAGAATTAATCACCCCAGAGAAAATCATTCAGTCAACGGAGCCTGAGAACTGAAACCTCTCTTGAGATCAAGCAACAGACTTCTCTTGTGCATAATCATCATCATGGCTCAGTACTTCAAGGAAACATCTCTTCACCTGTGGAACTGCTATCTAAGCGTGTTAGCTGGTGATGCTTCCCCTGAGGACATAAGAAGATAATTGGATGTTGGTGATGCTGTCATACCTAATGCAAGTGATTTTGCATATTCTACAACGCTGATAGTAGCAGATAAACAAAAACTGCAATCTGCTATTGCTCTTATAAAAAGTGTTGTACTTTTGATGCGTGAACATGAACTCAACGCTGAAAAATGGAATGACGTTGACAGTGCTTTCGAGAACCGGATAAAAACAGGTGTGATCACGAATCGAAAACATCTGGAAATATCCAAGTTTTTGAAAGATGCACAGCAGCAGTTTATTTCACAAGTGAATAAAACTCTCGAAAAAGAGCATAATATTAAAGTGAATACTATGCTGGCTGCCGAATACGTGAATGTGAAAAGCGGTGAAGAGGTATCGGAGATCAAGTACTTCAATACAAAGACAGTGTCGATACACACAAGTACTGACTTGAACGAGTGGTTCATGTCAAATGTCGTACAGCGCATCGATGCAGCTTCTGAAGAATTTCAGGAGCAAGAATCAGGCTGGACTTACGTCCGAATGAGCGCAACCCACCAATATACTTACTCTATACGAGTTCCTATCTTAATTAGTATTATTTTATTCGGATTGAAAATGAAGGAAATCCCTTTTGGCTACCGCAGACGCGGTCACTGCCTTCCGGGAAAGGGAGCCGGATAACGAAATCACTTATTCACACGGGGTTAGAATTTCTACAACACTTCTATATTTATGGAATTGAAATAGAGAAAAGTACCTTATTATGGGGTAAATGTATGAGTGTGTGGGTGTGTGTGTGTCGGAAGATGCGCGCCAGCAGGAGGTTGCAGCTGTGGATCCTTGGCGCCTGGTCCTTGCGTCGGTGGTTCAGTACGGTCAGGCTGTTGGTGGGCCGGCGGTTCTCAGCTTCTCTCCGCAATGGCAAGCAGGTGTGGACAGATGGGCGCCTCGATGCGTCTGCTTTCTTTCCAGAGGCGAGAGGATGATGCGCCTTGACGAGCGCGAACGCGTGTACTTGCTGTTCGCTATGGACTGTCGCCTTGTCCCTCGATATCCTTACGAATGTGTGAACGTTAACTTGTGTACTGATGACTAGTACTTGTTGTTGGTCTGGCGACTGGCAGCGATTCGGTCTCGATTGACGTTCGGATACCGATTGGATCTCCACACCCCTTTCTCCAGGGCTTTATATGCTGGCTTCTAGCATTTTTCCTCATTCCCTTATTTGGAGAGGCTGATGTGACATTTTTCTCGCGCCTCTTGCTCTAATGGAATTATGACAGGTCAATTCATAAATACTGCATTTTATTGCTTCTAGTTTGGAGAATCGAGCTCATAGTTTAGCTCTCCCGCTGCTTCCTGTCGTCTGCGCTCTCTTTGAAGAGCGCACATGTGTGACTTCCCAGAATTCTTTGTATTGGCATAGTCGTAGATAATCTAATATCGTCCGCCCGAATTCTTGAATTTCCGGCGTATTCTAATTTCCGTATGACAACGTTGCAGGGTTACGTGTTATTTATGAGGTTTGTTCTTTGGCTTGTTTGTTCCGTGTTCTGGTCTCTATCTGCCATTTTTACGGGAGTCGGCTCAGATGTGTACTGGCTGCTTCTTTTTGGTCTATTTTGGTTGGGTGCGACCTCCTTTCTCAGCGGGTGGTTGCTCCGATGGCGGCGTGTTATAAGTATGGATGTGTATTTTTGTGTGCACGCGTGTAATTACTTGGTTTTTTTATTCTATAATTTTTGTGTGCGTAATGGAATTGAGGATTCCATTACACTGGACTCTGCGAACGATACTGAATTTAGTTGTGAAAATCAACAAATACAATCCATTGCGAGGCAGCTCATACATCGATTTGCCGACAAGTATCAAGAACAAGAAAGCCTGTATAAACCCGATAAATCACAACGATAATTTGTACTTCAAATGGACAATCTTGGCGGCACTACATCCTGTTGAAATCAATCCACATCGAATAACATCTTATACGGAGCATTTGGATAAATATAATTTTGACGGGATTGAATTTCCCGTGGATCCAAGAAATGTTGTCAAGTTTAAAAGGCAAAACGATGTGTCAGTGAACGTTTACTTCTTGAAGAAGGAAGGCAAGGAGTATAAAGTCTTACCTAGACACTTGACTGCTCAAAAAAGAGACAAGCACGTCAACTTACTTCTCGTTTAAAGCTATTATAATGACGAAGAAGAGGAAAAAGAAGAGAGAGAACCTACGAAACCATACCACTTTCATTACGTTTGAATAAAAAATCTCTCTCGGCTGTTGACGAGTCAGCTAAGTAGACACTGTCACAAAATACACCTGTGTGATAGATGTCTACATCATTTTCAAACTGAGGAAAAATTGACATCGCATACCGTTGATTGCACGAAACTTAATCAATACAAGGTGGTGCTTCCTAATAAAAGAGACAGTATACTGCAATTTAAAAACTTTGTACACGCTGACTTTGAGTGTCTACTCGAGCCAGTCGATGACCACAAGCGTGCATACCAGCAGTACAAGCCATACAGTGTTGGATATTTTATCAAGTGTTGCTATAACGGCGCTTTATCTGTATACAAGAGCTATCGACAGAATACCGAGGAAGACAGTCCTGCGAAATGGTTTGTCAGCAATCTCCATACTCTCGCTCTGGACGTACAAAAGTTGTACAAGAATCCAGTGGCGATGAGAGATTTGACTGATGCACAGAGACTCGAGTTTACCAGGGCTCGTAAATGCCACATATGTGAGAAGCCTTTTACTCCGAAAGATATGAAGATTCGAGATCACTGTCATCTCACAGGAGAGTAAGTTATCCCTCTCTACATGCATATAAATATTATGTATGTTTATGTATATGCAACTCCATTATTTTTTTTTTGCAGATATAGAGGCCCTGCGCATAACTCTTGCAACCTGAACTATCAAGATTCCAGAACCATTCCTGTAGTATTCCACAATCTCAGCGAATACGATGCTCATCTGTTTATCTAGGAGATTGCTACATGTTTTCCTGGACGCATGTATCTGCTGCCCCAAACTAAGGAAAGATACATATCTTTCACGAAGTTTGTCGAAGGCACGGATATAAATCTACGCTTCATAGACTCGTTCAGATTCATGCCGTCATCGTTGGACAAGTTGTCGTCGTACTTGACGAAACTCGACACGTTGGAACGAGTTTTTCACGAAGATAAATTTACTTCCGAGCAGATTAACTTGTTAAAAAGAAAAGGTGTATTTCCGTATGACTACGTCTCCTCGCTCGCTAAAGTCGACGAGGTGGCTCTTCCAACGAAAGAAGATTTCTTCAGTAGTTTGTACGATGCACACATTTCTGACGAAGACTACAAGCACGCTGAAAAAGTATGGAAGGATTTCAACGTGAAAACTCTTGGACAATACTCAGATTTATATCTCAAGACTGACGTCATACTTTTGGCCGAAGTCTTTGAGAATTTTAGAAGTAATTGTTTAGATGCGTATGGTTTAGATCCAGCACACTATTACACGCCAGGTCTCTCATGGGACGCAATGTTAAAATATACACAGGTAAATATGAAAATTGATGTGAAAATTCGCGCGCGCGCGCAAAATATTGATAAAGTTTATTTTTCTAGATTCGACTGGACGAAGGATAATAATCCATACATGGCTGAGGGTTACGATGCTGATGCTGATGAAAAATACCTCATGTACTACGATGCCAACAACCTGTATAGCTGGGCAATGACCGAGTCGTTACCCTATGGAAAGTTTAAGTGGGTAACTGATCTTGATTAAAGGAAATGATTTTGGTTAAAGCCATACATAGATTTGAACAGCGCCAAGCGAGCAATGGCCAAGAACGAGTTTGAAAAGATGCTTTTTGATTTTTTAAGATTTTGAATCAAACTGTTCAATAACGCTGTGTATGGCAAAACAATGGAGAACGAGAGAAAGCATGTTGAGATCAAATTGCTGACTAAGTGGGAAGGACGATACGGAGCCGAAGCTTATATTGCGAAACCGACGTTCCACAATTGCACGATTTTCGACGAAAACTTGGTTGCAGTGCAAATGTACCGTGCTGAAGTCTACATCAAGAAGCCAATATATATCGAACTGAGCGTTTTAGACTTGTCTAATTCGCTGATATATCGCTTCCACTACGATTACATGCTCGGACGTGCTGGCGATAAGTGCAAGCTTCTGTATACCGATACAGACAGCTTGGTCTATGAAGTAACAAACCTAAACATGTATGACGTAATGCGTACTGACATTCACGAGTTTGACACTTAGGACTACGTCGAGGACAATCCGTTTGACATGCCTCGTCTCAATAAGAAAATAGTGGGTCTGATGAAGGACGAGTGCAACGGTGATATTTTGCTTGAGTTTGTTGGACTCAGGAGCAAAATGTACGCCATGCAAGTGCAAAATCAGAAACCCATTAAGAAGGCAAAGGGTGTCAAGAGCTCAGTAGTCAATACCACCATCGACTTTGATGACTACATCGAGTATCTACGCGAGAACATTATCTTGACCCGAGAGCAGCGGAACATCCAAACGAGACAGCATAGCTATTCACAGAGAAGGAGGTGAAGATAGCTCTCAGTGCTCGGGATGATAAGCGTTTTCTTCAGCTTGGAAAAACGGATACGCTGCCTTGGGGACATTATAGTATCATCGAGGACGAGCAGCCAACACCAGCAGCAGCACTGACACTGAGGGAATAGCCAATCGCTGTTGCCAGGCCAGAAGAAGCGACAGGAGAAAAGGCACAGCCAATCGCTGGACCTTCAATAGAAGGGGAAATAGCGGTGGTTGGGCCCACAGCTATCGCCGCCGCAGTCGAGCCGCCGATATTTGGAGAGGGGGATCTCGCGGATCTCGCCCTATATGAGTGGGATCCGTGGAGCCAGCAGCTCATACTGTCTCCTGAACAGCCAAAGGAAGGACCTGCTTCTGCTAAACTATCACCACCTACGAAGAAGAAAAGAAAGAGTAACGACGTCGACGATCTTCACACTTGAGGAAAAAAAAACTATTCGAAGGTAAGTAGCGTAAAATGCATACTTATAATATTTTATAATAATTATTATTACTATGGCTAATGTTTCTTAACTTTCAGATGGATATGGAAAATCTCAATCGCATCGCCAAGGGAGGATTCCTTCCCACGAAGAAGCTGTGCGAGCTGTTGAAAGATCAAGTATACATGGTCACAGTCTTGAAGGAAGTCAAGACCAAGTTCGGGCCTAAGATCGTGGCGGAGTTGAACAGGGAGTTCAACATCTTCCTCCCGAAGAAGGTCTCTGACACCTTCCTGACGAACGACAGCTTCTTCGAAAACATGCAGGATGCTGCCAACAAGCTCGAACTCTTTGTGACGTACCGTGGCGGGTACATAGTCGAGTTTTCCGGCAGATAAGTGTGTGTTTGTGCGTGTTTCAACCAGTCTAAACTTGTCTGAACTGGTCTCAACTGAATTAGTTACGTATTTTTTTTCTTAGTGTTTAAGCATACAATAGTTTTAAGTTAGTATGTAAAACGTCGTGTTCTCAGTCCGACGTCGACGAGTGAATTGCTAGTCAGTGTTAAAAGTATCAGATTGTAAGACAAAGTAAGTGCATATGTGTGCGTGTATCTGGGTGTGTGTATGTGCGTGTATACGCGTGTTTTTACTTATATATAATAAGGTAGTTATAAGTATGTACTTAGGTGCGCGGCAGTTGTAAAGAAATTAATAAATTATTATGTTCACTTGGAAAATTGATTTTATTATTTAAAAAACAGATATCATATTATACATTTTTAGCTTTATTAATCCAGCTATTATGAGTGCTGTCAAAGCCCAGCCATTTTACAAATATTTGATTTCCCTTTCTCTTTAATGGGGTTTCACGCCCATTCCTGC
Organism: Pteromalus puparum; assembly: GCA_012977825.3. Lineage (NCBI taxonomy): Eukaryota > Metazoa > Arthropoda > Insecta > Hymenoptera > Pteromalidae > Pteromalus > Pteromalus puparum. Next base: position 26,533,333 of record CM053170.1, read on the forward strand.
GATTTTATCGGCCTAGCGCCGGTAATGCAGGTGGTGCTTATGATCACCTCTGGCGCCATATGGCGACGATCGCCAGAGCTGCGCATAATACCAAGATACGCTTACGGATACGCAAGGCGTAAAAAAATTGCTGTCAAGTCTAAAAATAATTATTATAAACAAATAACGCATTTTTCATATTACAAAAGAAAATGTGTATTTCGTATATACACGCGTGTTTCGACTACACGCTTCTTTTTATTACAAAAATAGTTATGTGTATTTCGCATATACACACGTGTTTCGACTACACGCCATTCTTATTACAAAAACCGCTGCCAAGTCATTGGCACTTAGCTTCCTCCTATTCTGCTAGTGGAAGATAATTACATGGGACACTCAACTCATTCTTTGATTTAAATATTCGCTACTATTCGATACTAAAAGGATAGGTTAGGAAGACACTTGTAGGGGAGGGGTATCAGGGAAGTGGGGGTTAAGGTGGACATCAAAAGGATAGAGCTCCGTGAACTCCTAAAATNGGCGTCGGAGGTATCAGTATATATTCCAACCTTGTGGGTAGCAGTCTTTTAGGTACACTATTGTTGAATATATTGTATAAATCATATCATAATAAAAAGCAAAAATATTTTTTCAAAAATCGAAAAATGGCCATGAAATGGTCATAAAATAGTCTAAATCTTAAAAGAAAATTTACTCGAATTCAGAATCAGAAAACATATATGCACGTCCAATCTTATTACGATCGATCACGTAGTTCCAGAATTATAACAGTATACGTACGCACGCATGCACGCACGCACGCACGGACGCACACACACACACACACACAGACAAAACCATCTGCACGGACATTTTATAAAACCATGAAAACTCTCAAAATATACTAAGCTTTAATTATCAAATTATATGGTTTAACAAAAATAATAATGTTCAGTCACACAGAGTATACAGGGTGAGAGTTGAAGAATTTGAATCTTAATATCTTTTAAACTAAAAGGTTTCATAAGCTACAAAAAGAACCTAGCCGAAGTGATCAAAAGATCAATCTTTTCCTAAAATTTCAACTCAATTTAAACCTTTTTACTCCCGTAATCGTACGACATAAAAAAACCATTTTTTTTAGTGATTGACCATTATCTCAAAAACTAGTCGCCAAAATTGCTTAAAATTTTTACAACTAGTAGATATCGTTGTTTTTTATTGTCATGAATTTTTTCAAAACATTTAACTATTTATTTTTTGAGTTATATATGTTTATCGAAAAATTACCTTTTATATCATAAAAAATGAACAGATCAGTCAATCTAGAAAATCTTGCGGGAAAAAGTAGACAAATTTATGTTCTTTTAGATACACTATTGTTGAATATATTGTATAAATCATATCATTATAAAAAAGCAAAAATATTTTTTCAAAAATAGAAAAATGGCTATAATATGGCCATAAAATGGTCAGAATCATAAAACAAAAAATGACCTAAATTCAGAATTAGAAAAAATATATGCATGTCAAATTTTATTACGATCCGTCGCATGGTTCCAAAATTATGGCGGTATACGTACATACACACACACACACACACACACACACACACACACACACACACACACAGCCATCCGCACGGACATTTTCTAAAAACGTATGATTCGTACTCCAAACACCTCCAAATGCGTTTCCACGAAGTATTAGCAAAACTGAAAATTTTACTATTACAAAGCTTCCTCTAGAGGAGGAAGCAAAATTAAAAAAAATAATTCTATGTAAATAAGTGGTTTATTATACAAACTTAAAATTTGATATGCAAGCTCTTATCATGTATTTCAACATATTTATATTGTTTAGTGACTTTAATAGAACTGGAATATCTAGTTAATATACTCATTTGGCGCAAGTGCTTTTAAACAAAGTACACCGTCTAGTTGTAATAAATTCATCAAATTAAAGAAATATGTTAAAATACATTACAAGGGCTTGTATATCAAGTTTCAAGTGTATCCAATGCACTACTTTTGAGATATGCAATTTATTAGTCCCAGAAATTAAAAAATTGAGTTTATGTACAAGTGATGCATTGTATACACTTGAAACTTGATATGCAAGCCTGGGTTGTGTATTTCAACATATTTATAAATGTACTAAACTGTATACAGTTTAGTGACTTAAGTGTAACCAAAAGATCTACTTTGTTCGAAAACACTTGCGCCAGAAGCGTATATTTAGAACGAACTAGATCTTCTCGTTACACTTAAGTCACTAAACTGTATAAATATGTTGAAATACACAACACAGGCTTGCATATCAAGTTTCAAGTGTATATGATGCATGAGGTTTGAGATATACAATATTTAACCACACAAATCTGGAAAAGCTAAATTTATATAAATGTGCTGGATTATCATATAGACTTGCGACAGAATTTTGGCCTGCAAAAAGCTTCAGAAGTAACAAGTAGCATCAGAAGCTACTTAATTAGCCGTAGAACAGGAGATGTACCCGTAGAAGCAACGAGTTAACCTTGGTCGAGGAGCAGTAGCAGATCCTGAACATACAGCAGTTGACTAAGCTTGAGTAGCAGCAGCAGCAAAAATTGTAAGAGTAGAAGCAGCAAAAGCTGCACACACAGCAGTCACAGCAGTGGCCCCTGAATGTGCAGCTGGAGTACACCCTGGACCAGTAACTCTAGCAGCACTGGACTCTGTACTAGAAACAGCAGCAGCAGTTGACTCTGGACTCCAGGGTCGTCTACAGATGATTGAAATGGGCCTACAACGCTAATCTTCCCAGCAGACAGCAAGAATCTGGTTCCAAGGTTATCCTCAGATGACTGAAGCCACCAGCAACTCCAACCAGCACCACCAAAGAGCGTGAACCTGGCTTCAGAGTCGTTTCCAGATAACTGAAGCCTTAGAAACGCCAATTAACATCAGTAGCTCCAGACAGTGTTGATCCAGCTCAAGTCGCCTTGTCTGTAGCTATCAATGCCAACCTATAATGCATAGAAACAGATGACACAACCACGTAATCACTCATTTCACTGGACATAAAACAAGAAATATCGATTGTGAATCTTAAGTAATGGCGAATTTGATGACAACTCTTCATCCAGACCGTATGTAGGAGGAAAGAATCAGCACAGCCGTTGAAGCAGCATAAACAGTGACCATGCTTAATCCTCATCTAGCAGGGGAGGCAGCAAGAGCACCAGCAGCAGCAGCAATAGGAGTAGACACCAAATAAGGATAACCTCCAAGCGGAAGCTCAAGTTTCTTGCTGGCGTTACTTTTTTCCCCTACTGCACCACTCCTTGACGGATTGCCACTCACACGTCGCATCGTGGCTGCAATTTCGGTGCATCACTTGTTGATACTTTTTACACAGCTACACTACTGAGTACTGCTTCAAAGCACATACTTTAGGTATGTATATGCGCCATAACACTTTCCTGAAAATGGTCACTTCTGCATCACCGCATCACGTTGTCGAAAAGCACAGATAGGAACGAGACATCTCGGTAAACGGAGGCCGTTTCAAAACATCAAAACACGCATTGAAAGCGGGTGCGTGAACGTGTCGACAGCCGGCCGCGAGATAGACGACAGATAGATGCGCACAATGTATGCGCAGTCGTCGAGCTCGCTTCGCCAGAGCCACGGCCAGAGCCATCGATCAGCTGTTTGGCGTCGCTTCGATGATAATAAAACTATTTTTTTTTTTTGTTCAAATTATACAAATCCAAGACAGCATTGCCCTCCCTTTAATAATTATCTACATCTATGTAAATTTTCAAGTGATTCTATGCACGCATAAAAGAATGGCATTCGAACAAAATTTACAGAGTATGCACGCTGCAGCTACTAATTTTCGTTCGAATGCCATTTATTAATGCGTTCATATGTATGCGCAGTCGTCGAGCTCGCTTCGCCAGAGCCACGGCCAGAGCCATCGATCAGCTGTTTGGCGTCGCTTCGATGATAATAAAACTATTTTTTTTTTTTTGTTCAAATTATACAAATCCAAGACAGCATTGCCCTCCCTTTAATAATTATCTACATCTATGTAAATTTTCAAGTGATTCTATGCACGCATAAAAGAATGGCATTCGAACAAAATTTACAGAGTATGCACGCTGCAGCTACTAATTTTCGTTCGAATGCCATTTATTAATGCGTTCATATGTATGCGCAGTCGTCGAGCTCGCTTCGCCAGAGCCACGGCCAGAGCCATCGATCAGCTGTTTGGCGTCGCTTCGATGATAATAAAACTATTTTTTTTTTTTGTTCAAATTATACAAATCCAAGACAGCATTGCCCTCCCTTTAATAATTATCTACATCTATGTAAATTTTCAAGTGATTCTATGCACGCATAAAAGAATGGCATTCGAACAAAATTTACAGAGTATGCACGCTGCAGCTATTAGTTTTCGTTCGAATGCCATTTATCAATGCGTTCATATTTTCATTTGAAACTTTGCACGGTGCTAGATGAGTCCAAGGCGGAGGGCAATGATGTCTTATGGTTTAGCGAAATTCGTTGTATTTATTTAGTTTCAACCAATTTTCCTCCGAGCACTCACACTATCGACTCGGTCGGTAAAAANTGATTTCCCTTTCTCTTTAAGACTTTTTCAACTAGATAAACATCTGGATATTTAGCTTTTAATATTTCTTGCTCGTAGAAGCATCCAGAGATTGGCTGATCTTCCTCAGTCCATCAGTCCTTCAGTCCATCAGTCCTTTAGATGATACGTCGTTGGTTTAGTGGCAGCTACTTGGGTGATCGTGAACATCTCAGTTGACCAGTTTGGCATATATCCTTTGTCAAATACTTGTTTCGCATTGCTCACTCGTACTTTGTCACCAACTTTGAACTTTGGCTTCTTCTTCTTCTTCACGGGTTTGTCAGCAAAACTTTTCAGCACAATAGCTTCCTTAGCTCGCGTTACATCTTTAGGCTTCATACCGATAGTTCGATGTTTTCTTCCATTATAAGTTGTTAATAAACCAGGCAAAATGTCCAGCCACTTGTAGTTGGCACGTAAACTAAATTTTTTCCACATTGCTGATTTCAGAGTGCGGTTAAAACGTTCACAAATGGAAGCTTTCATTTTGCTATACGTCGAGTACAGATTGATCTTATGCTTTCCCATAAGTTTTTTTAAAATTGGAATTGTAGAATTCTTTGCCTCTGTCTGTGTGCAAGTTTTTTGGGATTCGACTTTGACTCAGCACTGACTTCATCGCAGCAGCAACTTCTTTTCCAGTTTTCTTTTTTACAGGGACAGCTCAAGCAAACTGAGCAAGTAATTATAGCCTTTATTCTCCTTGGAATAAGGTAGCATTTCTACCAAATCAGCCTGCCAAGTTTCATCCAATCCTCGCACGACACACTTTCGACGAGGATAGTTACGTCGAGCAGGCTTGTGAAGTTCTTCTACAAGTCTTTCATGCTCCATTATCAGCAGCTTTTTCTGATGTTGGCGCTTTGAAGGCAGATATAGCATTAGCTTCGACAATCTCTTTGAGTGCCTCTTTTATAGCTTTCACGTCTGCCTGCAGTTCTAAAACTTGCTTATCCATTTCATCTCTGTGTGCCTTAATTAGAGAATCCAAATCCTTCAGTTCCTCTCTCAATCCATCCGAGACCTTTTGTGCTTTCTTATTTTCTATTAGGAGTATACTATGGAGCGTACCCATGTCGACAGCTTCATCGAGATTTCGAGGCGCTGCTACATTGCATAGTCTCTTCTTATCCAAGTCATACTGTCCATCTTTTGTCATTTTAAAGCCTACGCCAGGAGGGCCACGGCTCCCCTCGTTATTTATCAAATTACGTCCGAACACGTCGACACTCATTTTGATAATGCCGTTTACGAACAATTCTCAGCGTATATAACCACCTTCGCGGAGCTCTTCTATGATCGAATGAATCTCGTTTACATGACTGGGATTACCAGCTAATTGTTCGGCAATAAACAAACGTAGACGGTCAACCAGTTCATTTGGATCGTCCCAATAGACGTAATCCATACACGTGTTCATTCTAGCAATTTTATATCGAGGCAGTGCTCCACCTTCCTTCTTTCCAGATAAAAGAGGGGCGATATAGTCTGTATATTTTTTACTATTTAAAGATCGTATATCTGCCTTAGGGTCGAGCTTCTTTTTGTGAACACTTGTAGCTTCTAAAATGCTGCGATAATTTTTCATATCATCAGGACTGACATTCTGTTTGTTAGGATTTCGGTACGCAATCAAGTCCATCAGTTTTCGGATATGCAACATTGTCGACTACTATCTTCTTATCTTCGAATTTTACTACTGAGTTTCCGAGCATGTAGTTTTCGTTCTCCTTACGTAATCCATATATTTTGTCCAAATTCGCCTCATAAAGTAAAGGTAAACTGGGTTTACCAATCGATGCTTCACTCTCCCTATCAGCTGTATCATAAGCTGTCTCAGCTCCTTCATTTTCCATAGTAGAGTTCGCCCAATGAGAATCACTATCCTCGTCAAATTTGTAAGTTTCATCAGCATCACTGCGTCGCTCAGGTTTAAACTTTTTTACTCTTCGTTTGAGAGGATGCGAGTTGCTTGCCACTGGTAATGTAGTGATGGATTTCTTATTTTCCGATTCAACCAGTTTTTGAAGTGGATCAACGATTGGTCTAAAAGTTTCTCCAACAACTTTCTCAAAATTATCCTTTCCAAATTTCAATAAGTTATATTTGCGCTTTACAGCGTTTCGTGCTTTGACCAACTGATGAAGTTCGTTTTTCTCTTCATGAAAATCAGACATGTTAGCACTTTCACATTCAATGTCAGACTAAGTATACTGTACTAAGTCCAAGCTATATTTATAGCAAACTGATCGAATCCCTTTCGATATCTTCCTGCATTGATTGGGCTATCTTTATCAATCACGAGAAATCCATGATTTACATCCGACCAGCATTGTGCGCATAAATCCTTTAAGCGTGCATATGTCATGTTAGAATTCACATGATCGCCGTACAAGTGCTTTAAATTCACATCATCTTGTCGAAATACTATCAATAAATTGACATTATCTCTCACAAGATATTTAGGCACTTGTGCGTACGACTGGCAGAGGTAGAAACAGTCAACTTTGTTATGTCTACCCATGCAAAAGAATGCTCTAACGTTATTCTGCTTTTCACAAGCTATATCGTCGAATATCATAATTGAATTGGGAAGTGCACTATCTGGTGCTATAACTTCCTCGTGTTCACTGAACGGAAAATACTTAATACCTTTGAGAGGCTCCAATAGCTGTTTTAAAAACTTATACTTTGGTTGATTGAGTGACTTGGAGTATACGTATACATTTTCAAACCTAACACCGTTGGGATTCGTTATGAGCGCTAGCAAGCTGTTAGTCTTGCCGCAATTCGACGGTCCACAAAATACCGCCCTTATACTATCAGTAACTTTTTTATCTCGCTCAACGACTGAATCGAAGTTCGGCACCGAGAGCTTGATAGGCTGTTCCTTAAAATTCATGCTTTGAACTGTTCGGATGCTTGACATGTACTAGTCGCTCAGGTATAAATAGAGCGCTTATATACTCTCGTCATCAGTTAATCATAAACCTTCAGAGGAGAATGATCGTACACAGACAACAACGACGTGGTCGTGGTTTCGTGAATAAAATTATTGACAAGCTTCCGGTAGAACTTCACTTGCCAGCATATAGATCCTGCGGTCCAGGACCACTAAATTAGCAAAACGTTTAGCACGAGGAGATCCAGGAATCAATTCTCTTGACGAAGCCTGCAAAGAGCACGATATCGCATATTCGCAGAATCACGACAAGGCTAGAACCGTAGCTGATAAAATTTTAGCTGATAAAGCTTCACAAAGAGCTTCATCGAAAGACTCGAGTATTGGTGAGAAAATAGCTGCTTTCACTGTTTCAAAAGCCATGAAGTTAAAGAGTAAACTCGGAATGGGTGCAAAGAGAAGAACTAAGACACGCTTACGATTAAATAAAGTCGTAAAAGCTGCTGCCAAGTCTATGATACAAAGCAATAATGCTCGCAAAGCCATTCTTTCAGCGCTGAAAGGAGCTCGCGATGCGGTTAAGAAAGCGGGTGGCAAGCATAAGGCGATGGTTCCACGCGTTTTACCTGTACCCTCCAAGATAGGTGGATTCTTACCATTACTCATACCTACTTTTGCTGGATTGAGCGCTGTTGGCGCTATGGCAGAAGGAGCTGCAGGTATTGCAAAGGCACTGCTCTAACACGTACTAAGCTAGTAAACAGCGCTATCTGCCACATGTTCGAAGAGATTAGATATGAAATTAATGCTGTAGAAATCAACAAGTCTAAAAATGTCGGTTTGACCACACTCATGAAAGGCTGGATTTCACACAATCCCAGTCAAAGTTTAATAATGGAAAATGCCGGCTGGTTGGACATTGAAGAGACTAAGTCGCTGATTAATGCATCCGGCTACTTCGACGTCAACATACCGCTGAGTATGATATTCGGGTTTGCCGAAAATTACAGAAAGATCGTAGTCAACGTGAAACATGAGCTCGTACTGACTAGGTCACGAAACGATTTAAATGTAATTATTCAGACGTCAGCTGTTGTGGAAGGTGTCGCTACCTTCGAGGACTATAAGTTAGAATTGACAAAAATTGAATGGCTAAAGCCGTACGTCATAGCATCAAACACTAATAAAATTCGACTTCTAAATTACATAGAAAAAAACCGACCGATCAGTATGATCTTCCGCAGTTGGGAGTTATACGAGTATCCGGTTCTTCCAACCTCGACTAAAAATGTGTGGACTGTCAAGACTTCCAATCAATTGGAAAAACCACGCATCGTAATCATGGGATTTCAAACAAATCGTAAGAATAAGCAAGATAAGAATGCCAGTCGATTCGACCATTGCGATATAAGCAACGTGAAGCTTTTCCTGAACTCGCAATACTACCCATATGGCAATTTAAATTTAGGTATCAATCGTTATCAATACGCCATATTGTACGATATGTTTGCAAATTTCCAGAGCATCTACTATGACAAAGTTTCAGAGCCTGTTGTAAATAAGAATAATTTTATTTCACACTTACCGCTCATAGTAATCGACTGTTCGAAGCAGAACGAGTCGTTGAAAAGTGCTCCAGTCGACGTTTGTCTCGAATTCGAATCTCGAGACAACTTTCCAGCTGGAACATCGGCCTACTGCTTGATCTTACACAATCGCATCGTTCAGTATAATTCCGTCAGCGGTGACATCAAGACGCTCATATAAGATGGAGTACGCAGTGGACATGCAGGGCTTTAAGAAACCCGGAAAGGACTTCGTCTTGAAGGAGCTGGCCATACTACCTCTCGAAGAAGACGCTGAGCCCGTCGTACTTTTATTCAAAGAACCATTTCCTTGGTCCAAGTTAACTCAGAAGTTCAAGCGTGAAAATTTATGATCATCCAAAATTAGTCACCATATGCACTAATCATAATGGAGCTCACAAAGCCACCTGCGCGCGTCAAAACGTCAGACTCATGAGGCAGTTTTACTGCTTATACATAGAGTGGGAAGACATCTCCTCCGACGAAGCATAAATACTCGCGCAAGCGCTCATTCGAGTCATTTCATCAAAATGGGTTCAAACCAAAGCAGCTCAGGCTACACGCAGCTCCCAAAAGACGATAAAAAGAAAATGGAATCATCGGCGTCCTCCTCCTCCTCTTCTAAATGGAAAAAATACCCGCAAAAGTATTCAACGAATACAAATTCTCTACCTGAACAAAATGGCTATAAAAGATTCAAGTAGATGCCACAATGGATGAGTCGCTAAGATGACAGACTCGAGATCGAAAAATCCCGAGTTCGAATCCTGTTGACTTCAATTTTTTTTTCGATTAATTAAAATATTAAATTATTTAAAAAAAAAGTAGTAGATAAGCTTACAGACCGGCGATGGCTCCGTGGTAAACCACCTGCCTCCCGGTCAAGGGGTCGTAGGTTCGAGCCCCCATCAGGGCGATCAGTTTTTTCAGATCCGATGGAAATCTTACTCACGACACCGGGTTTGAGAAAGGCGTAGGTGTGATGAGCCTACCCTGGAAACTTTCGAACGCTAAAATTCATCTAGAAACACAACACGATACGTTGTGAGGCCATGAACTTTCGAGTTCGAAAAAGCCACCCATTTATTTTTATTTTTTTTTTTTTTTAGATAAGCTTATAATGGTGTTCTAAAACATAAACTCCCAAGAACTCGTAACGGGTAAGTCGGTAAGACGGCTGACTGATAACCGAAAGGTTCTCGGTTCGATCCTCCGCAAAACCAAATTTTTTTTCTTTCTCTGCTGTAAAGCAAGAAAGAAAAAAAAATAAGATCTTGCAACGAATCGGTCGGTAAGATTACCAACTGCTAAAAATCCCCGGTTCAATTCTCCGCGAATTTCTGAAGCAGGAAAAAATTAATTTTGTGAATTAGAAAGCACTCTGCCGCAGAATTGCAGTGCGCCAGAATCGGCATGTCGCACTATCACCCCTGCCCCAGTATCGGCCTGCCGCAGTATCGGCCTGCCGCTGTATCGGCTTGCCGCAGTATCGGCTTGCTCTAGTACCGGCCTAGCTTATCTACTTATATAGATGTTGATTCGTACTAGAATTTTTGAAAAAGGACGATTTTTCGAACATTTTACAAAACATCAATTTATTTTTATATAATTTATTTTTTTTAAGGACATTTCAGGAAAAAATATTTTACGCGCGAGTCAAGTCAAGTGGACGATGGTGGCATCTTGTACCAAGTTGTTTCAATGACAGACACGCATGCTTTCAAAAATAACCATACTAACCCCATTACCGCCCTTGGTTTGTGTTAAAGTTGGTTCTAGTACCGAGTTGCTTAACCCAATAACCCATCTTTACTTGGGTTATCGGGTTAAGTATTTACGGGAAAGTGGTTGTATTGCAATTGCTTCTAGTACCAAGTTGTTTTAGTGACAAACACGCTTGCTTTGAAAAAAAAAACAATTTATCTAAAACAATTTATCTAATTACAATTTACCTAAAATTTGAATAAAATTTGATTTTTAGTCTAATTGTATATTAGATAAACTAAAAATTAGATAAATTGTGATTCGACAAATTGTGACTAGTTAAACTGTTTTAGATAAACTGTTTTAGATAAATTCTCCGGATACGGTTGGTTGTTTTCGTTCGCCTTTCGCGCGATCTTTCGCGGAACGCGAATCGGCCTGTGCAGATCACTTGCCTCCTTACGTACTTCGAAGATTGTTTCACATACTATATCTAGTATGTGATGCAGCTTGCTGTTCCTGTGGCAGTCCCGGACCTGGCCTCCTGCTATTTTCAGGTCCCGATCGTATTGTGCGATCGGACCTTGTTCCTCGTTTCCAGCGTGGTGCTGCCCAGCACCTCAGCATTTCCACGGCGTCCTCCTCGTGCCACGGTCTGGTCGGCAGTCTCTCCTCCCTTTTTGGTTTCTTCGAGCCGGGTTCTCCCGTAGCCCTCCTAAGTCCGGCGGTTCTGCTGCTCCTTTTCATGGTGACAAGGTCCTTGCTGTCTCTGACTGTTGCTGAGATGTGAATGCCGTCTCGCCCCGCTCCGATCTCTCTGCACTCTCTTGTGTAGGCGTTCCGTCCCATTTTCTTGGGCCCGCCCGCTTGCGCCGTAGCCGCAACGTTTAGAGAGGAGTTCAGGTGCATCCCCTCTATTGTCTTCCCGAGTTTTCGCTTCTTACTCGGAGGTGGGTTTTCCATGATTCTGGATTGGCTTCTTACCTGATCATCATTGCGACGTAACCGCTTTTCCTCTTCCTTTGTGCTTCTCTTTTCATAGTTAGCTTTCTTTTTGTGAATCTCTGTTAGTCTCGTTTGTCCTTTTGCTCCGTCACCTTCACCATGCTACTCTCCGCGCTCGCCGCTATAGAGCATAGGCGTTTGCTCGATTTTTATGGTGTGTTGGTGGTGTGTCTGGTTTACCCGGCGGACATCGATTCCGCACATCGAGAATATTGAACTCGGTGTGCTGCCAAGTCTTGCTTCGACTGTTCCCGTGGATGATCCTTCTGACTCCTCTTCGGACTCTGAGATCTCCGTGCAGCCTTCTCCTTCGGATACGTCGAGCGTGGTCGTCTTCCCTTGTCATCGCTTTGGTTCGGGTATTCGTATTCTTTATGGAACATGTTTGATCTGTGGCTAGGACGCCTCCGATCATTCCTGCATTGATGGTTACGAAAGTGACCTGGATAATTCCCGTTGGGTAAGTGCTACTTATGTTAACCTATATTATTTAGTTATTGTCTTATGATCAAATATGTTTATGTTTCGATTCCTTCCTGTTTCAGTTTGGTTATTATTCGGCTCACTCGCGTCCAGAACTTAGTGACTTAGCCCTCGAAGTTCGCAATGTCACATGGCTTTATTGTCATTGCGTCTTCTGGAATTTTCCCAACGGCGCAGACGTGGTATTGTTCCGTCTGCCTAGCCCCAACTGAGGCTCCACCCCTTCGTTTTCAGCTTGCCGGCACTGGCGTAAGTACTGGTTTCCTGTTTTCGTGGTTTGTTTACTAAACAAAAATTGTTACAATCCTTGTTCTTTTTCAGCTGTGGGTTCCTGTTCCGAACGGGGCCCTTTATTCACCAGAAGATGATTTTAAATTTAATTATTTTAGTGCACAACTGTAATAATCAAAATAGTTCTTTTATATATATATATATATATATATATAAGAACTATATATATATAAGAGTTTATTTCATTACGTATTGCATTCCTTCATCTTGCATTTTAACCGTTCTTTACTGTTCAGTTCGTTACTTAAAAAACGAGTCAGTTTTTCTTCCTTTTTTTGTGGCAGTTATGATAGCCGATTTTTATTCAATGATTTTACAACATCCAAAACAAGTATAATTTTGATTACATAGACGGTTACGCTTGATTTCTTACTTGAGATTTAGAACAGTTTTGCTTACTCGTTTATCTTGTGCAAATCTGTTGTAAATCTTTACATAAGTTTCTTATTTCTAATGATTACTTTTAACTACGCCTTGAGTCTTTGCCTACTCTCCCGAACTTCTTTTGATATCGACCTCGTATTATAATATTATAATTTAAACTTACCTTACTTGTTTTTCATTCCTTTTTCTTAGCTTAAGAGTATTGCTTGTCGCGATACCTATCATATAGCTTACATGATTTCCAACATTCAAAAGCCTTGATTATTCGTCGATAATATAATTCATACAGATTATAATTTTGCCTTTTTGCTTCTTCTTTTCACTTATAACGTGCATGATTATTATAATTAGCATACCTAACTCGTGATCAGCAGTGTCGCGCGTACTATATAGATTTGTTGGCTCATTAATGCCTAAGAGAAGTTACTTTTAGTTTCCTAAGTGTCTTAGTCACGCGTACAATGTTTCCTATTTCCTAATACATCGCTTCTTGGAGACAAAAAAATTTCTTTACCGACTATATTACCACTCGCTTGTTAAGTTTAGTACACATAAGTTGATTAAATAATTGATTACTATACGTGCGTCTTTAGAGATTATATGATGTGCGTATATATTGAACTAAATTTCTATTCTACCTTGCTTGCATATTTGATATTTGAGTCCACCCCTTTTTTATCCTTTTCTTATGATTTTTTCTATGCTAATTTTTATGAGAAGTTTTTTTTTTGCTTGTGCGCTCATTATACTAATTTTGACAACAAAATTCGCCTGCCTCTTGCTTAATTTCTAAGATTATTATTTTATTAATAGAGTTATGAGATTATATTTTTGCATAAGTGGGCCCGGATCTTGAGATCGGGTGTGGGGACATTCTTGCATTCCTGTAGGTAGTCGCTGATGTTCGCAATTTACTCTTCTTTTGTCATTCTCTCTACCTATCGACTCCGGGTATCTTTTCCTTTCTTGCTTCCTTTCTGGTTACCTGGACCTTTCTTTTATTACATTGCAGTCTCGGGTTCATCTCCCTCGACAATAGTGTGCAACGTTATTGTGTTACAGCCGTGGGTGGGGTTCTTGGTACTGCGTACACGCGTTCTACTTGTCCAGGCCCCGTAAATTCACATCTTATCGAAGGATCTAATGGTCTCATTGGAACGTATATTCCCTCGGCCTCTTTATGTTTCCCTGTCGCCGCTATTCTGCGTATTGCCACGAATATGGTTGTACATACTATCGTTCCGACGACTGCAATTACCACAGTCAGCGCGGTGTATACTGTAACTAGTTGACCTGGTACAGCCGTTCGCCCTTGTATATTTACCTGATCTGCTGCTTTTTCTGCCCAAACCGTGCTTGCCACTGTGAGGTGTACATTTGGTAAGAAGTACTCGTGTTCTTCCTCCCCTTGATCTGCACCTCCGTAATATATCTCATCGCCAGTTCTCACCTGGCATTTTTCCGGAATTTTTAACTCTCCTGTACCTTCAAGTATTAAAATAGTATCTTCGTCTTTGCACTTTGCCGTGCAGTTTGCACGTCCTGAGGTCAAGTATATCCATTTCGCTGGGTTTGTGGTTTTTTTCAAAATAATGGTCCGGGCCAGTCATTAATTTCCTTTTACATAGTCTATGAGCTTGGTAGGATTCCGGTTCTGATTTAAGACTACTCTCGCAATCTTGTCTTGCCGTAGTTCTTTTGACTGCCTTGCAAATTTTACCATAACTAATCTCTAAGCAGTCTCTCCATTCCTCGTCGTTCATAAAAAAATGTTCATTGTCCTTAGGATTTATTGCCATAAATTTTCCTGCCGGAACTATAGTCATTGCTGTGTTTACAGGCAACTCCACTGGATCGAACACGGGTATTGGCACCAGTTCGTACGTTCGATAATTTGTCTCTGTTACGAGGGTCAGATTGAGTTGTAAAATTAATTGTCCCTGCATAATAAACATATCCATTGGACCGTATTCCGCGAGAGTACCTTGGTTCACCGATTCTAGAGGCGTGGTGAAATCTCTACCCTCGTGTCTTCTTAGTAACGTCATTGCATTTCTTATGGTTCGTGTACCCAGTGCGTACTCCTTGGTTTGCATGATATTAAGGGCTATTAAGCCCGTTTATATTCAAATAAATAAATAAATAAATAAATAAATATTGATGATTTTACTTGCTATATCTATATTTTCATTCACTATGTGGATAGTCTCATCAATTGACGGTGGTGTCAAGATTCCTGTTTCTTCTCCTTCCTCCTCGTCCAGTTTCAATCTCTTTTTTAGTTCCTTGACCCTTTTACTCAACCCCTTTGCATCCTCGTGTACGTCGTTCTCTACTACTACCTTGTAGTACGGAAACTGATATAACTCATCCATATTTCCTTGGCGCAGGTCTTCAAGCAGGATTAAATTGTTCACGCCTTCCTGTCCCAAGTCCTCGATGACTTGTCCTCCATGCTTATGCGTGCCGATATCGTATGGCTTCCTTATCATTTTAAATGTTATCGTTTGTTTGTTTAACTGCATTATCTCATCTTGAAGGGTATACATTTGTCCGATTAAAATCGTATCGGTCGCGTTCCTGTACTCATCCGTTTGGACTAATAATCGTGTGGCCCGTTGGAAGGTCCCGATGTTGTCGAACACGTTGTCTACGTTGATTTCCGTTACGTCCATTCTCCTAACGTCAGACGGGTGTTCGCGACGCGTCTGTACATCAGCCCTGGATTGTCGTTCCTCTCGGTAACGCGAATCCCTCCTATGGCTTCCTTCATTCCGAGTAATATCAGGACGACTGTTGCCAGCGTGCGTTTCATCTGTAATTTATTTAAAATTGATAATATTTACATGAATTTCGGCATTATTGGAATTTTACATACTCTCGCTCATCTCCGTCCTCACTCCCGCTATTCCCTAACATTTCCATAATTTTTTCTAGCGCGTGAGCTACATCCGTTTCCATATTTTCCTCGGGCCTAAGGTAATCTAGAGTCCAATTATTTTTTATTATTTCCGTATTTTCGCCGTCGTCCGTCGTATCTTGTTCTAGGCCGGAGTACATACAGTCGTAATTTACCCCTCCTGCGTGTTTTCCTGTCCGTTGACCGCGCTAATTATTTCGTACGCATCCCAAGTCCAGGCCTCTCTTGAGCTACCTGTTTCTTGTCCCTCCACAGGGGCTTCAACCCATCTCCTCGCTTCGTCTTTCTCTGCATTACCTTTTGCCTCGTGTATTTTAATCTCGAAGATGAAATCATGGTTCCACAAGTTGAGTTGCGCGTGCGATATACCGTTCCTCTTCGTTCCCAAGAATTCAGGCATTCCTACTTTAACTTTTACCTTTCCTGTCAGCGTTACCTTGTGTACTCTCGACTTAATCGACTGGTCTATATAACAAGCGATAAAATCGATGTTCTCGTGACAGTTACTGCAAGCCGTCGGTAATTTGACTTTTGACAGGATGTGCGTATTTCATTTTAAGGTAACTCTCAGACTGATCACATACTTTATTATGGTAGCAGTCAGGGCAATACAATACTGAATGATTCTTGGTAAAGCAAGTCTCCGTGTCCGGCAAGGTCGTGTAAGAGTAATGCCCTTCTAGCGCTTCACTAATTGCATATAAATCCATCGTCTTCCTTGTTTAGAACAGTGTGTTCATGCTCTTTTTTATCTCTTCGATATCTTCCAATGTACGCACTATCTACCTTACGTTTTTTCTCGCGTGCACTAAATCTCTTGTACCTCCACTTGTACGCATCTCATTAAATGCACTACTTCCCCCGCGACTAGCGCGATATACCCGCTTCCGCTGCTATGCTCAATGCATTTGCTATCACTCTTTTTTCGAGTTCGCATTTTTGTAATATTAAGTCATGATACAGCCTCTTAATCTGCTCTCTGATATGTTTTTCAACATAAACGAATTTCGAATTTACATACGCAAAGATACCTAAATTGTTTATTGACGGTGCTTTTACCGCGCGGAAATATTCGGTTTGCAGCCCCTCTAAAAATAATAATTTAGGGTGCTCCGTGCGCACTAAGTCATACCCGCATACGTTTACGGTGCTAACCGCTGTAAATGCGAAAGTGACCTTCTCTGACTCCATTATGTATACCGGCCTCAGTCCTGTCCCTTCTTCAATTACTTTATTTACCTCACCCGCATATAATTCTGCATATTTGTTAATCTCGCAAGTAGTCGGCGGAATAGGATCCCAATACGCGTAGCCGTCCTCCGAGTCTATACATTGGTCTTGCGTTAGTGTGCATCGTGTTCTCATTAGTATTTAAGTTTACTGATGCTTCATATTCTTTCAATGTAATTCTTAGATAACCTGATACGACTACGTCGTCGTAAACTCCGTATGGGTCCATATATCTTCCGGCTTTTTCGCAGTTACCTTTATGGTCGAGTTTTCCTGCGAAGGTCATAGGGTGCCCTGTAGTAGCATTTATTCTTAAATTTGTTATTAATTCCTCGTGGAATCTATGCACTCTGTGGTTATGCATTGTTTTACACTCCTCTTTTGTTACTTCGTCTAAAAATTTTACCTCTCCCTTAAATACATCGCTGGCGCGTGAAAATGCACCGCAGGACCTTGCAGTCTTTTTAATCTTGACCTTGCAAAATCTCACGTGCGTATTCGAAAATTCGTTTAGTTGCAACAGTTTCTCAAAGACCCGTGTAGTGTTCACCACTGGAAGCTCTATATCGCATTCGCCTACGTTCATTAATGAAAACGTTGTCATGTTTGAAACTTGTTGAGAGTAGTCATAGGCTATTATTGCCTCGCCGATGATACTTACTTGATTTAACGCTGATAACCATACGAGTAGTTTGCTAATCATCTATAAAATATTTGAATTTATATTATTATTTATTGCGATAAATTCATGCTTTCTAAGCTCAGTCTGTTGATTATGCTTTACATGCACAATTGTATTAAATTATGTTTGCGAGTGAGTATACATGGGTAACCGTTGAAGGTAGGTAATAAATCTTCGGCTTCGAGTTCGTCCTCGGCCGGAGTGCGCGCTAGTCTCCCAAATACTAGTTCGAACGGCGTGTGCCAGGTAGCTTCGCTTACGCTCGTATTAAAATTGAACGTCGCCAAGTCTATATAGTCGTCCCAATCTTTTTTATTCTTTTGCACGAAAAATATATTCCATGAAACTAGAATGTGACCTTTCTAACGATCCGCTTGACTGCGGGTGAAAAGCCGTCGTTTTTATTTGTTTAATACGGAACCGCTTTGCCACTCTCTTCATTAACTGACTTAAAAAATTAGTCCCTTGATCCGTCCATATGACTCTCGGCGCTCCATAAACACAGATTACCTTTCTGATCAACACTGTCGCCACCGTGATCGCAGTTGTGTCCATTAGCGGCTCAGCTATTGCGAACTTCGTTAAATTATCTTGAAAAGTTAGTACATACACGTTTCCCTTATCAGTGATAGGCAGGGGTCCGACCACATCCATCGAGAGCTTATCCATACTCACGGGTGTCCGTGATTATCATAGGTAATCTAGTTTTTACCCTTACTAATTTTTTTAGTTGACAATCCAGACATTTACGAATAAAGTTTTGAATGTCTACCTTCAGATTTTTCCATAGAAAACTTTGCTTAATTCTCTTGTATGTTTTTGTTACATCTCTATGCCCTCCGACTATCGATGCGTGTGCTGCCTTAATTGTCTCCTCGCGATCTTCCGGGAGCGGACATTTAATTATCCCGAGGCATATCATTAATTTGGTGTCGAGTTGAAAAAAAACATCCCTTAACAATTTATTTACTCTATTCCAGTCGAGTCCCTCGATTAGATCCGTTTTTGCGACACTTATTGAAGTTATCTTAAAATTTCGCATATACGGTGCTAAGTTGGCACACAAAATTTTGACCGTTTCTAGCGCCTTCGTAGGTCCGATCATCGTTTCTTCTCTTAACGGAAGTGCAATGTACACTTTATTATTTACCTTTACCGAGTTAGGAATTCCTAAAATTGACGCTCGACACCCCAGCGAAGTGGGTGTTCAGTTCATCCGTGGTGAAGCCATGTAAATCCTCTTTGGCCTTTGAAATAAGGCCAAGACTCCTTAATTCGTTCCAGAAGTTTTTGTTATTTTCTGAAGCATCGAAAACTCTATTGTGAATAAATTCCTCTCGCGCTTGGTTAGTTCGTTGTTCGGACTCAGCGGCGAGAGATTGATATTCCGTCCATAGGTCGTCGCGTCGTCTAGTGTCTCGTCGGGCATGTTTGTGTTGTTGTTTTAAAGCATCTCGTCAGCTGTATAGGTGTTTCAGCTCAGCATCGACCCATGGAGGGTAACCTTTCTGTCTTGGTTTGAATTGTTTTAGCGGAGCGAGTTTCTCAATAACAGTCATGATATTTTGACTAAGATGTTCTAGTCGGGCGTCAACTCCGCTATCGGGACAATCAACCGACGACCAGTCACAAGCAGCCAGGAGGGATAAAAGCTCCTCTGATTTTATCGATTTGAAGTCCCTGTACGTAAAACCGTTGAGAGCAGGGGGCTCTGTTGTCTGAAAGTATACCTCAACGTCAATGATGTTATGACTGCTTGGAAAGGTTGACAGTGAATTGTTCGCAGACAGCACTACGTTATCCTCGTCAGTGAAGATCATGTCAATCTATGTGTGAGAGTCCCTGAAGTGGTGAGTCGCGCCATGGTCCACCAGTTTTAGGTTTAGTTCGCAGGTCAGCTCTCTAACGCTTCTTGCGAGAGGTCGATAACATGTTGGCGTTAAAGTCGCCCATGACCAGCCTATAATCACCCACGGAGTATCTTCGTAGGTTGGTCGCGAGCTCTGAATTATCAGAGAAAAAGACACCCGGCGGACGATATATTACAGCGACAAAAATTGGTGGTTGTTTACCCTGCTGTACGCTACACATAAGATACTCCGGGATGCGCGGTTTACCCTCTACCTCTGACTGCGACGAGCACAGGACAGTCGCTTTGTAGCTATTTCGGATATACAGGGCTACACCTCCTCCACGCTTATTTCTGTCCTGCCGCAAAACCGAATACCCGTCGACCTGCGCAAACACGTCATCAACCTCGTGCCCGAAACGCGTCTCAGCCACGCCAAAGAGGTGAAAGGTGGGACAAGCAGTCTCGAGATATTGTCGAATCATACCCATCTGCGCATATAGCGAAGTTGCATTGAGGAAGCCCGCTCTCAATGCTTTGCTCCCCGCCTCTCTTGCTTTCCCCTCGCCTAGTCAATCCTGACCTGATTTTGCTGGGGTTACAACTATCTCTGCCCTCTTCTGATCGCGAAAATCAGCAGCACTCTTTGTTGCTTCGGTATCAGCAGCATTCTGATTACCACAGCTGTTGTTGTTATTACAGTCGTGAGTGCTGATGCTGTAAGATGCTGCTATAGCGTGAAGGTCCGCAGCTGAGGTGAGTTCATGCGTTTTTCCACCGTCTCTCCTCTTAATAAGGAATCGCCCGCCTCTGTGCCAGATATACTTGAAATCTAAGCCACGCGCAATACGTTTGAGATTATTAAAACGTATAAAATTTTCTTTGCTTAAGAGCTCATTAATAAATATTTTACTCGAGATCAGGCAATTACGCGTTTCCCCATTAAGAAGAGTTACGTTGATGTCTTTAGTGCTGAACGCAGCAAGTCTACTTTTCGCACGCATAATTTTCTCTACTGTGTCGCGACGAGAGAGGCCTATCACCCATGGATCTCGACGATGCCCCGTGGCAGATCCCGAAGATCCACGTGGGTTTGAACTTTCCGATCTGACCAACCTAATCGACACGATATCGTCCTTGCTAATAAGTACCCAGGACTCCGGCTGCTTCGAGGCGGGGTTTTCCCCGGAATTTTCCTCCAGTGTAATTCCGGGTTTTCCCTTGCCTCACAGGCGCAAGCTTGGGCGAATGCGAAGCAGTGTAGTGAGGTCGATAAAGTAGGTAGCCGTTCCAATGCACTAGGCAGGGAACGCCGGCCTTACCGGCGGGGAGCTGACTCATGAAATATCGACCTTCTCCAGATGCGGCCTACACTGGAAGACGGACCCGATGCCCTATCAAGGACAGAGAGTGTTGGCTTAACTAACACGGTACGAGTCTGGAATATGTCCATCACCGGATATGTCTTCCAGGAAGGTTACAAAGCAGGACGGACTCGAAGAGAGGTAGGAAATATAGGATTGGACATAACTTCCACACAGAGGTCGTGGAAGGTCCCCGCCAGCTAGGCCGAGAGGCTGCGGCGGTAATGGAGTAATAAAAAATAAAAAATAAAAAGAAGCAGGGGCATTTGTTTTCCCTGCTGTTGACTGTCGGTCTAGTTCTTGTGTTGCATCGCACGTTTCTCCTTTATTGTCTGCTCGCTGCTTTGGAGATGATGATGATGATTTCCTCTCCCTCTTCCCCTCTTCAAGCTGATGTTGGTATTTTGCCGAAGATTAAAGCAGGTGGAACATTCCGATAAAGTTTTACTGTGCGTTTTTGGTACGATAGTCATACACTTTGGATGGCATCTGCGTGTGCAAGAACTGCATTTTGTCAGATGACCGGCTGTGCGTGGAGTCAACCGACATTCAGCACATCGTTCCTGCTCCGATTTGCGAGGTATGCCGGTGAAAGATGACGACTTCATCTTGACGGCGATTCAAATCCTGGCGCGCTTCTGTGGTGTAGTGCTGCCAACGCGCACTGAGGTTGTTCAGAGAGCGAAAGTGTCGCGCTCTCAAAAGCAGAAGACGACAATGCTAAAACTTCCGTGGACTTTCATGGGCTTTAGCCGACCAGCGCCTGATTCATGATGATTCATGCAGAAGTCCGCAGCTGTACCTGGAGGTTCTTGAGTAGCCGCGGAAAACTCCTCGTCCACCAGACTTGACAGATGTGCCAGCACATTTAGGTTATGTTACTCGTCGTCTGCGGAAGAACCCATCTAAGCTCATAAAAAGCACGAGACTTGCGTACTTTTTTAGTGTTAACATGAAAGCCGAGTGATGGGATCTGTTCCGCTGAAAAAATATACTCCGAGGAGTACAGAAAATATTAGAATTAGTAAGTCGCCAGGAGAGAAGAGCGACAGAGCACTGCTGCTGAACTTACCAAAAGCAGACGAAAAAATCACAATAAATGTCTAATGCGCTCTAAATGCTCCTCGAACGAACTTGAATGTACTATAATATCGTCCATATATATAAACAATTCCTTGCTTGACAGTCCCGCTAACGCGATAGCAAGTGTACGCGAAAACGTCGCTGGCATTGTGCGAAGTCGATAAAATCTTTTATATCATCATGAATCAAATCATCTTTTTCGTTAATTAAATTGCACAAACCATATTCGCAATTTA
Source organism: Pteromalus puparum (assembly GCA_012977825.3). Lineage (NCBI taxonomy): Eukaryota > Metazoa > Arthropoda > Insecta > Hymenoptera > Pteromalidae > Pteromalus > Pteromalus puparum. Next base: position 26,555,675 of record CM053170.1, read on the forward strand.
ATTCATTTACTGCATGTTCATATTGATTCTCATAATCAAAAGTAGCAATTTTTTCTCTTAACCATTTTAGTCTTTTATAGCACTCAGTATTTGCATCCATTGATTGCGATTGGCAGACAACAAATATACTTGTTATAATGTCCTCGAGCATATTTAATGATTCAACTTCTAATGAATAAGCTATACCTAATGAATAAGAATTCATTGGCACGTAGCTTCCTCCAACGAAATTTATTGTTCCAATAAATAATATCCTCTCTAAAAAAAGTGATGGCCGGATGTTGTGAAGCCTATAAAAGATGGACGATGGCCGTGATTGGTCGACAGATGTGTATCCGGTTTAGATGGCGCCAACATTTAAAATTCAATATTTGAATTTGAATGGTAACGAGTTTAATAATAAATGATCGTGTTTTATTAGTTTAAATTTTGAGATTAGGTTTGTAACAATTAATTATTTAGCTATAAAATAAATAACGAATATCTGACTTCAAAAATTAAAAAGCACATAACCTACATTATATTGGGTGACATGATTGGTGAGACAAGATACATATATACAAATGTATTATATTATCGTGAGGAAAATGTTAACATTTGGATTCTGTTTAGAGTGTAAAGAAAGAATTGCGTAACGATATTATTCGCGCGAAGCGCGGTCGATTTTCCTAGTATTATTTTAAAATACAGTATGTGAATGCTATTTAAATATTATCAGTATGACATAAATTCGTAGGGAGGGACTTTACGACGTGCAACGACAACCCTATAAGACGAAGCCAAATGTTTTAGAAAAATCGGCTTTTACATTTCAGCTCTTTACTTAAGAACCACTCAACAAAATCGTTGAAATTTTAAAAGCAGATATCTTCATTTATGGAGAATCACCAAATAAAATTTTGAAGCATTTGACTACATTCTTTTAGAGATATAAGGAATCAAAAAATTTTCAAAAAAAATTCAAATCTTGATATCTTAAGGCCCATAAGGGTTTTAAAGCTGCGCAATGAACTTAATCAAATCATATAAAATATGTACCTTTTTCTGAATTCTCGAGTGCAATAAGGCCTTTTTACGCCCGTAATCGAGACTCAAAGAAAACTCATTTTTTTCAGTTTTCGATTTATTCCTGAAAGAATAAGTAGTCAAATCACTTGAAATTTTAATGGAATATAGTTTGACACGTAACCCATCAACATATTTTTTTCGTGAGGTTACGATGTTTAGTTTCAGCGATATGAATTTTTTTTTTAAATCACCTTTTTCATTTTATCTGCCGAACGGAGCGATCAATCCAAGGACCAAACGGGGAAAAGTAGGTAATTTTATTATTTTTCAAATGCATTTTAGCTGAATTGTTTGTAACAATGGAATAATTAAAAAAAAAACGAAAATAATCTTTTTCGAAAATCAAACTAGCGCGCCACAACGCGGCCGTCGGCCGCTATGTGGCTTGCCGCCTTGCATCGCGAAGTGATGCAAGGCACGACCGCCGACGCTCGTGCTTCGCGCTCGCTGTCTAACCTTACTACTTAATCTAATTATTAGAAAAAAATCAATGAAAAAACATTGATTATTCATCTTTTTTTCGTATACAATTATAAATGTGTTGGACATACATAGCTTCAAAGTTTTTACAAATATTTTAGTTTTTGACTTATGATTTTCAATATTATTGATTTTCGAATAGACATTCATATAAATTTTAACATGTATTCTCTTATTGCAACGAAATAATTATTCCGTAAGATTAGAAAAAATTATCTTTTTATAGTACTTGAATTCAAATTATACACGCGAAATTATTGAGAATACAGTACATTTGACTGTATGTACAGTATAGTTCGTGCTAGAATGAGTGAGCGCGTTAACGAGTGTGTGAGGGAACGCACACATGCAAGTATCCCCTCTCGCGTATGAGTGTAAGTCACATGACTACTTGCGGTGTCGAGACTAAACGAGTCTCGCACATCGCTCTCTTGGGAACGAGCCGTCACCGAATACACAAGGTGTGTGCGACGCATAGCTGTACATAGAAGGAGAACAATAAATCCACATTGTTATAAACATTAATCCTCTGCTTTACCTCATTTATCTAACATGGTAGCAGACCGGTGGTTTGTATATTTATTTAGTTATATAGTTACTTTCGAGTACTATAAAGCTAATTAAGTGAGGTTAAAAGCCACGTGGTGAAGAAATTTTTCAAAGTGAAAAATCAAGTGTTTCAATAATATAAGAAGAAAAATACAAGTGAGAATAAATAGCTAAACAAAAGGACTATTGATCAGTAGAAAGATTTTTTGGAAAAATCGTAAAATCAGTGTGATGCACGCGGATTAAAAAGTACATGTGAAACACGTGGCAGAGTGCATGGAAAACCGAGAGACGCCGGAAACGAAGAAAATTAAAGAGGAAGATTCTGAACACGAAGGAACGTTCGAGAATCAACTAGAAATTGAAGAGAATTCTGAAATAGAAGAGAAAATCGAGTTTCAAGGAGACGAAATGGAGAAGAAAGAATTTGCTATACCGGTGTTTGATGGAGAGGATTACAACATGTGGAAGAAGAGAATAACGATGTTTACTAGAAGTTAAGAAAAGTTCATGAAGTAATAGACAAAGAAACGCCGCTCACAGGAGGCAAGCGAAACATGGGAATGATAATGACTTGAAGGCGATAACATAATTTATTGTGCTATTTCGAATAAGGCAATTAGAGTTCGTTGTGCGAAGAGACTACTGGCGTTTGGCATAATGAAGAAGCTAGACAGTATGTATTGAAAAAATCTACAGCACTGCAAATTTGTATGGCAGGAACAGACTTGAAAAAATAAAGATTAAATAATTATAGTGACACTGGCGTCATTTTTTAGTGATTTTGAAAAAGCAGTGAATGAATTTAAAGGCGCAAGGTGGCCAATATAAGTGAAAAAGAAAAATTAAACTATATGTGAACAAGTTGCCAGAATCGTTAGCAGCTACATAGGTGATTTAATCTTATAGCATTAAAGGAAAGAAGATCAGAAGCTGATTAGTGAAAAATAAAATTAAGCTTTCCGAGAATGAAACACGGCAATGAAGATCGCGAAGAAAATCAAACGTTTTCGGCAAAGAAAAGAAAGATGCTACAAATGTGGAAAACGCGGTCACTTCGCGAGAGAGTGCCAAAGATGGCGGTCAGGCAGCGCAGCAGGCGGTGGAACATTGGCGAGGTCCGACACGGCACCCTTGGTGGTCGAGCCCGCGGCGGAGGAAGAAGAAGCAACTACGGCAGAGGGCGCGGCAACTTCCGTCAGCAGCAGCAAGGTGCCAGTACGAGTCAACCGAGTGGGTCCGACGTCAGCGCCTGGATAGCAACAGCGCATGCGGCGCGAAATAAAAAGACTATAGGTAATGAAATAAATTGGTTGCTAGATAGTGGATGTTCAGACCACATTATAAATAATGATAGTTATTTTGAAATATTAATAAATCCATATTGTTATAAACATTAATCCTCTGCTTTACCTCATTTATCTAACAGAAATTTCATAAGGTGGCTAAATTCGGGACTATCCTATTGGTGGAAAATACATTGATTTATATGTAAGCTGTGACTGTGACGTCACGCTTAACTAACCGAATTCCATCCCGTTCCTAAAGTCGTGAATTTTGTGCAAAGATAGTTTATTACATAATTTAAACAGAAAAAGTATTAGTTTTATTATCAGCTAAGCAAAGCCGAACAGCTCATTCTATTGATGTGCTGATACATTCTTCTTGCAAGATGCTGCTTGGATGAAGATTCACTATCGCATAAGATCTACGACTGGTTTACCTTTGTTCTATTTCCTATGTTCATTATGTTTATAACAGATATCTATTGTTTTATGTGTAGTATAATCAGTGTAGTTTTGTGATCTGTTTTTTAGAGTTGTAATTCCGATGCCTCCCAAGATCACCCTGGACTGGATTCAATATCTCTCTCTCTCTCTCTCTCTCTCTCTCTCTCTCTCTCTCTCTCTATCTCTCTCTCTCTCTCTCTCTCTCTCTCTCTCTCTCTCTATCTCTCTCTCTCTCTCTCTCTCTCTCTCTCTCTCTCTCTTTCTCTGGTGGTGCTGGTTGGCGTTTCTAGGTACTTCAACAGCCTCAATACGACTCTGGAGCTGGATTTATGGTATCTAATCGTGTTGCTTGGCATCTCTGGCTGATGTCATCACCAGGAGACAACCTTAGAATTACATTTGAACTTTCTGCAAGTGCTGGTTGGAGTTTTTAGCTAGCTCAACCACCTGCGAATGATCCTGGAGCTCTATTTCTACTATCCGGTAGTCCTGTTTGGCGTTGCCAGCTGATTAGATCACCTTAAGACGATCTTTCAACTGAATTGATGCTGTCTTGGTTGGCGTTCTTGGATACTTTAACTATTTTTATACGAATCTGGATATGGATTTATACTATCTGACAAGGTAATTTTGGAAATATTAGAACAAACTTGAACTGTATGTTGAATTTATATTGTATCTTCAATAAGTTTTAACTTGAAACGCTTTGTCCCCTATGATAAGTTCAGTAAACAGATGTCTAATGGATCGCGGATACCTTTTCAGTGTTCATGATGATAATCTTCTGTTTGTAAATGTGAATTATGTGACTGAGACATGTGGTTTGACGGTATTCATACTTAAAAGCTGCCTTGTTTCAAATTTTTATGCAGAGATCAGTGGTCTGAATCTCTCAATAATTATTTATGAGTTTGATTTTGTAATATTTTTCTGTATGTCTAGGTGTATAAAAACTTCTGCATTTGTTGGATTATGGTCTACTGCGTCTACCAGAGTCAACCTAAGGATACTGATGGTGTTGATAACTGAGCTATCAAAATCTTGGAGTTGGAACGTAACTTCATTCAAGACTATGGCACTTACTATACTTCTACTAACGTATCTATTAATCATGTATTTTAGAGGCTGGATTTTTCTTTAACAGTTTTTTTTAATTTTATTTTATTTTATTTTATTTTTATATTAGACGGGGAAAAGTGCCTTACATAGTAATACATTGAGAGGTAGGCCGCACGCATGACGCGAGCCCGGTATCCACGCTAATCTAGAAAACGGGCTGTAAGCGATTGAGTAAGAATTTGATCAGAGAAATGAAAAACAATGGAAATGTAGACAAGCCGCCAGAAAGAATTTACAATAATGTACTTACTGACGAAGACGCGCCTAGAACGAGCAGAGATAACTCGTCACGAAGGGGAAAGTTTTTATTTTTAAAATCATTAACAGAAGAGCAGCCCTTCAGATCGCTAGGCAAAACATTCATAGCTCTCTAGACGGTTAACCGTCGAGAAAGAATCCATAGTTAGTTCTGCAGTCGCCCTCAGGATAATCTCACGCTGATAGCGCAGGGAATTATTTGAGCTCTGCTCTAGTTTAAAAAGAGGTGTTTTATCCTTCTGAATTAAAGAGACCGTTTTTTAGTTTAAATGTCAGCCAGAACACAGTCATGAGTAGTGTACGCTAAGGAGACGATGAGCTATCGCAGGCCAGGTCGTCCGTAATTATGATCAAATCTATGCATCGGAAGTGTAATGATTTGAAAGCAATAATACCGGAGAAATCGTGCTGGATTGACTCGAGCCTTACTTTAATCGGCAGAGGGTGAAAGGAGCCCAAATTTGAGAGAGTAAGGTGAAGTGAGCAGGAACTAGGGACCGGTAAAGATAAATAATTGATTGTATATTAAGAAATGAGCTGTTGACCTTGTTAAGAAAGCCGAATTTGCCTGGAAGTATTTAAGATAACATGATCTATATGACGAGAAAAGATAGGCTCGAGTCAAACCAGATACCCTAGATCCTTGATAAAGTCCAGCTCTCTGAACGGGGGACGCTGCCGATGAAGTAGTCGAACAAGCATCGACTCCGGCTTCTAACTGTATGAGATATATGAAGCAAGAGATAAATTAGCGGAGCCCAACGCTGGCCTCGACCACTCGCAGCGCGTCAAAGTCCCTCTGAAGAAGCTGAGAGTCATCGCTGAATCCTGGATGACTGAGAATAAGCTTCACGTCCATCCGCGTACATCAATACCTTTGCAAATCGGCGCCTTCCGACAATGTCAATTAATATAAACGCAAAATAGTAAGGGGCCGCAGATGCGAACCCTGTGGACACCCGAGGAAAGCCGGGACTAAAAAACGCGAAAATACAATTATTAATACGAGAGCCGCATGTAGCGATCGCGAGAGATACGACGAGAACGGCACGGCCAGAAGCGGTCCGCGATGCCAATCTGGTGTAGCTTGTCTATAAGGGATAGAGTGGTCCACGGTGTCGAAAGCCTTGGAAAAGTCCGTGTAAATCGTGTCCACTTGAAAGGAGGACTCCAAGGCTTCCGACAAACAATCGTTGAACAGGAGCAAATTCGTGAGCGTTGATCGACCACGAACGAAGCCATGCTGGTCGCTGGATAGAGAAGCCGCTATTCTTTCATATAATGCGCTGGAAACAGTAGCGTCAAAAAGCTTAGCAATAGTACCGATGATCGAAATTGGTCTGTAGTTACTCACGACATTTCTGTCCCCGGATTTGAAGATGGGGAGAACGTATGAAAACTTCCAGTCTTTAGGGAAGTGACCAGTCTTCAGCGAGCTGTTGAAAATGTGTAATACCGGCTTCTCTAGCATGGGCCAGCAGCGCTTTACAAAGTAGGGAGGTATGATTTCCGGGCCACCATTCGCATTGTCTGAGAGCTTACTAACAGCCTCGGCGGCCATGTCGCTAGTTATAATCAGATCCGACAGGACCTCCACCCCAGAGTCGGCAGCTCCAGCACCGCTAACGTGATTGTGACAGGGCGCGGATCGTTGAGGATAAACAGAGCCGAAGAAAGACGCGAAAAGGTTAGCGCTGCCGAGGTCTGAGGAGGAGGTCTCGTCGTCCAATGACATGCTCGGGGGGAGACCACCACACCCGTTCAACGATTTTACATATGACCAGAAAGAACGCATGTTCTTTTTGAGACTGTTTTCGACGGAGAGAATGTAATTTCTATATTTAGAACGCGACAACCTAATACATAAAGCTCTAAGGCGCTTAAAATTAATGAAATCGTTCATCGAGTTCGAGAGCTTCCACTGACAGTGTGCTCTCTTTTTATCGCTTATGAGACTAATAAGTTCGAAATCGTACCATCGAGGATACGAGCTGGGGGTGGCTGAGGACATGGGTACATGCCTATCGATGACTTTATCGAGGGTTTGGTTTAAACTCTGGAGACATGACTCCACCTCGTTGGATGCGAAGAGAGAATCCCAGCACGCATCACCGAGGGCACGATTTACAACGGAGTAGTCGACATTTATGAAGTTACGCTTATGAAAACTACGCGGACGGACGGGAGCAGCAGCTCTGACAGTAAATGAACACGGCACGTGGTGCTCGTCGGTGGAGACCAGCTGATCGATGACCTCACGATCTCACGATGGCCAGGTTCTGTAGTGACATCGCAGCGCAGAGAGTTGACACACTGTAGCGCTGGTTGGGGTCCAAGTAACCTTGTAGTGTGTATCCGAGCGGATTGGAGCTCCAGCTGACGTTTGGAAGATTGAAGTCCCCCAAAATGATGAGCTGGTGGTCAGCAAAGCGGCTGGAGCAGTCATCAACTGCGGAACAGAACTCTTGGTAGTCACTGGACACGGAACCCGGCCTAATATAAGCAACACAAACTATGATTTTCAAGTTGGGCAGTGCGAATCTCACAAACAGCTGCTCAGCTCTGGCAGTAGTAGGTAGGATGCGTGCAGCTAGGTGGTTTTTGGCAGCCAGCAACACACCTCCTCCTCTGGATAGGCCCAACGTAGTATCCCTGTCACTCCTGAAGACATTGTAACCGGTGAGGCCTAGTTCGCTGGAGGATATGGATGAGTCGAGGTACGTCTCTGTAAAAGCAATGACATCAGGTAGAATACAAGAATTGTACAGATTAGTCTTAAATTCAAGTAGCTTGGATTTATTCTTGATGGACCTGACATTCTGGTAATATATAGAGAGATTGAGACGTACCTCTTCAATTAGTTTTTTCCATCGGTGAGAGAGGGGGTGCCATTTTTAAATTTGATGATCTTTTTGGGCCCGTTGGGATTGGCCTTGTTGAAGATTTCAGCCTCGCTCCTCAGCTTCTTGAAAAGATCCCTTTGTGCCACAATACGGTCAGCTGTCACTCTCAAGCCCTCTGGTAGGAGCTTCCAGTTGCGAAGAATCCGTTCAGCAAACACAAACTTACGGAGATTATTTCTGATTCATTGCGATGCGAACTGAGAAATTCAAAAATTGCTGGAACTATTATAGGCACGTTGTAGGTATGTGCTGAAATAAAAGCACACATTCCAAGAACACCTGCATGAAGTAAACCAACAGTGTCCATTGATTTGACAGTCATTGCGTCGTCTTTCGACTTGCTAACTGGAATTAGTGATTTTCGCGACTCTAAAAAAAAAACAAACATTAAAATAGTTTTTTATTAAAAATAAGTGTCTACAGACATAAGAAATCTTCCTTTATTATCATTACCTTCTTCGCCGTCTTGTAAACTTTCAAGACTATCACGAGAGCTCGGTCTTGATGGACTTGGGCGACCGGGAGAGCCTGGAATGTCGATGGGTCCAGAAGTAGACGATGTGCTGGATTTAACAACAGTGTTGGCCTCGACTTGAATCGGTTCAAGAGTTTTCTCCGTCGTATCCAAAACTGATATATAGTTAACACTTAACACAAAGTAAACAAAACTCCATAATTAAATTCTTTAGAGAACCAACCGGTATTTCGTCCTCAGAGAAATCCGAGGCCAGGTTCTGACTCTTTTAAGGCAGCATGTCGGTGGTGGACATGTAGAGAGCGGTAATATTCTCAAGCAGCCACTCATAAGGTGAAACTTCGTGCATGGAATTCTGTATTCTCATAATCCAGAACATGTCGCCAGTAGGTCGTCTAATGTAAATCTCGGCCCAGCCCTGGCACCAGCAGGGACACGGTTGGTGTTCCCCTTGATTGTCCGTATTCGTCATCTGCTCGAGCTTGTCGGTCTCACTGTTTGGATGATGCTGTTGCTTGCCTCTGTCTAGTATATCAACGCTTGATTCCTAGGCCTTGTAGGCATCCAAGTCGTCGAGCGAGCGCTTGCTTTTCTCCGTAGGCGAGTTTGCGGCCATGTTGGCGCTCGAGCTTGCGAGACCTCCAGGGCTCGCAAGCTGACTGTCGGAATAGCTTGTCTTCTCTATTGCCTTCTGATGCGCTGGAGGCTCGCAGTAAACTCGAGTGAGTAGACCTTGTTTGATCGGGGGTAGCTTTCAAGCTGCCTAGCAATTACCACAGATGAGGCCGCGCATCGTCTTGTTGCTGCAGCCACTGGTCGTCACAGTGATCAACTTGTTTCCGTGAGTTCGACGTGAAAATTTTGAAGAGCTTGATCAAAATTCTTGTTTACCAGCATGAACAATAACTTGTTCAATGATGTATAAAATTATACCTCATGTAGGTTGCTCCAGCTCAATCCCATATGTATTAGCCAACCTCTGAATAGACAAAGTAACTTTAAACATAACAATGGGATGATTACAAAGTAGTGCTTGATGAAATAATTGCAGCACTGATGATGGCGTGCACTTCAGTTTTGGTATTCGATGTGAATCCTACAAATCCATATTTACATAAAATACTGCGCTTCTTAAAAGGCGTACGTCCTTTTGAAAATTTGGTTCTTGCAACAGAGAGCACATTTTGTAAAGAGCAGAATGACCCACATGAGTTCCTAATAGGTTAGGCATTGTCTGAAAAAAATATGTAATAAATTATTATTATTACTTACTTATTTAAGTAATTTATATTTTGTTAAAGTTCAATTATTATGCATCACCTTCCAACTGATTTGACAGTAAGCTTCAACATTGATACTACGGCATAAAGCAATAATGCATGTTTGTAATGAATCTGGCTGAAGCTAGCTATAAGAATCTATTGCATCAAGAGCTTTAAGACTCGCTAAAGCTGTAGCTTGCTATAAGAATCTATTGCATCAAGAGCTTCAAGACTCGCTAAAGCCCCTTCTGAATTGTTGCTGTAATAGCAAAGATGGCAGATGTACTGAACCAGGCCGGAAACAATATCTTTATCAATGTAAGCTGAATTAAATTTCATAACATTAACAAACAAAGACAAAAACTCTGCACCACGTTTCCCATCTGCACCTGTTACGATTGTCATCCAAGAAAAAAGAAATAGACCTTCTTTTCCATTTTCCGTTAAACTCTGGAGTAATTCCAGCCTAAAAGTATCATAATTAAAGAATGATTATTTTGATTAATGATATGCCTGTGCTCTCATGGAACCTCTGGTAGTGCTATAAGGTCTTGAACGAGAAACCATAGCCTTGGCTGCACACTGTAAAAAGTCAAAGTTGATAGTAGAATGAAATATAGCTTGATTGAAATATACGAAATAGTTGTAGATGCTAAAATGACATAGTACTTATCCTATTTTCTATTGTATATAAGTATCTATATGTATAGAGCAAAACCATGTCTATTCCATCCCTACTAAAAAGTCTCACATGAGATCTCATGTGAGACCTCACGCCTAAATCTCATCAGAATTAATAGGCCAAAGTTAGTTATAGATCAAAAAATGTAATAATAAATCGTCTTAAAATGTTAATTGACATGCCATATTGGTGCTATCATCCGGATGATACATCAGAAAATGGGGTTACCAAAATATTTTAGAGCGAATTTTGCTATTTTGATTTTTTTTTTTACAAAATTATACATGAGATGTTACATGAGATCTTAAGTGAGATTTCATGTAAAATCTCAAGTGTAATTTTGTAGAAAAAATTTGTACATTATGTACATTATGCAAAAGGGGACTAAAGTCGAGGATTATTCCCGCAGGTGGGTTCACTGCCCGAGCAAGGCGAGGGCAGTAATCTCCGGAGGGAATAATCGACTTTAGTCCCGTTTTGCATATAGAACTTTATTCACGACTTAACTGGTGTAGCCACTTTACTCTCATAAAAAGTGAAACTTAAGTCAATACAAATAAAATTTTTAAAGTTTCAAAAATTATTTTTTTTTCAATTTTTCAAAAATCTAAATGTTTAAAATTTTTAATTTTTCCCCCGCATTTGCGGGAATAAAGTACTTTATTCCCACAAATATTATTATATTGTGTACCAAGGGCGTAAAGTGGGCTTTTTTAGACCGAGTGTGGAGTTTGCAGTACGAATCGTAGGCGAAGTAGCACGAGCCAAAGGCGAGTGCGTCTCCAAGCCGAAGACGAGTACTGCAAACTCCACACAAAGACAAAAACTGATAGCCCGCTTAGCCATTGGTGTACACCATAGTTTTTGTGACGCATGTATGGATTTTCGTGTTTTTCATGGCTACAAAGCGGGGGTAAATTAGCTGTTTTTTGACACGGGCACTACTCAGCCATGAATATTTAGAAATAATTGTATTAATGTTTATTAACATTTTTATTTATTAACACAACCCTAGAGAAAATAAAGAATGTGAAAAACTGTGAAAAACTGTAAAGAAATGTGAAAGAATGTAAAAAATCAAAATTTTATATCAACATTTGGAACATTGCTAACAATAAAATTGTCATGCTTTGTCACATTGTTTCACATATTTACACATTTATGTTTTTCTAAAAAAAGTGCATTTTTATCGTAACACTTTTGCTCAGTATTTCACATTTCCTCACAATCATGCACATTATTTCACATTTTACATACATCATTCTTAGGAACAATAACAATCCTTTATTATACAATTTTGCATAAAAATATACGTCTTTTATAGAAACAATATCCATTTCTAAACAAATTTACACATTTAGCTTAGAATTTAATAAAATATACAGTGTTCCATGTACTAATAAACTAACATTATTCGTTTTGAATACAATTTTATCATAATATTCCTTCCTCGATACATGTGTTGTACAAGTCTACGAAGGTCTCCAGGTGTGCGTGTATAGCATGCTTCAGTGCAATATTGGGTATGCCATCCAGCCCCGGAGCCTTGTTGTTTCCTACTCTTTTGCAGGCCATTTGCAGCTCCTCCGTCGTTATCTTGGGGATATCTTCTTGGTTTGTCCATGCTTCAGTAACACCTGTCTCATCCCATTGTCCGGGGAACAGTGTAGTCACGACCCGGTTTAAGAATTCCGGGCACTTGGGAGGGGGTACACGACCTCCCTTAATTTTCGTCATAACAATTTTATATGGTCGACCCCAGGGATCTTGGTCTACCTCGTCCTGTAGCTCCTTTAAGCAACGCAGCTTACTGTCGCGTATTGCCTTTTTCAGCTTACGTTTAGCCTCCTTCACTTCCTGGTCGCAAGCGTCCACTACTTCCTGGCCTCTTCCAGTTCTGTAGAGTTTTTTCCTAGCTCGCTGTTCCCGTCTCCTAGTCTGATGGCATTCACTACGGGCCGTAGCAATATCATCATTCCACCAGTATACTGGCGGCCGTCTATTATTTGCCACTCTTCGAGGCATAGCGGCGTCGCAGGCTCGGGCAATGTTTTCCATCATCTGTTCTGCCTTGTTGTTCGCCGTTCCAGACAGTTGCAGTTCCTCTAGTGATAACAGGAACATTTCCTTATCATAATTCTTTGTTTTCCAGCCGACTCTATTGGTCGTTGTACTCGCACTGGATCCCTGCTTTGGTTTACCTACCTCCATTATTATGGCCTGGTGGTCACTATGTGTGTAGTGTTCACTCACCCTCCACGAGCTAACTGAACCGGCAAGGCCGCTGCTAACAAACGTTAGATCTACAATAGACCCTATTTCTCCTCTTCTATAGGTGTGAGTGCATCCTTGGTTGACGAGGACCAAGTCCAGGAGAGCGAATGCTTCAAGGAGCACCCGTCCTCTTTGGTTTGTCCTTAGGCTGCCCCACTCTACAGCCCAGGCATTGAAGTCGCCTGCGATCAGTACCGGTTTTCTTCCTATCGCATCTTGTACAAGCCAGTCTAGCAGTTGTTGAAACTGCTCGATTGGTGCGTTGGGAGGAGCGTAGCAGCTGTAAATATGTACGCCTGCTACCTTCACGCGCACAAATCCTTCTTCGCGGGCCATCATTCTGCTCTAGAAAGCAGCGCTACCGCATGCCCAGATCGCTGCCTTGCCAGTAGCGTCCATATCCCACGTTGGTTCGTCTAGGTCCCTGTATTGTTCGCATACAATTGCTACGTCAACTTCTGTCTCGCGGACATACTGATTTAGTAGGTCTTGCGCTGTCTCACAGTGATTTAAGTTTAACTGCACTAGTTTCATTTTCTTCGTTTTTCAATGGCTTCTACTGCAGCACGGTAAGCTGGGCATGCGTAGCTACCAGCTGCATGGTCTTTATTTCCCCCTGTGTCTCCTTCTTTGCAGAGTACACAGTTGGGTTTATTCTTACACTCCTTCGCTTTGTGCCCGTCTATTCCACACTTATAGCAGAGCCCACTCCTATCTACAGTTACTGTGCAGTTTCTGCCGATATGGCCAAAACCGAGGCACTTGTAGCATCTAAGTGGACTTGCGTTTTTTACCACTTCCCTTATTCTGCAGACAACCCAGCCGATTTTAATTTTCTGCTTGGCTATCATCTTTCGTGCCATCTTTACTGGCATTTGAATGACGGCAGTCTGCGTGTCGCCATATGCTTTCCGCAGTGACTTTACCACCGTCTCATTTACCATTGATAGATCATCACCTGGTGACTCTCTGCGTAGTGCTTCCACTACGTCCTCCTTGCAGGTTAGTACATCCAGGTCTTTTATCTCGAAGGCCACTAAGTCTTCCAGGGTCTTTATTTTAGTATCCTCTCCAAGCACTTCTTTCACAGCTTGTCGAAATTGCAACGTCTTTCCTTCCGCTGTGCGTTGGAGTTCCAGCAGCAAGTCTCCGGTTGCTGTCCTGCGTATCCTATTGATACTATCACCAAGCATCGTCAGTTTGGGCTCCACTTTCATCTTCCTTAGGATGTCGGCATACGACGTTCCGACGTTCGAGGGCCTCCGGCCGGGTTGGTCTTGCCCGTGGTGGCTTGCGTTTCTTGCCGCCTTTTGGATCTCCATTTGCGCTGCCTCCCTTTCCGGCTTCTTTTTCTATTTTCTTCCTGGTCTTCTTCGTTTCCACCTTTTGCCATGCCGTCGTTATCCCTGACGGGGTTTCTGGCAGCTGTGGCGTGTCGGCAGTTGTCGTCTCCTGTCGGTACTGCAACTTCTTTTCCTCATCTTTCTTCTTTTTAGAGGAAATCTCTTGTTCAGGTGACCGCTCCTTTCTCTTTTTCATACTGCTGGGTGTGAGCGGGCTCTGTGGCTGGGCAAGCGTTAGCGTCGGCCTGGCGCTCGTCTTGCTCTGTAGCATCAGTCTAAAACTCTCCATTATTTTTCTCGTTCCTTCCCTTGCGCTGGTAAAGCGTTTCATGGTCGACTGCACCTGCTTCAGGTCCCTTTTCACGCACTTGTGGAAATTGTGTGCAGTGAACGCAACTCCGTAGGCGCTTTCTAGGCGTTCCTCGATGGCATCCAGCAGCTTTTGCTCGGTACTTGCTGCTGCCTGGATTCTATCCCAGGTATCGAGCATTCTCCTGTCTTCGTCGCCAAGTTTTTCCAGACTGTTGGTATTGTCTGGTTTCTGAGTGAGTGACCCAGTTAACCCCTTGTGAATTTTGCTCGCCCCATTAGCCATGAGGCCAGCGGCCTCTGAGTGAGTTTGGATTGTGTATACACTACTTTCCCATCCTAGTGCGTACCTTTCCGAATCCTCTTGTATCCTTCTTTCAGGTTCGTTTTGATTCTCCATGTTGTAAACATTTTCTTCATCCCGGCATGTGTCCAACCCCTGGATCCCCCCGTCTATGGAGGCAGCTGACATGGCCCCGATACCTGACCGAAGGCGGTGCCAGACTGGGTACATCATACCAGGATATAGCACGCGCTGTCGCACTAGCCCACCTCTGCTCTCTCGAGCCCTTCACCCCGAACCAAAGTGGTTGGCTCTCTGGAGAGTTTCCGGCAAGCGTTACCCGACAGCACACACTCGCTCGAGCCGTTTGGCCGGTACTAGCTAGGTAACCGGCCGCCCGTCTTGCCATCAGCAGAAGCCAAAGATGGTTCAGGTCACTTTGGCGAGCAGCCTCGGATCGCCTCCCCCTCCAGGATCTCCCTTTGGCAGCTCACGGGTCGCACTGCACGGCAAACACGGCGGCCTTTACCCTCCGACACGTTTAGAAGGCCTTCACGTGCCGATGAGCATTCCCCTATCCGCCACCTTGGGGACGCGCCACATACGGATTACAAGCTTCCTCCGCGCGGGTGTGCTGTGTGTGTGTGTGTGTTGTGTGGGTGCTGTGAGGTGTGTTGTGAGCTGGTGTGTGTGTGTGTGTTGTGTGCTCTAATACCGCACGCTCTCAAAACCCGTAGTTGTGTGTGTGTGTGTGTGTAAAAATCGCTTAAGAAGGTGCATCAGAGGCGAGGAATCTCTCTGTAAAAAAGCTGATGACGGATGTTTTTGAAAGCCGTTTAATGAAGCGATTTGATTTGTAACGATTTTGACTTACCCCCGTCGTGTTGGAGTAGTCGGCCGGACCGCCAGGATTTGGTAGGGAAAAAGGTTAATTGAAGAGACTGTTTATGTAATTAATAACAAAATAGATATATTCTAGTAATTAAGATAACAAGTTGATCGTTCAATTATTAGTCTCCATTTGTAACGGAAATCGAGATCGCCGTTTGTTTAGAATATTTCGCCTTTACAATCGGTCTGGCTTAAACTACTGCGGTCAACGGTACATTAACACGACGTTGCCGGAGTTACGTGGTTTCGGTGCGGTTATCGGTTTTTCGGACGCGGTATCGGAATTTCGGACGGTGAAACGGGTTCGGGTTAACGACGGGTTTTCGGAGGTTAGGTTTCCCTCAAGTCCATGGAGTCGTGAGCGCACGGCTCTACGGATCGAGGTCGCTCGTCTCGTTCTTCCCCTGGTCCTGTGTGCTCACAGTGACCAGGCGAATCTCGAGAGGTCGGCGGGTGGTCGGTTTCGCACGGGCAGGAGTTGGCCGGTGTTTCACCAGGACGTGTGCGCACGACCTGGGGAATCGTCGGCGGGGCTTTAGTTATTTTCTCAGCCCCGTGTGCTTACGGTGGCCGGGAAAACAACCAGTCCCTTGGGACGGGTTTTCAGGAGCAGGTGGCAACGTCGAGCATCGGCTACGTGTGCTCACGTAGACGAGACTCGGCGCTGTTCGGCTACTCCTGGTTATCTCGTGTGCACACGACGGCAACTCGGAGTTTCGGGTTCGCCAACAGTGTCGTCACGTGTGCTCACGAGACGACGTCGTTGGCGTCGGTCTAGCTCTAGCTGTTCCTCTCGGTAACGTGTGCGCACGATGCCGCCAGGAGTTCAGCTCGAGTAGAACTGCCGCTGCGCTGCGCGGCCCGCTTTATATAGGTGTGTCCGCGGTGCGCCGCTCGCGCCACCTGGCGCGTCGCTGCTGAGTTGCGCGCTCCGCGGTCATGCGGACTGGCCTTTTGGTTGGTGCGCGCGCGCGCTCACGTCGCGTCGTGCGGACTCGCCTTTGTTCGCTGCGCGCGCGCGCTCGCTGGCGTCAGCTGATTGACTCGGGGCCGCGTCTGCTTGCTTACTGTGCAAGACTTGCGTCTCGTCACAGATTGGTTGAGAAATAAATATCCGGTTTGAATATAGTTACGATTTTGAACTACTAACCTTAGAAAATTGAGCGCGCCAAGCGCGCGTTGGATTTAGTAAATATAAAACCAAAACTCTCAAACTCGCTACCCCACGCGTCATGAGTTTTAATGACAATAACATAAAAGGAATATTGACAAGTACTGTACGAGTTGCTATAGAAAAATGTGTGGCAATGAAAATGATTATTTAAAAAAAAAGTGTATCGAAGTATCTCGCATCGTCTTACTCAAGCTGTCGCAGCAGTAACATCGCGCAGAAATTGGTTTACGATGGATTTTTATCTTATCATTATTTATCTGCTAGTTCTCGGAGGACCAGATTCTGACTTTTGAAGAAAATTTTCATATTTTAGCTCTTTACTTAAGAACTGATCAAAGAAATCGTTTAAAATTGTAACAGCTAATGGCTTTAGTTATGCTAAATAACGAAATAAAATTTTGCATTTTTTGACTTGATTGTTTTAGAAATATCAAAAATCAATAAATTTTCAAAAAAAAATTCAAAGCTCGATATCTTAAGGAGGTTCACCACTAAATTCAGTTTCTTAGGAAATTAATGAAACTTTGCACACTGCTTCGTAATGATTTTGTCCATACACACCTAAAATTTCAGATCGATCTGACGTCTAGAAGCTGAGATATGAGGCCTCAAAGTTCGGGCGTTTAACAGCTGCGTGCAGTGCAGCTACCGGAGCGGAGAGACAACTGCGTAATAATTGAGACCAAGTCTCGTTTCCTCGGGTATTATCGAGTTCGTAGGTGGACCGGCCAAGGTCGTATTTCGGCTAGCTGCAGTTTACTCGTACGTGCACCGTGAAGCGATGCACGTGCCCGCGGAGGCGGCGGGGAACTTAGTAGGAGTAAGGACCGGTGTTCAATCAAGACACACTGGGTAGCGTAGAAAATGTAGCGTATATTGTTCAATCGAAAAGTAAGTACACGGGCACACACACGGGTGTGCGAGACGCAAACGAACGGTGTAGTTAGAGACCGGGAGGGCACTGGTGAGAGAGAGAGAGATACAGAGCTGACACTTACGGTTGACGAGAGTCGGCTCAAGCCCCAGGACGTCTCCTTCGAAGGCGAGTGGTTGGAATCGCTCGGAAGCCTTGGAC
This sequence comes from Pteromalus puparum, assembly GCA_012977825.3. Taxonomy (NCBI): domain Eukaryota; kingdom Metazoa; phylum Arthropoda; class Insecta; order Hymenoptera; family Pteromalidae; genus Pteromalus; species Pteromalus puparum. Next base: position 26,573,550 of record CM053170.1, read on the forward strand.
GCAGCGGAGTCGCACAGGAACCTCGAACAAGGCGCAGTCGCTGTCGGACCCTCTGGGTTGCAGTCATAAACCGGGAGCCTTCGCACGTCGCTCTCACAAAGCTATCGGTCTTTTTCGTGTCGAGAAGTCGCGCGCACGATGCTTACTTTCTGCGAGTCTAAACGAATCTGTCTCCCTCTCCGCGAGACGCGGCACGCGCGCGAGGCTCTCTCTCTCTCTCTCCCCACTTACCGTGCTTTCTCCCGTTCCACTCTCTGCCGTTCACCTGTAACAGAGCTGTAATACATTATTATACATCATGATATTTATGCTGGGGAGGTTATGACGAGTTAACATTGTTCCTCGTCATAACTTATTCATAAGGTTTTGGCATTTCCAATAAGATTACACATCAATACTTTTTGATTTATAATTCAGAAGTTATTAGAACAATTCAAAATAATTTTAAGCATTTGCTCGTGGTTTTCAATTTTCAAAGATACGAATGTTCTTGAATGAACTTCTGAACTATAAATCAAAAAATATTGATGTGTAATCCTCCACAGAGCTCAAGCCTCGGCAAACTCTCAGTCTTAATCGGTGCGACTTTTGTCTTGGCCATAATCAACGTAGCTCGTTCTCCAGGGACCACCATGTAGGCTGCAGCGACGTAGGCCCTTAGTGACGCATCGGAAAACCCATGCAGCTCCCAAGTTTTGTGTGTGTAGTTGAGCCAAACCACCTCGGCATTCGAACCTGTGCTAGTTTTGGCAACTCAGCCCTAAACGTCTGCCACTGTTGCAACAAGTCTCCATCCAAGGGGGCGAGTCCCAATCCACACCATGCATCCACAGGTCCTGTCACATAAGCTTAGCTCTCACCAAAACAGGAGCAAGCCATCCCAAAGGATCAAACAATTTTGCGATCTCAGAAAGAATAACTCTCTTAGTGAGGGTCTTTGGTGTTGCTGGCAAACTAACCTCGAAACGAAATGAATAGCCAGTTGGCATCCACTTCAAACCTAGCGTCGACACCGCCTCATCCCAAACTAGCGACAGCTCTTTTTGTTTCTAATATCTCCGAGCGATTCGATGCCCATTTACCTAGCAGCCGAAGCGAGCAATGCTACGAGCTGGTTCCTGATTTCAATCGATTCCGAAACACTATCAGCCCCAGCGAAAGCATCGTCAACGTATATGTTGTGACGCATTACTTGTGCAGCGAGGGGAAACTCTCTACATCCCTCTTTTGCAAGTTGCAACAAAGTGCGGATTGACAAATATGAANGTTGCAACAAAGTGCGGATCGACAAATATGGAGCAGATTTGGTGCCGTAGGTAACGGTCAATAAACGAAAATCTTCGATGGGCTTTGACCCGTCGTCCCTCCAAACGATTCTCTGATAATCAACGTCGTCGGGATGAACTCGTATCTGTCTAAACTCCATTACTNAAACTCCTTTACTATATCCACCGTGAAAACAATTGCAAAACAACGCCAAATGGAAATGATGAGAGTCACGTCCGACTGGAGCTTCTGCCCAGTCAACAGAGTACATCGTTGAGTGAAACTTTCCCGTAAGATCCATTAAACACTACTCTAATCTTTCCTTCAAGTCCAGCCACGACTGAATAAATTGGGTGATGTGTAAAATGGAACACATTCTCCGAGCGATGAATGCTATTCACTCTTTCCATGTGCCCTAACCTCAAATAATCGCCCATGAATTTTGTATACGCTGCATTCAGCTTAACGTCCTGAGCTCGACGCTTCTCTGAGCGGAGCAAACAAGCGACAGCAACCTGCCGTGTATGTGCGAATGAAACTTCTTGGAGTTTTTCCGAGAATGGCAATCTAACCACAAATCTACCGTCAGGATCCCTGTAAACGGTCGAGGTGAAATAGTCCTCACAGTATTGATCTTCTTTAGACAATACTCTAGAAGAACAAACTTCTTCGAAGGTCCAAAACTTTTCCAAAACAAGCGAGAGAGACGGCTCAACACGAGCATGACACACCTGGGACTCCGAATCAACGGACTTTCCACCCGAAGAAACTCTACCCGTCAAAATCCAGCCCAATACAGTAGACTGAGCAATAGGTTCATTCTTGTCTCCCACTCTCAAACCAGGTCGAATAATCGCTGCGTAGACGTCAGCGCTCAACACACAATCTATTATTTGTGATTTAGCAAAATCAGGATCTGCAAGTTCTAAGTCTTTGATATGTTCCCATGGAACATGTTCTACTTCTTCCCGTGGCATAACACCAGTCACCTTATTCAAAACTAACGCCCTAAATTCAAAGCAGAAATCTACGTCCAGTCTGGACCTCAAGCATAGAGAGACCTCACCCTTGGACAATGCTGATGAGCCAGCTCCAACTCCAATAACGGAAATTGAGAATGGCTTAACTTTACTCGACAAACTTTGAACGATCCTTGAGGACACGAAAGAGACTTCAGCACACGGATCTACCAAACAGCGTGCAGGAACTGAATTACCATTAGTGGCCTGTAACAAGACCTTGGCTGTGGCCATCAGCCGAGTCCTGCCAACCACCGCCGTATGCACCTCAACGTCAGCGTTCGCCGAGTCATCGGAGTTCGATGTTTTATCCCTCTTTGTCCTCGAATCTTCCCCTGGCTTTTGCCTATTCATATGAAGCTTAGTATGGTGTTTGCCCTTACAAATGGCACAACGAAGATTAACATTGCAATCCGCAACGAAATGTCCTTTTTTCAAACAATACAAAGCCTAACTCGTTTGCAAAATTCAAAACGAGCAGACGTGCTCATCTGGCAAAATTTTTGGCAATCAGCTCGTTTGTGTGCACCTTTACACTCGACACACTTGAGCGACCCCTTGCTACCAGCCTTGCCTGAAGACATGGCAGCTGCGTTAGCGGAAACTGATCCTTTCCTCAATGAGCGATTGGACCTCGAACTTTTATGATTATCTAACGTCGGGGAGTCTGGACAAACATCCAGCTTACTATCCAACGACTGAGAGCGAGATTCTATGAACGAAGTCAACCTACTAAAGGTGGGAAACCCATCAACCGTTTCCTGCAAGATGCGCCAGCTTTTAACTGTTTGCTCATCCATCTTCCTTTCCACCAAATACACCAACTAACTGTCCTATTGCTCGACTGGACATTTTACATCGTTGAAAACCTTCAATGCTACCTCAGCAGCGTCCAACAATCTAACCAATTCGTCAAAGATTTCTCCTTTGCCGGTTTCAATTCGATAAGCATCTCCATATAGGTATGCATTCGCGCAATCGGATTATCGTACCGACGAACCAACTTGTTCCAGGCAACCTCGAAGCTAGATCCGGTAATCGCAAGACCTTTCAAGCGGTGCGCCGCCGCACCCTCCACCGAATCTAACAAATATTACATTTTGAGTGCAGGAGCCATGATCTTATTTTTAACCATAGATGTGAATTGCTCTTTAAAGGACTCCCACACTGACTGTTTTCCGGAGAATTTAAGAATGTGAAGTTTCGGCATGCTATTTATCTTAGACGCTCGAAATTCACGTTCAATCGCAGCAGCCTGCGCGTCAGTCGCTTTGTTGCTGCCTTCTGGATTCACGGGTCGATCTAGATCCTCAAGATCAGCCAGAGCTGCCATCAAGTCAGCCTGTGCGCTTATATAGGCACACTCCGTGGCATTGAATTCATTGCTCTCGAAATATTCCTGATCCTGAAACTTCTCCTTTTTACCTTGCAACACCATATCTCGCCGAGGAAGTCGCTCCAATATGTGTCCAGCAACTTCAATCGCGCTTGAAGAGCGTGCGCGTTCAGCGTACCCGACTTTTTTGTATTAATTATAAAGTTGGCGATATATTTGACCTTACGACGTTGCCCAGACAACGTTTCCAAATCTGCGGCCGATGCCATGATAGATGAAGCTGCCAAAAGGCCAACGAATAAAGTAAAGTGAAGAAGCAGGAAGGAGAAAAAAAGTTTTTCAGCGTATAACGCGAAACCTCGACTCCAATACCACACCACTCAGAGAAAAAACGAGCGATGACTCCGAAGAAACGCGCGAAAAGCGCGGGAAAAAACGACGCTGAACGTCGCAGGTATGAGTAGGAGAGAGAGAGCAAGCCAATATGGCCGTCTACTTGCGCGCGCGAGCCGATACGCGCCAAGGTACCGGTACGCTATCAGCGAGCGAGAGGAAAATGTCGTAGGCCGTTGCGCAACAGCGCGCGGCCGTGCAAAATATATGTACAAAGAAGTGAGAGATTCAACTGTACGAAGCGCTGCCGCGTATAGCTAACACTTCGCTATACACGCGAAGCTGTTGCCAAGCGGCCGAGAAGAGCGGGGGGGGGGGAGAAGCTACTCCCACCTCGCGCCGTGCGAAACACCTCGAACGCTACTGCGCTTCGAGGGAAAATCGAAAAGCCGATAACGGCTTTTAAACTTTTTAAAATGAATATTGTTTTCGACTTTACTGAGGCAGGTACGTATATATGGATACGCCTGCACTCACGTAATCGACAATTTGTCAACAGAGACCAAACCACAACAAAAGCTGGGCGAAGAGAGAACAACAATATAAACAATTTACCAACTCCTCTCCGTCCGTTGCTTACGACAATTACTGCTGGCCCAGGAGATGCTCCAAACGCTGCCCAGACTGCTGGCGATGGCTGAGTCCCCTGGAGTCCGATGACGACAAGCTGGTCCCGGTGTTGCCTCTTTACAGCAAAAGGTGCCCCTCCGCTGTACTCGGCTTTCCACTGGGATGCGACGACGATAAAACTTGGTTTCTTCTGATGACCTCTAAACTTCTAACTTCTAGACTTCTAAACAACCTCTCATAATTCGTGTATTCTAATACCTCTAACGAAAGTTGACCGTTGCGACAATTACAAGGTCGCAATCGGTCGCTGTAGCCGTTTAGTACACTCACTTTCGAACTACTGACAATCAATACCAACACTTTCACATGCTTTGCTACCAAATGTTTTAACGTCTATTCTAGTGAGTAGACGGTGGATCTTTGTCGACTCTAGGATGGTGAAATAAAGCACACTCAGCGTTTGAAATAACAAATGGCTCTGTAAGAGCGACATATAAAGTGAATGCTAATATACGGACTAAACGGCCGTTCTCCAACTGAGAACGATATCAGTAGCTGACACTGCAGTGTGTTCAGCTCCGATTCTACAGCTCGACTGACTACAGTCGGGCAACAGGTACTGCCGAGAGAGCAAGAGAGAGAGAGAGCGAGCGCTCGAGCGTTGTCATAGCAACTCCCTATTTGATCGAGCTGACCAGAAGCGTTCAGAAACTTACGTAACGGCTAGCTCCGACTCTGTCGCTTTCTCGGCGAATTCAAATTTAATGATTCTACTTGAACACAGAGATTAGTAGAGAGATTGCCGATGAGCATGGGGCAAAGCGTGCCAGGCAACATGCAGTCGTAAACTACCGCCACCTCGCGGTTCTTCGCCCGAACTATACGCATCTAGCGATAGCGGCGGAGAGGGGGTAGTACGCATGTCCCGGCGGAGCGAGCGGCGGCGCTTCCATGGTGCCGGCGGTCTTGTATGCGTCAAAGCAAACGCACAAAAAGAAATTTAAAAAAACCAATTATTTAATAAGTAAAATTTTCAGTTTTGCTAATACTTCGTGGAAACGCATTTGGAGGTGTTTGGAGTACGAATCATACGTTTTTAGAAAATGTCCGTGCGGATGGCTGTGTGTGTGTGTGTGTGTGTGTGTGTGTGTGTGTATGTACGTATACCGCCATAATTTTGGAACCATGCGACGGATCGTAATAAAATTTGACATGCATATATTTTTTGCTAATTCTGAATTTAGGTCATTTTTTGTTTTATGATTCTGACCATTTTATGGCCATATTATAGGCCATTTTTCTATTTTTGAAAAATATTTGTGCTTTTTTATAATGATATGATTTACAATATATTCAAATATGTGTATCTAAAAGAACATAAATTTGTCTACTTTTCCCGCAAGATTTTCTAGATTGACAATCTGTTCATTTTTATGATATAAAAGGTAATTTTTTCGATAAACATAAGTAACTCAAAAATAAATAGTTAAATGTTTTGAAAAAATTCATGACAAGAAAAAAACAAGATATCTACTAGTTGCAAAATTTTAAGCAATTTTGGCGACTAGTTTTTGAGATAAAAATAAAAACTAGAAAAGATGTTTTTTTTATGTCGTACGATTACGGGAGTAAAAAGGTTTAAATTGAAGTTGAATTTTAGGAAAAGATTGATCTTTTGATACTTCGGCCTGGTTCTTTTTGTAGCTTATAAAACCTTTTAGTTTAATAGATATTAAGATTCAATTCTTCAACTCTCACCCTGTATACTATGTGTGACTGAACATTATTATTTTTGTTAAACCATATTAATTTGATAATTAAAGCTTAGTATATTTTGAGAGTTTTTCATGGTTTTCAAGGGTTCACGAGCTCTCCTTTGATATCCACCTTAACCCCAGTCCCTGATAACCCTCTCTACAAGTGTCTTCCTAACCTATCCTTTTAGTATCGAATAGTAGCGAATATTTAAATCAAAGAATGAGTTGATTGTCCCATGTAATTATCTTCCACTAGCAGAATAGGAGGAAGCTAAGTGCCAATGACTTGGCAGCGGTTTTTTTAGAATTGTAATTCCGATGCCTCCCAAGATCACCCTGGACTGGATTCAATATCTCTCTCTCTCTCTCTCCTCTCTCTCTCTCTCTCTCTCTCTCTCTCTCCCTCTCTCACTCTCTCTCTCTCTCTCTCTCTCTCTCTCTCTCTCTTTCTCTCTCTCTCTCTCTCTCTCTCTTAAAACTAAAGCCAAGCTGTATTTCTTCAAGCCGGAAAACTCCTAGCAATCATAAACTCATGCACCCTTCATCCATTCAAAACTCGCTTTCACTCATCTCTCTCACACATAATCTCATTAGTCTAAATTATTCTATCTTTTACTTTTACTATTACTGTAATATTGTACAACATAATGTACAGAAATAAAATTTATCTAAATCTAAATCTAAATCTGGTGGTGCTGGTTGGCGTTTCTAGGTACTTCAACAGCCTCAATACGACTCTGGAGCTGGATTTATGGTATCTGATCGTATTGCTTGGCATCTCTGGCTGATGTCATCACCAGGAGACAACCTTAGAATGACATTTGAACTTTCTGCAAATGCTGGTTGGCGTTTCTAGCTGGCTCAACCACCTGCGAATGATCCTGGAGCTCTATTTCTACTATCCGGCAGTCCTGTTTGGCGTTGCCAGCTGATTGGATCACCTTGAGACGATCTTGCAACTGAATTGATGCTGTCTTGGAGTATTGGTTGGCGTTCTTGGATACTTCAACTATTTTAATACGAATCTGGATATGGATTTATACTATCTGACAAGGTAATTTTGGAAATATTAGAATAAATTTGAACTGTATGTTGAATTTATATTGTATCTTCAATATGTTTAAACTTGAAACGCTTTGTCCCCTATGATAGTTTCAGTAAACAGATTTCTAATGGCTCGCGGATACCTTTTCAGTGTTCATGATGATAATCTTCTGTTTGTAAATGTGAATTATGTGACTGAGACATGTGGTTTGACGGTATTCATACTTAAAAGCTGCCTTGTTTCAAATTTTTATGCAGAGATCAGTGGTCTGAATCTCTCAATAATTATTTATGAGTTTGATTTTGTAATATTTTTCTGTATGTGTAGGTGTATAAAAACTTCTGCATTTGTTGGATTATGGTCTACTGCGTCTACCGGACTCATCCTAAGGATACAGATGGTGTTGATAACTGAGCTATCAAAATCTTGGAGTTGGAACGTAACTTCATTCAAGACTATGGCACTACTATACTTCTACTATACGTATCTATAATCATGTATTTTAGAGGCTGGTTTTTCTTTAACAGTTAATTAAATTATACAGTCATTGTTTTCTAGTTTTATTAATTAAATTCTATTTTTCTTGTAGGTGAAAAAAAAACAATTTAACATGGAAGGACTCAAGAGGATTTTCAAGAGGATTTTAAAGATAGTTAACAGAAGATTCAAGATTTTATCCAGATTTGATTTAGTAATAGGGTTTCATTTAGAAAATGTATTATAATAGCATAGAGGAACTNAATAGCATAGTTTAGAGGGACGTGTCAGGCTTCTCAGAGCAGGCTGAGATATCGAATCTCACACATTTTTCGCACTGGGTCAGATGGGGCATGTTGCAGCGAAGTTATTATTGAATTTATGTATCAAAAAATCGCTTCTAGGAATGTTGTATGTCAAAAAGTGTTAAAAAATATCTTTGCTACGGTAAAAAGTTGTATTTTAAAATTGTTTATAACTTTTACATTTAACATTTTTATGTAAAACCTAAATCAGAAAAGTTTTATGGCAAATAATTGTTTTTTTAGCTGTAAAAAATCGATTTTGGGCTGTTAACTCGAGTTCTAAGCATTTTCATGATTTTATGTCAATGGAAAAAAGTTGTAATTTTCAAAGATCTACAACTTTTCCATTTAACTTTTTTTGTAGAATGCTTAGAATTCGAGTTACTGATAAAAAACCGTTTTTAGCGATTTTTGAAGGTGACCGCATTCTGCGGATATGTGCAGGATCAAGTCCAAAATAGGACCGGCACTTTACTATCATGAGAGGAGTTCCCAAAAATTTTTTTAGCCTGACTAAAGTTTCTCAGAGATAATTGCATCACAACAAAATTTTTATTAAAAATTACATGTAATTACATGTAAAATCAAACAAATTGTGCCTGCATTTCAAAACAACGTAGAGGATCGGGATAAAAAAAAATAGTTTTTTAGTTTTTGCGAGAGGAGACTCCTCCTAAAATTTCAGCCCGATCGGTCGAAAATTGCGTGAGATATCGCATCTCACACATTTTTCGCACACGAAACTATAAGGCACTCCCGTGTCGCGGTCGTTCCTAAAAACGGCCTAACCATCGATTTTTTGAGCAGTAAGACGCGCTTAATGCGGTTTATTGCATTTGATTCGTGAGATCGCCTAGAAATTTTGTGACCTAATGTGATCAATTACTTTTTTGAAAATGCATTATTGCATAAACAATATCCATTTGAAAAGTGCATTTCGAAGATATATTAAGGGGGTCTCAAACCCATTTCTGCGATTTTACCGACCTTGCGGCCGGTAGTGCAGGTAGTGCTTATAATAACCTCTGGCGCCATCTGGCGTCAACCACTACAAAAATTTGCAATATCGAAACTCACACTGCGTGTTGCCGTACACGCAGATTTAATATAACGAAAAATGCCTATACATAATGATCTGTATTACGTATATACATCACACGTGTTTCGACTACACGCATTTTTTACAATAAAACAACTGTGCATTTCGCAGATACACGCGTGTTTCGAATACACGCTTTTTATATTATAAAAATTAATAAATAATTACGTGTATTTCGCATATACACACGTGTTTCGAATACACGCTTTTATTATGACAAAAAACTACTTTTGAGATGTGCAATTTTTTTTCCAGAAATTTAAAAAAAATGAGTTTATGTATAAATGATGCATTGTATAAAGTAGTGGAAACTTGATATAAAAGCCTTGTTTGTCTTTCAACAAATTTATACAGTTTAGTGACTTAAGCGTAACCAGAAGACTCTAGTTTGTTTAAATTGTCGCTTTTAAGGGCAAAGTGTTTGTCGAAACAAGTAGATCATCTGATTGTAAGTGAGTGCATCAAACTGCAGAAGTATGTGAAGTACATTAGAGGGCTTATTATATCAAGTTTCAAGTGTATACAATGCACCACTTTTGAGATATTGCAATTTTAGTCAAAGAATTTTAAAAAAAATTGAGTTTATGTACAAGTGAATGTCAATGTTAAAATTGAATCTTGGTATGGCGAGCCCTGTTATTATATGTTCAACATATTTATACGTATTAGTGGACTTAAGTGTAACCAGAAAGATTAGTTCGATTCTAGAAATTATACGCTTTGGCGCAAGTGTTTTCGGAACAAATAGGATCTTTTCGTTACACTTAGTCACTAAACTGTTATAAATATGTTGAAATACTAACACAGGCTTGCATATCAAAGTTTCAAGTGTATATGTTACATGAGGTTTGAGGATATACAATTTTTAACCCACTACAAAATTCTATAAAACAGTACATTTTTAGAGATGTGCTATATCATCATATAGACTTGGCGACAAAATTTTTGGCCGTGCAAGAAGCTTGTGGAAGGAAAGAGGGCGTCCAGAAGCTGACTTAATTCGTATAAAGGGAGATGTTACTTAGTATAAGCAGCAAGTTTGATCTTGGTCGAGGACCAGTAGGGAATTCCTGAACATACAGCTGTTGCAGGAGTTGCTTATATTGCAGCAGGCAGCAGTTGACCAAGCTCGAGTGCAGCAGCAGCTAAAGTTGTAATGAATATAAGCAGCAAAAGCTGCACACAGCACAGCAGTCGGCAGCAGTGGGCCGCCTGAATTGCAGGCTGGAGTCACTGTGACCAGTAACTCCAGCAGCACTGGAACTCGTACTAGTAACAGCAGAACCCTGGTCGAGGACGCTATCTGTAGATCGCTTGATGTACAGCTGTAAATGTATACCGCATCTTTTCCAACTTCAGGGTCGTCTAAAGATGATTGAAACGGTCAGCATAAGCTAACCAGGCAGCAAACAGCGTGATTTCAGCTTCCAGGGATGTCTTCTGATGATTGAAATGGGCCTGCAACGCTAACTGTCCAACAAGCAGGCGTGAAGCTTTGTTCCATGGTCCCGTCCTGCCGATGTTCGAGAAGCCTCCAGCACGCCAGCCAGACCACGCAGTGAGTGTGTTTACTTGGTTCCAAGGTCCTCCTAGCTGGATTGAAGCTTCAGCAACGCCAGCCAACAACACCGAAGCAGCGTGAACGCTGTGCAGTGTGTCTCCAGATAACTGAAGCTCCGAAACGGCAACCAGCAATCAGTTAGCAGTAGACAGTTTTTATCCAGCTCCCAGGCATCTTGTTTTGTAGCCGTCAATGCCACCTATAATCAGCAGACTGTAAATCAGATATAGAGTCATCTACTAATAATAAAACACGGTAATTCACTGATTTCACTGCACATAACACAAGAATACTTGTGAATTTTGAGTGTCGACGCAATCTTTATCCGACAGTATGTCGGAGGTAAGGTCTCAGCCCAGCCGTAGAAGTAGCAGCACAAACAGTGATAGTCGATTCACATCTAGAATGCATATTGAAAGTTGAATGTATACGCAGAAGTGGAAGCAGCAAGACCCCAGCAGCAGCAACCAGAAGCAGACACCGAAACAAGGATCACTCCAAGCGCAAAAGTCAAGTTTTTGGCGTGGAGTTGCGTATTATCCTCTACTGCCACTCCTTGACGACTGTGACACTTACACACTGGATCGTAGCTGATATTCGCTGGAGCAATCAGTTTATATGACTTCTCGGGCACGTGCATTAGAAGTAACGAAGCCCTGGCGAGTCTCACAACACGTGAGCGGCAGATCGCGCGAGCGCGTTTTAGAATCGCGCTTGAGCGGAGGCTGCTTGAAAAACAAATGCGCTTTTGATTAGCAACACATAACACTGGCGTATCGCGTCGCCGTGGCTGCACTTATACATCAATACTTGAATAACTTGAAGTTGAACCGAACGAGCGACAGGCCGGGATGGCAGCTTCAAAAACGTAAAAACACAAAGGCACGGCCTGGCGAGTGCGACTTGCGTGAAGCGTGTGCCAGCAGATCGCAGTAGGTCCCAGATGCGACGCGCACAATGTATGCGCAGTCGTCGTACTCACTTTCGCCAGACGCCGCGACAGAGCAACGACGCAGCTGTCGGCGTCGCTTGGATGATAGATAAAACTATTTTTTTTTGTTCAATTACGGAAACGAAGACATAGTTGCCTTTTCTCATCATTTAATCTATGTACAAATGGTGCAAGTCATCATGTCCAACGGCAATATAAATGGGCATTTGACGAAAATTTTCAACATGCACGCTGGCAAGCTCTGTTTTTGTTCAAATGCCATTTGTTTAAACGCATTTAAATATTGACGTTGAAACTTTGCATTGTGGTAGATGATTACCGAGACGGAAGGCACTATGTGCTTGTTTTTGAATAATCACCGTATTTATTTAGTTTCAAGCAATTTTCTACGCGGTATCGTTCTATCGACTCGTCGGTAAAAATTGGTTTGAGAGCCCCGCTTAAATAAAAATTTACAACTCAGTAAATAATGATGGAAATGACTCCAGTTTTGCCATGGGTTTTTCGAGTCGGCTGAACACGAATTATTGTAACGGCAACGGCCTCCGACGTCCGTGTGACCAGGGTAGACAGTACGACGTCATCTTCGGAGAGTTTTAATGGGAAATTGTAACTAGTGAGTCGAAAACGTCGTTTACTCGGGAGGTTTTCTGGAGGTCGGCGGATTAGGAATTCGCGACGGGTCAACGGCCTTTGAGGTACCTGATGCCTCACGGTAAGACAAGTGTCAACGTCCTCATTCGCGGAGTTTCAGCGGGTAACTTCTGACATAGTGAGTCGAATTGATCATCGTCAAACGTGCAGCTAAGCTTTAAAGCTAACGAAAAATAAATCGTAACTTTCAGATAATATTAATTAATAATTTATGTAACACACACACAACACACAACACACACACAACAACGCCACACACACATTCATAAGACATTTTCTAAAACACGTAAATTTGAACGTTCAAATATCTTAAAACATTTTTTATGAAGTTTTAGTGAAAACTGAAATTTTTATTATCACAAGCTTCCTCTAGGAGGAGCAAAACTCAACGCGCCTTAAACAGTAACCGCAAAGGTGGTGGGGTAAACGTTTATATTTTATTAAGAAATAACAAGCAAGACATTTTTTTATTAAATTTCAAATTATGAACTCTTTTTTTAAATAAAGGATATTAATTTGAATTTTTTCTGATAACGTCCCAAGTTATTAAAAAGTTTCAATTATTTTGCATTAATATTAACAACAATAATATAACATTTTACATTGGGCTATAATTAATTATTTCGGCACGTAGATAAAAAGGCAATAAAAGCAAAACAACAAAACAAAAATCTTCCGTAACCGAGATTGAACCCCAGTACTCATCAATCTGCCGCGCGCGCGTCGCTTTCGCAGACAGGGGTATCTGCTGACGGGGTTAAACGGAGTGGGGGGGCTCTTGCTAACAGAGCGATAGTTCGTCGAGGCGCCGCATGGTGCTGCATGATGCGAATATGGTACCTTTTTTTAAGATGGCATCGCAATTCTCTCTATCGTCTACTAATCTCCTGGTTAAACTCATCTATAATACGAAAATATGTGTATTAATTATAGATAGATAATGCAGTTAATAAGAAGCAAATTAAATAACAGTGACATAATCTTTTTTTATTTACATAAGTTTATCCTAATTTTTTTTTATTAGCAAGCTAATACAAAGTAAAAAACATTGATTAATTTTGCTTAAGTTTCTTTGAACAACTGATTTTTTCATTGGGACTAATTTGATTTTCTTTTTGATGAATTGGCGCCATTCTATCTAATATATAAAATATGGCAAAGCTAACTGTCGGAGGGCCATGTCATGACATGGGGAAGTGAATTGATATTATTATCCAAAAACTCATCTACAGTCAAGTCAAATATTCAAATATGAAGCGTTTTTTGCAAAAACATTTTCAAACATACTAATTATTTTAAAAAATGTTGATTTGCATGGATTAATTTTCCTTGCGTTTTCATATTAACA
>CM053170.1:26587356-26631824 GCA_012977825.3 Pteromalus puparum
CGCCAGCCAGTACCACCAGTGAGTGTGAACATGGTTCCAAGGTCCTCCTCAGCTGATTGAAGCCTTCAGCAACGCCAGCCAACACCACCGAAGAGCGTGAACCTGTTTCAGTGTCGTCTCCAGATAACTGAAGCCTCTCGAAACGCCAACCAGCATCAGTAGCAGCAGACAGTTTTTATCCAGCTCCAGAGTCATCTTGTTTGTAGCCGTCAATGCCAACCTATAATGCACAGACAGTGTAAATCAGCTATAGAGTCATCTACAAATAATAAAACCACGTAATCACTGATTTCACTGCACATAACACAAGAAATACTTGTGAATTTTGAGTGTCGACCAATCTTCATCCAGACAGTATGTCGGAGGAAGGTATCAGCACAGCCGTAGAAGTAGCAGCACAAACAGTGATAGTCGATCCACATCTAGAATGCATCTTGAAAGTTGAATGTATACGCAGAAGTGGAAGCAGCAAGAGCACCAGCAGCAGCAACAGAAGCAGACACCAAAACAAGGGATAACCTCCAAGCGCAAAAAGTCAAGTTTCTTGCTGGAGTTGCGTATTATCCTCTACTGCCGCACTCCTTGACGGACTGACACTTACACACTGGATCGTAGCTGATATTCCGGAGCATCACTTTTATATACTTCTCGCACTGCATTAGAAGTAAACGAAGCACTGGCGAGTCTCGCCGTGAGCAGCAGATCCGCGAGCGAGATCGCGCTGAGCGGAGGCTGCTTGAAAACATATGCGCTTTTGATTAGCACACTAACACTGCTGTATCGCGTCGACGTGCTGCACTTATACAATCAATACCTTTGAATAACTTGAAGTTGAACCGAACGAGCGAAGGCCGGGATGCAGCTTCAAAACGTCAAAACACAAGGCACGGCTGGCGAGTGGCGACTGCGTGAACGTGTAGCCGCAGACGCCAGTAGGTCCCCAGATCGACGCGCACAATGTATGCGCAGTCGTCGTACTCACTTCGCCAGAGCCGCGGACAGAGCAACGACCAGCTGTTCGGCGTCGCTTGGATGATAATAAAACTATTTTTTTTTGTTCAAATTACGGAAAACGAAGACATAGTTGCCCTTTCTCTCATCATTTTATATCTATGTACAAAGGTGCAAGTCGATCTGTCAACGCATATAAAAATGGCATTTGAACGAAATTTTCAACATGCACACGCTGCAGCTACTGGTTTTTGTTCAAATGCCATTTGTTAACGCATTTAAATATTGACTTGAAACTTTGCATTGTGGTAGATGATTCCGAGACGAAGGGCAACTATGTCTTGGTTTTTGATAATTCACCGTATTTATTTAGTTTCAAGCAATTTTCTACCGAGTACTCGTTCTATCGACTCGGTCGGTAAAAATTGGGTTTGAGACCCCCTTAAATAAAAAATTTACAACTCAGTAAATAATGATGGAAATGACTCCAGTTTTGCCACTCGGGGGTTTTCGAGGTCGCTGAACACGAATATTGTAACGGCAACGGCCTCCGAGGTCCGTGGTGACCAGGGTAGACAGTACGAACGTCATCTTCGAGAGTTTTATGGGAAATTGTAACTAGTGAGTCGAAACTCGTTACTCGGGAGGTTTTCGAGGTCGCGGATTAGGAATATCGCGACGGCAACGGCCTTTGAGGTACCTGATGCCCACGGTAGACAGTGTCAACGTCCTCTTCGCGAGTTTCACGGGTAATTCTGACATAGTGAGTCGAATTGATCATGTCAAACGTGCAGCTAAGCTTTAAGCCTAACGAAAAATAAATCGTAAACTTTCAATAATATTATTAATAATTTATGTAACACACACACAAACACACACACACACACACACACACACACACACACACACATTCATACAGACATTTTCTAAAAACACGTAATTTGAACTTCAAATATCTTAAAACATATTTTTATGAAGTTTTAGTGAAACTGAAAATTTTATTATCACAAAGCTTCCTCTAGGAGGAAGCAAAATCAACGCGCCTTAAACAGTACCGCAAAGGTGGTGGGGTAAACCGTTTATATTTTTATTAAGAAAATAACAAGCAAGACATTTTTTTTATTAAATTTCAAATTATGAACTTCTTTTTTTAAATAAAGGATATTAATTTGAATTTTTCTGAACGTCCAAGTTATTAAAAAGTTTCAATTATTTGCATTAAATTATTAACAACAAATAATATAACATTTTACATTGGCTATAATTATTATTTCGGACACGTAGATAAAAAGGCAATAAAGCAAAACAACAAAACAAAAATCTTCCGTAACCGAGATTTGAACCCCAGTACTCATCAATCTGCCGCGCGCGCTCGCTTTCGCAGACGACGGGTAAACGGAGTGGGGGGTCTTGCTAGATGCGTATAGTTCGGTCGAGCGCCGCATGGTGCTCATGATCGAATATGGTACGCTTTTTTAACATGGCATCGGCAATCTCTCTACTAATCTCTGGTTAAACTCATCTATAATACGAAATATGTGTATTAATGTATAGATAGATAAATGCAAGTTAATAAGAAGCAAAATTAATAACAAGTGACATAATTTTTTTATTTACATAAGTTTATACTAATTTTTTTTTTATTACAAGCTAATACAAAGTCAAACATGATTTAATTTTGCTAACTTTCTTTGAACAACTGATTTTTTCATTGGGACTATTTGATTTTCTTTTTGAGTGAATTGGCGCATTCTTATCTAATATAATAAAATATGGCATAAGCTAAAATGTCGGAGCCATGTCTATGACATGGAAACGTGAATTGATAATTATCCAAAAACTCATCTACAGTCAAGTCAAATACCTCAGAATTGGAAGCGTTTTTTGCAAAAACATTTTCAACATAACTAATTAATTTTAAAAAATGTTGATTTGCATGGATTAATTTTCCTTGCGTTTTCATATTAACCGACTTACTACATGCTCTGTTTGTTACGTCTGTGGTTAAACCTTTTTGGCATTCTACACAATGTTGATACTTTTCGTTTTTAAGCACCTGTCTACACAAATAACCTGCATTGGAGAAAAATTTAAATTTAATGTATCAATCAATGTTTGTTTGTATATTTTATATATAAGTATCGATGTGTATATATTGTTTAACCAACCTGTTACGTAATGTTTAATGCAGTCAATTACTGGAGCTAAGTTGTAGTCGTGTTCAATGATTTCATCAACTTCCCATTTATCATTAGTTATTAGATTATCCATTTTTTTTTTTTTGAGATTTTCTGTAGAAACTGAAGTTTTTGATTTAGTCTTTTTGTAGATAGCGTTGAGATGTATAACACTGATCCTTTGAGGACATTGATTTTCATCAACAGTGCAGTTCCCATACTTTGGTGGTCTGATAATATTGTATATACAGACAGTAATTTATATAACTGGAGAAAAGTTGGGCAAGTTGGATGCTCATTGCTTCCAGCTGCTCCACGAATCATTCCGAAAAATTTATGTAAAATATTATTTATACAATCTTTTTTTTATACATTCATACAAAATTAAATAATGTCAAAAGCATTAATGTGGAACTCAAGTTACCTGCGTAGCGAATCGTACACGCATTTTAGCCGTATTATCCAACTTAATATGTCCATTTGTTATTTTTGGACAGACTCTGGCATTTCCGGGATTACGACTGTCAATATCATATAAATGCTCAAAATAACTCCACTTGATATTATTTTGACTTGAATCAACCTTATAACAATCAAATAATAAAAAAGAATTAGTAATAGGTAATAAAGATTTGATTCAATCGACTCATTAAATTTATATAAAATATACTTTCAGTAGTCTATAATTGCATAAAGACGAATGAATGTGATAAAATGAAATTTTTTGATACTTACTTTTAACGATTTTTTATCGTGTAATCTGTTTCTGATGCATTTGATGAGATGTGGAGTATCAGAGAACATAAAGACATTTCTATCGTCACGGATAGGATGATCGAAAGAATTTTGAAGCTTATCCATGTTTCCATTGACCCCCAGTGTTTTCCACATTCTCCTATTAGTTGATGCTCCATCTCCAAATACTCCGTGTACGAAAGCGCCAGCATTTTCTAGCAAGCATATCGCTTTCAAAACGAGTTTTGCTAAATCGTCGCCACCAACTGAATTTTTTGAAGCAAAAACTGCAATAGGTTGCGCGTATTTTTCTTGCAACGTCTGAAATTAAAGTACCAGACCAAGTGTTGCTTGGTCGTCAATACTTTGGCTTTTAGGCTTTTCGTCGCCAAAATAAGTTAAACCAGTATAGCTTAGAGTATTTGACGATACTGCTATTGATTTGCGCAAATCAATTTCATCCCGCAGTAAAACTCCGTGCCGATTTTTCATCTCTTTCTTATGAAGAGCTGTTTTCAAAAGTTTAAAAAAATCTTGATCAAAGCCACACTTTGTACCCATGAGTGACAAATAATCTCTGATGGTTTTAGTGCATTGCAGAGGCATGATATCATTTTTCCTAAGAAACTCGTAAAAAGTCTGCGATCTGATATTCATCAGCATACACAACATAATGAATTCATCATCAGTCGATCGACGGCCTCTTTTATCTTTTTTCCGTGCTGCAGAAAGAATCTCGTTTATACTGATTTGCTTATTTTTTGAAATTTTCTTATGACTTACATTTCTCAACTCAGCCACTTTGCTTTGTTGCTCAGCGATTGATGTTGTCAACATCTGTAATCTATTTTTTAATCGAAAATTCTGTCTTGCCTTAAACTTCATTTTTTTTTCTGCAAAGCTTTTAATTTGTTTTGATCTATAATGTTTTATAACGCAGAAATACGCTTAACATTTTCCTTTTTTTTTACTGCGTCTTATCTTTTGACTGAAATTACGAGTGTAATTTTTACATACTCCACATCTTTCATTAAAAACAGAAAGTAGTTTGCAATTTTTGTGGCACCAATTACTATCAAGAAAATTTTTTAAATCATTGTTTCCAAAAATATATCCTAATTCAGCTGTTTTTATTCCCTTGCATACTTTAAAATCTTTAAATCTTTTTAAAATTTCTGGCAATTCTTTAGTATTATCTAATTTGCTTGGCAGATTCGTTCCTGTTATATCTATTTCTGTTTGAAAAATTTCATATTTGAGATCTTTATTTGCATGAACAATTACTATCTTTTCAAATACGTGATTTTTTATGATAATATTATCCTTTATAATTTGAGTAGAATGTGTAAATATCACTGCCTCCTTATATTCCAACATCGTTTGATCACCTTTAAACCATGGTTTTGGCAAAATAACATCAATGTCTTGTAAATTGATTACAGAAGTTTTTCTGTATTTTTATCAATATAAGCTAATGAATGTAGTGAAATCAGTTTTAAAAATATCAAGTGTTAAAAATCAGCACACTGACGAAAATCATTACTTACTCCCAGAAGAATTAATCTTACTATAACTTCAAAATGAAGATCCGCTTTGTGTTTCATGATTCTCCCACATCTAATCTAAATTTTCTAAAACTAATCCGAATCATTTCGTGCAAAGAAATTAGCAAAATCATAAATATAAAAAATTCAAGTAAGTTCTTCCTCAGTATATAAAAAAAATCATTTAAACACAAAGCGGATTTTCATCTTGAAGCTATAGTGACACTACTTCTTCTTGGAGTAAGAAATGATTTTTATCAGTGCAGGTTAAAGCTAGAATCTGCTGACTACTTTATAAAAAAATAAGATGGTTGTACTTTTCAAAATTATTCTTTTAATGCTTACTTGCCGTCCCGTTATCTTATAGTCTACGATGTGTATAGAGTAAATCATATGCATACTTACTAAAAACAACTTAATAATTACTTAACGATCAATACCCACATAAATATGAAAATTTATCGCCTTTTCAATCGAAATAGATCGTAAAGCAAGAATATTAAAGTAAAAATAATATTATCATTCCAAAACTTCTTACTATTTTTTCAAATCATTAAATTTAGCTTTGAGATTTTGTCGTTGCAAGAAACATGGTATATTTGAAGATTTTGTGCGACAACATGATGATAGTAAAGCTCCTTAGATAAAAATAAAAAAATTTGTAATTTTAATTAACAGATTCACACCTTACAAGTAATAATTCGAATGTTTCATCGATAGACTATAAGATAACGGGACGGCAAGTAAGCATTAAAAGAATAATTTTGAAAAGTACAACCATATCTTATTTTTTTATAAAGTAGTCAGCAGATTCTAGCTTTAACCTGCACTGACAAAAATCATTTCTTACTCCAAGATGAAGTAGTGTCACTATAGCTTCAAGATGAAAATTCGCTTTGTGTTTGAATTATTTTTTTATATACTTAGGAGGAACTTACTTGAATTTTTTATATTTATGATTTTGCTAATTTCTTTGCACGAAATGATTCGGATTAGTTTTAGCAAATTCAGATTAGATGTGGGAGAATCATGAAACTCAAAGCGGATCTTCATTTTGAAGTTATAGTAAGATTAATTCTTCTTGGAGTAAGTAATGATTTTCGTCAGTGTGCTGATTTTTAACACTTGACATTTTTAAAACTGATTTCACTACATTCATTAGCTTATATTGATAAAAATACCGAAAAACTTCTGTAAGCTATAAACATAGACAATTTCTTAAAGGATTTCATATCTTTCTAGAGGAGAAATCATAATTATAATATGTTGAGCTTAATCTAACCTGGCGTGACTTGGAATAATAAGTACAACACTGTTTTCTAGTTACGTTACACTTTATTCAAATCTCGAGCTTACCTTCAAGCTTAGTTAATACACAAATATGAACTATGGATCAAACTAACGAACAACTGTACAAAAGATTTAATCTAGCGCGGACGCGTCTATCTCGGGCAAGAGCACACAGAGAAGTGAACGCCGCCGCCGCAGCCGCGACGTCGACGCTGGCCGCAGTAGACAGAGAGGGGAAAGCAGTCCCATCATGCTTCGAGCATAGCGTCTCTGCGGTTGTCAGAAGTCTGCTCGCTTATTCTCAACACTCCCTCCCGAGCAGATTTCAACGTCGTCGTCTAGCATCACGGTTTAACGTCTGAAAGAAAGCAAATAAACGTTAATATTTTAAATAATAATTCAAGAGTAAGTTAGTTAATTTAGCATGTAATTTAAAAGGCAGCGCCTTTGTGAATATATCTGCTATTTGGTCTTTCGAAGCAATCCAACTGACTTTGACTAGATTTCTGGAATAATATATTTAAATTTAGGTAAAAATGATGTAATGCTCATTCTAATTCCAGGAGATGACGTTCATACTGTCTACCTTGGGCACCAGGCACCTCGGAGGCCGTTGCCGTCGCGCTATTCGTGATCAGCAACCTCGAAAACCCTCGAGTAACGAGTTTCGATTCTCTATGTCACAATTTTTCGTAAAACTCTCGGAAATGACGTTGACACGTCTACCCTGGGCACCAGGTACCTCGGAGGCCGTTGAACAGTGGGGCCGAATGCCTTAAAATGGTACAAATTCGTGATTTGATAGGCTATGTACGAAAATAATTTTTGTTTTTCGGTGAAAATGATCCCTGTGTAATTTACTTGAAGATAGGATACCGCGCTTTTTTACCCCCGATGGCAGGGGAAAAAAATTTATGTTACGCGAAGTTGAAGAATATATATTGCAATATTGCAATAATCATTTTAAACTTTTTGAAAACCATTTAGACTTGGATTTTATGGCGATATAATAATTATTTTGTTTTAATAAAATAAATAATACGTAGAAAAAAATACCAAAATTATATATATATATATATACTAGTGGGGCTTCGCCCCCTGCTCGCTCCGCTCGCCACCCCATTTCAGTTTCTGTTTTATTTTTATTTTAAAATTATATTCTATATTGGATATTTTCAAAATCACATAAAAACGAAACAATTTTACGTTATTTGGTGGGGCGCCATGGTGGGGGGGGGGAGTCTTGCCAAAATTACTATATAATATAGGAAGATATATATATATTGTTATGATCAGGTTTGGGTAAAGTAAATGAGAAGACGTATTTAGAAAAGCATAACTCAAACTCAGACTCTTTATTAATATGGAACACGTCTTAACTCATCAGCTGTCACGATCAGACTGACTACAAACAATCACATCCGCGACGTCGTTGATCTCGTTGCTAGGGGTCGCTATGCGCGATTCTCAGCGTTCGAATCGCGCAACGTTTGAGCTCGGTCATAACATTGCCCTCTCCTTTTCAGATTGTCGTCCCGACAATCATAACCATCCATCCTTCAAGCGGGTTGATCCTCTTACAATCCAATGATGACTTACAGGAACCGACATCAACATCCTCTACCTTGACCCATCCTAGGCATCAAGTTACCGAGCAAAACTTACAGATGCGAACCAATCATCACTTGCAGGACTAAGACGGACCCGTCTCTTGAACAATCTCCTTTTCATTCCAATCATCCATCTTATTTGCTCAACATAGGGTTAGTCGAAAATCCATCTTCAGACAAGAGGGGGGAAGTTGTCATGCCATGGAACCTCACCTCAAGTCCCTGTTCCGGTATTCACCTTCACACTCACGGGAAAAACCATGGCTCAAAAGAATCGTGAGCAGAGCAGTCTTCTCAATAGATTTAATTCAGTCAAATCCAGGATTATCATTCTCAATCAGGTTCAGTGTCATAATCAGGGTTTTTATCTCTATTGGCCCATATCAGCAAAGGATCATTCTCATCCAACCTCCGCCATCAAATGGCAAAGATGTGAGTGACGTCATCAGGAATTCAGACACCTCAATTAATGAAGTTCTCGTTCCGAATCTTGCGGAGCTGAAACGGAACGAACCCAACATCTGCAGTATCACACCCTTGATTGACATATTTAATGTGTCCTGGAAATAACCTAAATCTGTCTTTGTGATTTTCCTAAATGTATCCTCATGTCTATGTAGTTTCAGAATAGTGTCATCAACAGCGGCATTCGTGGATGACATATTCTGGTATCTAACCGTGTTGCTAGATGGTAATTCTAATTCGTTGTTGATGTGTATCAAATGTGTATCAACTAAATTCGATTCAACAAAAATTGACCCTTCAGTGATTATGTCTGTGTCTATGTCTGTGTTTGTGACGTTTGTGTTCAATTGACTTAGCTGTTTAAATTGTAGTTGAAGATCCTTTTGCTTTTCAAGCAAATCGACACAGCCTTTTATAAGCAGCAAGCTTGAATGATATTGCCTTGCCAATTCCTCATTCCATAGTTGTTCAGCTTGTGGATCAGTTCTTGAGAGTACTCTTGGGGATGCAATTGGTTGAGTTGATGTTCTTGGGGTTGCAATTGGTGTTTACTTCTGTCTCAAACGGTTTAATTCTTGCCTCAGTTTCTTTCCTGAATCGACCATCCTTTGCGATTTCCATATTCGCATTGTGGATAGCCTTCTCTCTGACACTACGTACAACAGGATGTGTTTCTTGTTCATCAATCCGCGAGGCAATCCATAGCCAAACATCCAATTCGGTGTTCATGATGTTCAAATAAATTATCCCGGACGAGCCCCCAAAATGTTATGATCAGGTTTGGGTAAAGTGAATGAGAAGACGTATTTAGAAAAGCATAACTCAAACTCAGACTGTTTATTAATTTGGAACACGTCTTAACTCATCAGCTGTCACGATCAGACTGACTACAAACAATCACATCCGCGACGTTGTTGATCTCGTTGCTAGGGGTCGCTATGCGCGATTCTCAGCGTTCGAATCGCGCAACGTTCGAGCTCGGTCATAACAATATATATATATATATATATATATATATATATATAAATTAAAGTGTTTTCAAAAAATCAATCAAAAGCTGTCAAAGGTGCAAAAGTTTAATTTATTCGTGCAAAAACATAAAAAAACCTAAAAATTTACAATTTTTCATCTTTGGCTGCCTAAAAACTTTGACATATAGTAATTTAAAAATATGAAAAATACGAGGTACACAAAGGAGCACTATGAGAACATATTAACTAGAGCTTATGATGAAAAATAATTTTTTTCTGAATTTATAGAGAATTGTTCATACAGTCATATGTCTCTGTGTTAAAATAAAAAGTCTGAAAACATATAAAGAATAGCATAGTGTATTTCAAGTTATTTTTCTACAAAATAAACCACAATCTCCAAGTGTGAATGATTTTCAAAAAGTTTAAAATGATTAGTGCAATATTCTTCAACTTCGCGTAATATATTTTTTTCCCTGCCCTGGGGGGTAAAAAAAGCAGTATCCTGTCTTCAAGTAAATTATACAGGGATCATTTTCACAAAAAAAAATATTATTTTCCGTGCCTAGCCTATCTAATCACGAATTTGTACCATTTTAAGGCATTTGGCCCCACTGTGCGTTGCCGTCGCGATATTCGTAATCAGCGACCTCGAAAACCCCCGAGTGGCAAAACTGGAGTCATTTCCATCATTATTTACTGAGTAAATTTTTTATTTAATGTATCTTCGAAATGCACTTTTCAAATGGATATTGTTTATGCAATAATGCATTTTCAAAAAAGTAAAAAATTGATCACATTAGTTCACAAAATTTCTAGGCGATCTCACGAATCCAATGCAAAAAACCGCATTAAGAGCCGTCTTACTGCTCAAAAAATCGATGGTTAGGCCGTTTTTTGTTATTCATTTCCTCGACTACATCTCGCGCGCGAACTCGCTGCAGTCGACCCTATTCCGCGAATTCGCTTTTCGGCGAATATTATTTCCGAATTATTGAATTATTGAAAACTGTTCAGCACAACGTTGTTGAGAATACAATTTTTTCCCACTATAATTGTACTCGACAGTAACAATTTCATAAAAAAGATAAATGATACTCACAAAATAAAAATCAATTTATAATGTCAAACGTGCAGCTAAGCTTTAAGCCTAACGAAAAATAAATCGTAAACTTTTAATAATCTTAATAATTTATAAACAAACATTTAAAAATTAGCCAAATATAAATAAGACTTTGGGTTTTTGTTTGCATAAAAATTGGAACAAAATGATATATTATAGTTCACTTAATTGTTGTAATTTTTTCATTTTTATTTAATAATAAGAAAAATTACATCAAAACTAAGACTAAAAAAAAAATTTGTAATGGATTTGAACCCTGGCAAAATGGTACGCGCACCATCGGGCGCGCGCGCCTTAACCAGCACAGCCATCGTCAACATGCTGGTAGAAAAAGAAAAACTTGCATATGATCATCGGCCCCGCTTGGGGGTTTAGGGTTTGTTATAATAGAGTTTGGGGTTGTTCATGATAATAGGGTTATTAAATAATGGTTTTTATTAAATTTCTTATTTAATACGCATACAAAAGACGCATACAAAACGCATACAAAAGACCGCCGGCACCATGGAAGCTCCGCCGCTCGCTCCGCCGCTTGCTCCGCCGGGACATGCGTACTACCCCCTCTCCGCCGCTACCGCTAGATGCGTATAGTTCGGGCGAAGAACCGCGAGGCGGCAGTAGTTTATGACTGCATGTTGCCTGGCACGCTTTGCCCTATGCTCATCGGCAATCTCTCTACTAATCTCTGGGTATATAATATCGGCTCTCTGCAGTGTCGATGCAGCGGCGGTCCAGTGGATAACTCGCTTGAGGTCCTTTATTTACTTTTGCGTTTCGTATAAATACAAAGAATAGTTAGTTTTAGTATGTGAATTTATATACGCTTTTAACCTCCCATAACCAACAATCTCAGTATTGTTGAAACTGACTGAGCCTGAAAAAAAAGAATCGGGGAGGCGAAAAATTAAAGAAAAATCACAAATTAATTTTCAATCTTAATTAATTTGCTGAAGGAGCAATTTTTTCAGCAAAATGCTACGGTAATTCAAAAGATCTAATTACAATCTTTAAGATAGAATACTTCATACCTGCCCTGCTAAAAATAGCCTATTAAAATCCATAAGATTCTCTATCGAATTGAATGGTAAGTCTTAATCGCCTTATTCGCATTAAATCTCAATTAAATTCCATTAAATTAATTAAAGTCTATTAAATTCTATAGAAAAATCTATCGATTTTAGTTGCTGTTTTTTATCTATCCATTTTAATTGTAATTTTCCTCATTGACTCTGAATGATTGAATGGAATTTAATTGAGTTTTATTGGGAAAAACGCGATTAAGGCTTTGCCATTCAATTTTATCGACTTTTATCGATGTCAATGGAATTGTTTTAGCAGGGTGAGCATTAATATCGGATCAAACAATATAATAGAAAGATTCGTAAAACATGTATAGGTTATCTAGAAAATTCAAAGTATAATAGGGTCGCGGTGCTCCCGACGGCACAGTATATAAAACTTATACTTGCCATCGGGGCGCTACCGCGCCCCTTGATATTTGCTAAAAAAATAGTAAATTCTTATATGCGTTTAACAGTATATCGAAAACTATTTTTGGACAATCAGTGCGAGGTTAAATTCTTGAATGCAGAGCGTGAGAGAAATCGCGAACTCCTTGCATCTAAGAATATAACTCGTGAAGAATTATTATATTTATTTAAATGTAAAATTACACTTACATAAATCGTTATCAGTAGAATTGTTAACATCAGTGTATTAGCAAATATGTTTGCTGGAATTTCAACGGAATCTGAACTGATTGATGAATCAAAAATGAATTTCTCTTCACTAATATTCGATAAACTAATTTCCATTTGATTTTCACTCAGAATCTTATCTGTGATTTCTATTGGACCTTCATTTAGTATTTCATCTTTTTCATCAGAAGTATGCGATGATTCTAGTCAAAAATAAGAATATTCCAATTACTTGTGAATGTAAAATTTTTAGTACACAGTATACTAGATTTATTAAACCCTTTATAATAAGAAACTGATACTTAGGTGCGTTTTTTAATTCAAATCTATTTGATTGCAAATCATCAGTATTTTCAGAGTCATGAATTATTTCAGGTTCTGTACTGTTCATCAAAGTTATAGTTTTCACCTGCTCATTACCCAAAACTATATTTGTTTCAGTAGAAGTATGTGATGATGCTATAATATACGCAATGAATAAATTTTAATTATCTTTAAATAATAAAGTTTTAATTTATAAAATGCAATGAACATAAATAAAATGAATATGTATTAAATATTCGCATATTATGTTAATTTTATATAAATATGATATATTAAACATAAATAATTAATAAAATATTCAAATTTACAAAAGCTTTATAATTATAATGTTGATATTATACCTTTAACATTACAATTTGAATTTTGAAAAAGCGTTGGTTTAGATCCAGCTGTTTTTAACTGAGGTATTTTTAATTTCACCTAAAAAGAATGATATTTTATATTGTTCAATTAGTTTTATAAATATTGATCTTTTAAACTCACGTGCAAAATACTAAATCTATACTGCACTTGTCCAAAAATGTTCACTCGATATAAACCTTTTTCCTGTATAGGATTCAAACAGTTTTTTATGGATGCTTATTTTAATACATTCAGTTATATATTTTACAGTTTTTTTTTCTTTTTTTCTCGTTACTAGCACACCTTTTCTAGCTTAAAGAACCCTGTGTATTCTTTTTTTATAGATGAACGAACGAAACTTACGTGTGCAATGATCGTTCTATCATTAGCGTATCTTACCCACTCTCTATTGATTGAATTTTCTTCAAAGTGTAATGCACACACACGTTGCCGAGGACGTATATGCACGATGCCAGGAATCAGAGCTGCTCACTTTTCACGCATTGCTTTATCACTTGGCACTTGAAAAGTTGAAATTTTTGTTTTTTTTTCCAGGATTTGGTTAAACAATCTGGCACAAGGCAACTCATTTTTGAAACTATTTTTGACCGTTCGCGTAGTATTTAAATGCGTATCTTTTGAACGAACGATATGCTTTCCACAACGACCAAACGAACTATGAGCATCTCAAAGGAAAACAATTGGTTCTTATACTCGATAGGAGGGCTAAGCGCAAAGATAATCCTTGGTACAGTTATGTACGTATCACGCAGCTTTCGGGAAGAATCGGCAGATGGGAAACGCTCGATTTTTATTGCGGGTGTCATAAGCCTGAATATGGAAGACACGATGGCCTGCATATGATTGGACCAGATCAAGTTCATAAACAAGATGCAAACGAAATTTGGATATGCTCAAGCCAAGGGTCAACCAACTCCCATGGTCACGAACCAAGTACTTAATAAACAGAGAAAACAACGAGAGAATGAACCAACTGATGAAAAAGTCGTAAATCAACGAGGATACCGAGAAATAGTAGGTTCTCTGATATATCTCGTGTCAGGCACAAGACCAGACCTGGCTTAGGCCGTCAATGTTCTGAGTAGACATCAGCAGAACCCAACTGAAAATGAATGGAAAATGGTCACCAGACTGTTCAAGTATATCGCCTACTCTGCTAGTTGGCAGCTGACATACAGAGGCCTAAAAGACGGAATGAAGACGTTTTCAGATGCAAGCTTTGCAGACTGCAAAGATTCACTCACAACGAGCGGACATGCAGTCATGTTGTACGGAGACACGATAGCTTGGAGAACGTACAAACAAACCTACGTAGCCCTGTCAACATGCCAAGCCGAATACGTGGGTATGTGTGAGGCATGCAGAGAAGCAATCAACATGTGCCTGTCTTTGAAAGTAATTCGAGGTATGGAGTACTTCCCATTCATCTTGTGGTTCGACAACAAAGCAGCAGTAGCTTGCCCACAGATCGATGGAAGTAACAATCTCAGACATATACCAGAGATATGTGAGGACTACGTTAAACAATGCGTCCAACTAGGATATGTAAATCAAAGGAGCAAAGGGCAGATATTTTTACCCAACCTTTGCCCTCTGATAGCCATAATAAGCTGACCAAATTGTTGCTGGGAAATTAAAATACTTTTATGTTTCAGAGAAACCCTACAGATGTGTGGATGCAGAGGCGCAATGGAAGTCAGGTCAGTGGTGTGGTCCAGAGTAGCTTGAAGATGTCGAGTGTGGCGCTGAGCTTGCCGACTCACTTCATGCGCGCTCTCCGAGCAAGTCACATGTCTTCTCAGCTACGCCACGAATCTCTCTTTTGTTCACGTCACGTTTAGTCAGAGTAAAGCCACGTTTAACTTTCAGTCTACATTATCAGTGTTGTCGATTGCGTACGGGTATCATTAATATACCGACAATAATTCATCATTATTATTATTTTTGAGTTCACTAGGCAATAAATTGTTTTTTTTACGGAATTGTAAAGTTTTTTGAATAGTTGTATTGTTGTTTTTTGAAAAGTAATATCAGTCAGAATTTCATCTAAATTGGAAAATGTTGAAGCTACATCTATTTCATCAAATATTTCATAAAATTCTATTTGACAATTTAATTCTTTCAATTTATTACTAAATCATTACGTAATCTCTTACTAAATCATTCAAGTGAAGTTCATAATTTAATTTACTTCTTCGTTGAAGAAGTTCGAAGTTTTTAATTTACTTCTTCGATTAAGTGTTGATCCATTTGATTATTTATTGCAATTAAATCATTTCTGTGTTCAAAATTTTCTACACGAAATTATGAATTTTGAACTGGATCCAATTCCATTGTTAATCAATTGCTAAAATATGCAAAAAATAAAAAAATTAATAATTAAAAAAATAAATTAGTATTTTTGAAACCAAAATAGGGGAAATTGCTGGTCTGAAAAAAAATGATAATCAATTTTGGTGTCTGTATTGTAATGTATCTACAAAAAATGTAATGATTTATAGAATTTCGTATATATTTTAAATTGAATAAGATGATGCAATTAAAAAATTATTGTGAACTTTTATTGTAACTTATGAATGTATGAATAGACGGGTGGCATTAATGCATAATGAATCCTTGTTAAAACCGTTATTTTTGTAAATATCAATAAACATATTCAATCAAACAATTATTTTTATTTTTATCTAGTATTTGTTCAATTTTGCCCAATTATTGAATACAAAAGATACTAATTTATAAATTACGCGTGTAATACACATACGTGCTCAAAGATGTGTATTACGCATTAACATGTTTTTATAACGTGAACAATTGAATATATGTAAAACAATTATAACACAACCTGCTAAAAATGTCCTATTGAGACCAATATAAATTAATTTAGCATGTGATTGATTTTAATCTGGTTTTCAATCGAGTATTGATGCGCATTAAAATCAATATAAGATACGCATTAAAGTCTGATTAAACATCACACTGCGTACGGAGACAGAGTGCTGCATATTATACTTATAAGCTCGCCTAAAATAGATCAAGAGAGAGCGAGATAGAAGTGTCCGCCAAGCGCACGGAGCAGATGGAGTGCTGCTTGCGCCTGCTGTATCGAAGTACAATCTGACGAATTGGATCGCTGTGTTGCAGTATAGAAATAATATATCGTTCCTATACGAAATCATGAACTTGATGGGAACGTCCTCTCCTGTAGAATATTTCAGGGCTTTATATAATTAATAGGAATTCTTATACTATCTTGATCTACAAATTAAGTAGATAATAATTAACAGTCACATCAGAACCAGAATTTATTTTGAAATTGCATTTTTTGTTATCAACCAATAATAATTAACAGTCACATCAGAACCAGAATTTATTTTGAAATTGCATTTTTTGTTATCAACCAAACCATCAAAATAAAAACTTTTTGTATTCTCATCAATTCTGTTAAAATAGTGTTCAGTCAAAGAAGAATTAGTAACTTTTGGAGCTTTATTGTGTATCGTTGAACTCACTCAAGAAAGCTTAACATAACCTAATTTCCCTAATTTCCCTATATTGTTAGGCCTTAACCTATTGAGTGCGTCATTCGGTGAAGCGGAATTTATGTTCATGTTTGTGTGAGAAATATTTGAACGACTTAGCTCAGTTAATCGACGTTCGAGATCCTGGTGTTTCCTTGTCCACTCCGACCGTTTTGCGAGAAATGCATCGTTTGATCGTTGTAACCTCTCCATATCTTCAACCAGGTGCTTCATTTTCTCCTCGCATTCCTCACGAAGCCGTCTCTCAGACATAAAATCCTGATCCCGTCGCCATAGCTCGTCGAAGAGGTTTACATCTTCCACAGAACGTTGCGATAAACGGGTTTCCAATTCTTGTTGAAGAGCATGTTCGTTCTCTAGTTGTATCTTCAAGTTGTTTATCTCCTTTATGGCAGCCACCAATGTCGGATTTGGAACATTGGTGTGTGAAGAAAGGATTGGTGTTTGTGATGATTGTGTGAGTCAAAAAACCTTTGTGTTTTCTGGATGTATCTGCTCCGAGGTCTGCTCATCAAGACTCAATAGATCCTCCTCTTCTTGTGAAG
Source organism: Pteromalus puparum (assembly GCA_012977825.3). Classification (NCBI taxonomy): domain Eukaryota; kingdom Metazoa; phylum Arthropoda; class Insecta; order Hymenoptera; family Pteromalidae; genus Pteromalus; species Pteromalus puparum. The sequence goes on from CM053170.1 coordinate 26,604,691, forward strand.
TGTTAGAGGATGGCACTGGCTCGTTTGATTTATGTGTTGTTCTCGAAAGCATCTTGCCAGATCGAATTTGCATACAGGAAAATCACTCAAGAACACTAGTAAACTCGGACGAGCCCCCAAATGTTATACTCAGGTTTGGGTGTACTAAAAGATAACACTTTCTTTATAAAACAAACTCGAACTTTATTCTTATTGACCACACACGTCTGCTCTTAGCAGCTGTCATAACCAGACTATAAAAAAACAACAACATTCGCAGCTTCGTTGATCCGTTGCTAGGGGTCGCTCCATGCGCTTCTCGACGTTTAAAACACAACGTTCGAACTCGTCCACAACAATACTATGAAAGTAGGGATGTTTAAGGGGACCTAACCACTATAAATTATTGTATGTCCCACGTTAATATCACTGCATTGTTACTTTATACATTTAGCCTGCAAGCCTGCAACAGTGCTTGCACGTAGCGAGAGCGTGGAGTGAGCGCATCTGATTGCAACACATGATACCGAGCGCCGAAAATCATAGCAAATGTCTTGACCTCTACGTCAGCACTTCTCATGCGCGAACCAGAACTGTAAAGCATGCGCGTCAATCCTTAGTGTTGCGAATGCTGATTGGATTACCCGCGCGATCTTTTCTATCTTAATTTCACAACTGCTTGCATCGGCACCGAGGCATTAAAAACCCCGGAGCCGATCCACGCAGTGCTTTCTTACGCGAGTCAAACTGCTATCACGAGCTGTACCTGGTGAGAGAATACGAGGGCTGTGAATCTGTCAGCATCGCCTATTGAGTGCGTAGAAAACACTCAAACTCTGCACGCAATTCAACAGTACAACTCTTCGCTTGCTAATCAAGAGTCCCATGCCTAGCAGGAAAGAGCCCGTCAAATACATCTGGCGTTAGTGGAAACACAGCTTAGATAAGTTTGTAAAACTTGCCGCTAGAAATCGTGTAGAATAGAGCAGTCAGCATCTGTCACACAATAAGGAGACTACATCGTCCAGCGTGCGAGAGAACGACTATTATTGTGAGTCACCTTAGTATCATCACCATAGAAATATCCAAAAAAGTTCTTTTTAAAATTGTTTAAAAATGTAAATATTTGTTTAAAAAAGTTAAAAAGAACAAATATTTTATTTAAATTGAAGATAACTTTTTAAGATTTAATTTATTTACAAATCCCTACACTCATATCAGAATTATGTGTATTTCAAACATGTTCGTAAAGTTTTAGTGCTCTTCGATGCCTAAAACTGAAGTAAGCCTGCGGTGAGTGAAAAAATAGAAATTGTGAATTTTGGCCTTCGGAGACATGTTGCACCTGGTATTTGGTACATATAAAAATTGCTTTATGTTCTCTGTAGTTTTTGTGAGTTAATATATTTGTTTAATATATTTTTTAAACAATTTGAAGTTAATATAAAAATAACATCCTATTTTTCATTTTTTGACCATTTAAGGTGGTTAGGTCCCCTTAATCAATGAAAAGCTTGTATTTGAAGACAAAGACAATAAAGAGAGCATTAAGGATTGAACTAATCCGATGGAAGAAATAAATAACGAAATATAGTGTTAAGTTCGATGAAGATGAAATTTTGTATTCTGAAACGGAGGGACAAAAACGGCAAAGAGGATGCCCAAGAAAAGTGGAAGAAGTCGAGTGTCTATCAGAGTCACATACACTTAAGTCTGGATTAAATCTGCTGGAAAGTAATAAACTAAATGCGTTCATAGCAACTGTAGGAAATGATCCGAATTCCTCCCGAGAATCTTTGAATACTAAAAAACCCGCTGCCAAGTCATTGGCACTTAGCTTCCTCCTATTCTGCTAGTGGAAGATAATTACATGGGACAATCAACTCATTCTTTGATTTAAATATTCGCTACTATTCGATACTAAAAGGATAGGTTTACTCGAATTCAAAATCAGAAAACATATATGCACGTCCAATCTTATTACGATCGATCACGTAAGGTCCAGAATATACAGGATTACGTAGCGCACGCATCACGCGCACGCAGCACACACACACACACGAGACAAAACCATCTGCACGGACATTTATAGAACCATGAAAACTCTCAAAATATACTAAGCTTTAATTATCAAATTATATGGGTTAACAAAAGATAAAATGTTCAGTCACACAGAGTATACAGGGTGAAGTTAAAGAATTTGAATCTTAATATCTTTTAAACTAAAAGGTTTCATAAGCTGCAAAAAGAACCTAGCCGAAGTGATCAAAAGATCAATCTTTTCCTAAAATGTCAACTCAATTTAAACCTTTTTACTCCCGTAATCGTACGACCATAAAAAAAACATTTTTTTTTAGTTTTTGATTTTTATCTCAAAAACTAGTCGCCAAAATGCTTAAAATTTTTACAACTAGTAGATATCGGTTGTTTTTAGTCATGAATTTTTTCAAAACATTTAACCTATTTATTTTTGAGTTATATATGTTTATCGAAAATTACCTTTTATATAAAAAAATGAACAGATCAGTCAATCTAGAAAATCTTGCGGGAAAAAGTAGACAAATTTATGTTCTTTTAGATACACTATTGTTGAATATATTGTATAAATCATATCATTATAAAAAAGCAAAAATATTTTTCAAAATAGAAAATGGTATAATATGCCATAAAATGGTCAGAATCATAAAACAAAAAATTACTAAATTCAGAATTAGAAAAAATGTATGCATGTCAAATTTTATTACGATCCGTCGCATGGTTCCAAAATTATGGCGGTATACGTACTTAACACCCACACACACACACCACACACACACACACACACACACACACACACACACAGCCATCCGCACGACAATTTTCTAAAAGTAGTGATTCGTACTCCAAACACCTCCAAATGGGTTTTCCAAAAAAGTATTAGCAAAACTGAAAATTTTACTATTACAAAGCTTCCTCTTGAGGAGGAAGCAATAAGCTTGAATGGCAAAAAGCTATTAGGAGTGAATTAGAGTCAATAAAGAAGAACAAGATTCAAACAATCGTTGGCAGACCTATAATTCAAGGAGAAAAAACACCTAATATAATTGACGCAAAGTGGGCCTCAAAAGTAAAAGTTGGATTTAATAATGAAAGAAATATAAAGCTCGACTTGTGATAAGGGGTTTCAAAGATCAAAACAATTACAAATTAATCGAAACATATGCACCTGTTTCACATTTACCTTTCATTAGATTAGTGCTAGTTATAATAAACAATTTCGATCTTGAAGTAAGACAGCTCGATGTTAAAACAGCTTTTCTGAATGGAACATCAACAGCGAAATTTCTATGAAAATACCTGAGAGTATTGACTGTTCACCAGAAATCAGACGAGATAAAGTCTGTAAGATTTAACGTGCTTCGTACAGCTTTAAAATTAGTTCGAAAAAGTGGTATGAAAAATTTACAGAAGTTGTAATAAAACTAGGATTAATAAATTACTATAAAAAGTACGGACAGTTCGACTTAACTCGATGTTAAGTCGTAACATTTTTTTATTTCATTATTTCTGCACCTGCGCGCGCAATGTGTGTATGTATGTGTGTCGGGAACTAGAGCCCATAAGTCTAGTGCGATGGCAGCACCTCTCGGCACTGGTCGCCGCCATCTTGAGCAGCGCTCGCCCGCCTTTCGGCCGGTTCGTTCGGCAGTCTAATACTAACTCTTCCAGTGTGCGGTGCTCCCTCGCGAATCTTATCGTTCATCTGACGGTGTGCATACTTTGCATATTATCATATCTCGCTGTTAACGAACAGCATGCTTTCGAGCACCTTAACGTCTTGTAAATTCGTTCTCGATTTTTGTATTAATTCAGTGTGCGTGAGAGTGAAAATCGTATCGCGTATAAATCATCAAAAGCACGTGTGTGCATGTATCGAGTGCGTTCATTGTTCTACGCGACGTCACATCGAAAGCGTTTAGCTTACTTTCTTTGTAATCGATCTCAAGTGTATTTGTTTCAATAAAAGGGGTTTTTTATGCCATTTGTCTTTTTCCCTAAAGTTTAGTGTTTTTTTCTTTATACCGGATAAATTCCATGCAACATTTCGAGTCATATCAATTTAAGAAATAATCGAATTTCTCTGAGCAATGCTTTTTGTGCCTCCCACAAAGAAATTAAACCGGTCGCAACGCGATTTTGTCTAGGCATTACCGCCCCCTTTATTCTGCGAATTCGCATTTCGCGCCAGGACACATACACGAAGCATAGGCGTAGCAACGAGCGGCGTAGTAACACGTGACCAGTGGCCGTCTCAACATCACGCCTTGCCATCGCTTCCGATCAGGGGTACACACGCTGCCGGCTATCGATGTCGCTTCGGCGAATTTAAGATAAGTATTTGTTTTCTTGATGGCACGGTAAACGCTTGTACAATTCCACGTATTTCGTCAATGTGACGGTTAGACTAACTATTTCGAGTCAAGCGTTTATCTCGCAGCAGTAACTATATAAGTGTTTATTATATTTAGCATAATTAATTCACTTCAGTTTGATCGCGTTATTTAGAATTAGTGTTGAGTTTAGTTTATTCTCATAAGTGTTACGTGTTCGAATTAAAATCAAAACTTTATTCGTGCGGGATAATATAAATTATTCGTTGGTTGATCTATTCAAGGATTGACTTAATTTTTAATTAGCTCTTGTTGAACAATTTGAGATCGTCAAAATGAGTGGCGAAGTAGAAAAGCGTCCATTACATTGAAATCAAGGGTCAATTTTTGGAGAGGTCAATTAAATCACTTCAAGAATTTTTGAAAGGGAATCCGACTGAAGTGGTCAACGCGGAATGTCGTTTGAAACTCATCCGAGATTTATTCAGCGCATATCTTCCGAATTACGAGGAATTATTAAGACTTCGACCTGCTAGTCCTCAAGTTGCTGCGTTTGCAAAAATCGAGGCAGATTTTTATGCGGTATTGTAGATTCGTTAGAGAGATTAGAAAAAGCTCTTGTATACTGTTCGTCAAAAGGTCAAACTCTTGACCGCTTTGGAAATAAATGTTTCTGATACAGTTTTGATGCGTATCTTAGAGCGCAGCTTAACACACAGCGTAAGTTCGCGATGGGTAGACCGTTTATCGAGTGATACATTACCTACATTACAAGAACTGTATGAGTTTCTTCAAAACATGATTTTTAAATTGCGCTAGATAAACGGTCGATCCCAGGGCGGGAAAGCAAATGCAAAACGTACAGGAGATACTATCGTTTCGACTCCTTCTAAGAGTCAAAAGACAACGTCGCGAACTTTGGTCACGACATCTAACACGTCTAATAAGGCATGTATCAAATGCAATCAGTTCCATAGGCTTTATACTTGTCCTGCATTCAATGACCTCAAGGGCAATGATAAATGGGATTTTGTTAAGACTCATAAACTCTGCCGAAACTGTCTTTATTCACATCCGTTCCCTTGCTCTAGTACTAAACAGTGTAAGAAATGTCAAAAAGGATCATCACACGTTGCTTCACGCTGATAAGAAGTCTAAGAATGGTAAATCCGAAAATACTCAGCCTTCAAATGATTCCAGTAAATCAGGTGCTCCTTCATCCTGACTCCTGTTGCGTCATACTTACGTATCTAACGCCTATTTCTCAGATTCTCAACTCATGACGAGGGCTGTTTTACGATTTCAGTCAAAACAATGTAATAGTTTCAGGGCACGGGCTCTTTTAGACTCTTGTTCAAATGCGAATTTAATGACTTCTAGTTTTGCCTCTCGTTTGCACTTACCGACTAATCAATGTGTAGTAAACATCGGAGCAGTTGACAATGCGAGCACTGTTTCGAATAAATTCACTAAAGCCACTTTTTATTCAACTTATAATAACATTACATTTCAATTGAACTTCTTGATTGTACCGAAAATTGCTGATAGAGTGCCTAATGAAACTTTTCCTCGGGATAGATTTAACATACTTAAAAACATAACATTAGCTGATCCTCAGTTTCACATTCCAAAAGCTATCGACGTTATTCTGTTAGCCTCAGGTACGACTTTATCGTCTCTCGCAATAGGTCAATTCAAATTAGGTGGCCTCCAGTCACAGATTACTCTTCAAAAAACATCTTTTGGGTGGGTAGTTGCAGGAGGTTCAACGTCCAATGAGTCTGTTAATAGGGTCTCGTGTAATGCAGTGAAATTAGATCAGATGCTTGAGAAATTCATGGCCGTCAAGGATCTGGACTATGAACTTGTCAAGGTTCCCGATGACCTCGCTTGCGAGGAACATTATGTTACACATACAACTCGGGACAGTTCAGGTCGTTACACTGTTAGGCTACCATTCCGAAAGGGTAACTTTAAATTAGGCTCGTCCAGAGATCAGGCGTTGAAACGGTTTTATGCGTTGGAAAGAAAATTTCAATCTAACCTCAACCTCAAGGCTTCGTACTCGCAAGAATTTGAGGGATACTTAAAACTAGGACATATGACATTGTGTGATAACGATGATGATGGCTATTTTTTACCACATCATCCAATTGTTAAAGAGTCAAGCGCTACGACTCAATGTAGGATAGTTAACGATGCGTCCGCAATAACCACAACTGGGATTTCGTTCAATGACATGCTGATGACTGGACCTACTATCCAAGAAACGCTTTTGAAACGAATTCTTCGTTTTCGTGCTCATCGATTCGTTGTCACTGCCGATATTGAAAAAATGTATAGGCAAATTTGGGTTCACCCAGATGACAGTAAATTTCAGAAGGTTTTTTAGTATCATGAAGGAAAAATAAGCGTATTTAATTTAAACACTGCCACTTTCGGTGTCAAATGCGCTCCATTTTTAGCAATCCGAACTTTACATCAGCTGGCTACGGACGAGGAGGCCAACTTTCCCAGAGCTGCGATGTTGCTTCGTCGGGACTTATGTAGATGATTTCCGTTCGGGTGCAGATACGTTAGAAGATATCTTGTCAATCAGAGATGAAATGATTCAGCTTTTAGCTTGCAGAGGGTTCGTTATCTTCAAGTGGGCGTCTAATCATCAATCCGCTTTGGAAAACATCGACAAAAGAATTTTCGATTTAGATTGCGGGATCCAGAGTAGCCCTGTTAAGAAGACTCTAGGAGTAATTTGGGATTCTCAACGTGACATCTTCACGTATTCCGTCAACCCGGAAAACCCTGCGTCTACTTCTACTAAAAGAAAACTCGTATCTCGTATCTCAAATAGCAAAGGTCTTCGACCCCTTAGGATTATTAGGTCCATTATCGTTGTCTGCTAAAGCCTTAATACAGAACTGTTGGAAAGCCAACATTACATGGGATGAATCCTTGCCTCAGGATATCCATACGAAGTGGATTAAGTTAGCGGATCAACTTCAATTTTTCCGAGAAGTTGCGTTTCCTAGATATTTACGTTGCGAAAATTCGATTTCCACGGAAATCCATGGGTTCTGTGATGCATCAATGCATGGATATGGCGCTTGTCTTTGCCTCCGCTCCATTGATGCATTAGGACACGTCACTGTGCGGTTAGCTTGTAGTAAATCTAAGATCGGATCATTGAAACATCAAACAATTCCTCGTGCATCTCTGTTAAAGACAATTTACGTCGAATCCAGAGATCAGGTGGTTGTCCCCATCGAACGAGTAGTCTTTTGGTCAGACTCCATGATTGTTTTATGCTGGTTAAAAAAGGCTGCTCATATGTTGAAAACATATGAGGTTAATAGAGTAAAGGATATCCAAGAGTTGGACAAAGAAGTCGAATAGAGACATATCCGTTCGGGAGATAACCCAGCTGACTCGCTATCTAGAGGACAGTTGCCTCACGATCTTCTAAAAGGTCCTCGGTGGTTAACTTTACCGGAAGATGAATGGCCTCGATCACCGACAACATCTCTCTCAACCAACCTTCCAGGTTTTAAGAAAGGAATTGTTTTGGTTACCACTCTTAACGGAAGTGACATTTATTCTAGGTTCTCTAATTATGGTTGCTTGATTAGGGCAATAGCTTATATATTCCGTTGGAGAAAGAAGGAATTGCCAGCAGAAAAGGTTTCAACAACTGACCGATCAAGTCGAGGTGTTGGTTATCTTTCTCCAATGGAAATAGATCAAGCTGAACGCGTTGTTTTGCTTTTAATCCAACGGGAGAATTTCGCTCACGAGATTCAAATTTTAAAAGCCGATAAAACAAAATTTTCCGGAAAATTCCCCGGCACATTCAAAACTAGAACTAAGTTTGATGAAATCAGTCCTTTTCTTGATAGCGATGGTTTAATCCGAGTGAGCGGGCGTTTGAAGAATGCTAATATTCCTTTTAATCAAAAACATCCAATACTGCTTCCACAAGCTCATCACGTTTCGGATCTTATCATTTGCGATGCTCATCATCGAAATCTGAAAACTTGGTATCTCTAACGTATCTCCAACGTCAGACAAGATTTTTGGAAAAGATGGCATAAGAAGTATTTGCATGAACTTCAAATTCGTCAAAAATGGCTACAATCTACAGCTACCTTGACAGTCGGTTCTATCGTCGTGTCCATGGAAGATAATCCTACTTGCGCAAGATGGCCGTTAGGTGTGGTCGTGAAAGTACACCCTGGAAGCGATGGCATTGCTAGGGTAGCAACAATCTGGATGGCTTCAGGACTCTTCAGTCGGAACATCACTAGACTTTGTATTTTACCTATAGATCAGGGCATTGCGGTTCCGTTAGAGTCGCAATCATCCTCCCCACAATCGTAAATTGCCCCAGATGTGTGCTCGGTGGTTTGCCCTAAACGAGTCGAACCATCTGGTATTCTGGAAGTGCATATCAAAAGCCTGGTCCGAGAATGGTGGAATCCGGAAATTCTAGAGCCAGAAGCTCGAGAATCGTGCCGAGAGGGCAATTCTTGTGACGCGATACCTGGTCCGGAAAACTAGGTTCCTTCGGCATTGCGACTCTGACCCTTAGATAGTTATGCGAAAAATGTAATTATAATTTCATTTAGATTTAATTGCTGCTTAGTATGTTCAGTTCAATTGTTTGCACTTCGATTTCAACATGTAGAATTGTTTTAGGTTACTTCATCCAAATGTGATAACGAGTCTAATCAACAAGGCAGTCCCTCCAATGGAAACTGACCTTTCTCGAGTCTATTTCGACCGATCCAAAAATCGCTAAGCTTTATACATAGATTTATCTCTTTAGTTAATTTTGTTAAGTCTAACACTGCTCTACCATTGTGATTCAAAATAGTTTCGCAGCCGTCGCCGGCAGTATGTTTCGTAAAAAGTCGCAACATTTTTTTATTTCATTATTTCTGCGCCTGCGCGCGCAATGTGTGTATGTATGTGTGCCGGGAGCTAGAGCCCACAAGTCTAGTGCAATGGCAGCACCTCTCGGCACTCTCGCCGCCATCTTGAGCAGCGCTCGCCCGCCTTTCAGCCGGTTCGTTCGGCAGTCTAGTACTAACTCTTCCAGCGTGCGGTGCTCCCTCGCAAATCTTACCGTTTATCTGACGGTGTGCATACTTTGCATATTATCATATCCCACTGTTAACGAACAGCGTGCTTTCAAGCACCTTATAGTCTTGTGAATTCGTCCTCGATTTTTGTATTAATTATCTGAAATCAGTGAAATAATAACTCAATTATAGCCAGTAATTATCAATTGTTCAAGGTAATATTATTAAGAACCAATATAATCGTACAAAATTTGAGGCAAATATAGAGAGAGAGAGAGAGAATTAGACGATATGCGCCATCTGTCAGCACTTCCCTGCTAATAGCCGAAGATTAAAAACGATTTCAAAAACCGTAATCGTTTTTGATAGTCGTTTGTGTAACGTAATTTTAGCTTTATTAGGTATTAGAATGTATTGTATCAGTTCCGATTAGAATAGATAACGATTAGAATGGTATAAAAGACGATTAAACTATTATTATAAAATGTATTAAAAATCCGTTATATATATTAATCGTTTTTTATCGTTTTTGATGTTAATTACTATTTATAAATCTAATCGTTTTTAATCTCTTATAATCGTATTTAATATTCATGTATCATTTTTTTTTTTTTATAATTAGGACTTTTTTCATATATTTTACTGAACACTTTATAAATACACACTCGTACTGCCTAATCTTACACGCACTCTTACTTAATACATGTATTACACGCATGTTATAATGAATTATTTATGCACTACCTAAAAGGACCGTTTGATATGATAAATTTTATAAATTTAAGATTTATTCCTGAAAACTTTTATAGCCTTCTTGTTTTGGAAAGGAAGAGGTGTTTGTAGAGTATTGAGGACAATACTTTTTAAAGTCGAATTTCGACGTTTTATCTTTTTCGATGAGCAGCTTTTTATCCCCCTCCTTCTTGCCTGACGAGAATGCGTTTTTTATTTTATCCATTGTGCTGAGATGTTGCTGCAAGGGTTAGATTACTCGTAATGACAAGTTATACGTAATGGCTTGATATTTATACCCACGGTCAAGGAGAATGGAGGGGATAAGCAGGGTTCGAATGACGTAACAAGATAAAATATATCTAAATTTTCTGGTTTATTACAAGTAAAAAATGCGTATGTACAAATCGTAATCACGAAAAATAACATCTTAATTTTTTATAGTATGATTATAGTAGTGTATATATTGTAACGGGGTGGACTCGACAACGCCGTGTGGCCGCGGAAATGCCGCCTGTCACCACGTCGGGGGTTTCTGATACCGCTTGGCTGATCCCTCGGTGATCGGCGTGGTGATAGTGCGCGGACGTTAGCCGCGTAGTGCAATCACTATCACCGGTGCGTTGCCTGCCAACTTCCGTTAAATGCGTGGTACGCCCGGAGTACCACGCTTATCCGCGTGATCGTGAGTCTACTAGCGGAAGGATATTCGGGTGAACACAAATGACTACTCTCGAATTAATAAGAAAAGGGTGAAGCATATATTGTGACTCTAATAAAATACAAAGTGGAATGCAAATCTCGCACGTGCGATGGCGAGAGGAACACGCACGGATCACGGACGAAGCCGGGCCGAAGACTCGGTGGCAGCGAGTCTCGGCCTGCGACGGCTTGGTCCGGATTCTCGATTAAAACACGGCTCCTCGGGAGTGAATGATCTCTCGTCCTTCGCAGTCTGGAGGCGTCCCTCCAGGTGATGATGTGAGGACGGTTCCACCCTGTACGTCGGAAGCGGAGAGAGGCCGGCGGATTCACAGCGGTTTCGCGTAGCTGGCTTCTCGGTGTGCGTCGATAATGAATCTACGTGCGTACTGTGCGGTTGCGAAAACGAGTCTGCCCGCCCGGACTCTCCTCCGAAGGGTTCTAACCTGTCGGCGTTGACCGCCGACGTCGTCTGCTACGGCCCACTCCGTTTCGCGCGACAAATGAGCGCGGGAAATTCAAGCGCTCGTTACAATATCTTTATAGATATCAAACAATTTAAAAGCAGCGATTTCACAAACAATTATATTCAACAATGACTCATCAAAGTCGTCCTTAAACTTATCGGCGACATTGATTTTAATATTATCGTTATACAACGTGTAGTATTGTTGAAATGTTTCGTAGGTTCTCGTCATAGTGGCTTTGGCATTTTCATTCGAGTTTTCTGTATCATTTTTAATACAGCCAATTACAAATTCTTTGATACAAGCCACAATTTCATTTACCTTACCAACACAAGCGTCAAGTTTATCGAGACGTTCATCGACACATGGCGAGACAACCCTCAATCCATCGAAAGTAACTTTTTGCAGGCAGATAGCAAGTTGAATATGCGATGTTTTTTGTTTCTTTGATGTTCTTGGAGGTTGATGGCTTTCTACGATAGCACCACCAGAAGTACCAGCAGCAGCAACATCGCCAAAACCGCTGTCAACAGCAGTATACACTTCGTCCTCGTCTTCTTCGTCTATGAAAAAATTTGGAAAGATAGGTGTACCAACAGGTCTTTCCTCAATCAATATAGACTTGAAACACCCTGTAGCCGTGAAAAGTTTCACTACTGGACGGAAGCTACCCTGATGACACTCTAATCCAAGAGAAATCCTTTTAGAATTTGACTTATTAACTGCTTAGGTCGTAGACAGCAGCATGTTGGGCATGATATTCTGCAGACGAGCTTGGACACTACTACTACTTGATTGAGCCATGGTCAATAAAACTTTCACACTTAGAACGGCACGAGAGAACTACACGTGAGAAACGTTTTGTGAGCTCCACAAGTCAGTACTGATCCGCCTCCTCTCTGTGCTCGCTCTTTTATCCTCTCGTCGAGTGAATCCCCCCACTAGCTTAATTCAGTAGTAGTGGGGATGCATTCCTACACGTGTATCCCCGAAACAACAGAAAGAAGCCTGACGCAACAGGAAAGGTAGTATCATATTCGTCAACGGTTAACGGTCAACGGTCAAAAGCTAAGATTACATATCACTGACTTCTCAGAACAGTATTGTTTAGACAACGATCAGTTTTATCAAATTAGCCTGACGCAACAGGCAACTGTCATATTCATCAACGGTCAAAAGCTCAACGGTCACAAGCTAGTGTTACATCTCACTGACTTTTAAGAACAGAATGTTTAGACTACGATCAGTTTTATCCGATTCTAGTTAACGACGATGATGATGATGAAACAGGATGTGAAGCTAAACAATAAATAACTCCGGATGGAAATATTATATCTGTCAGCGGTTATAGCGATTACGTCGTTCTTATGTTACAGTATTTCAGATAACTTTTTATCAAATGATATTTTCTATACGACGATGATGCTGAGGAAACGGGTATTTAGGAGCAAGTAAGGTATTGTAAATGAGAACATTTTATTTATGTAAAATTGTAATTTATTCATAATTTTTACTTAATGCTATTTGACAAATATTCTCGAACTACATGTGATTACAAAATCCGGAGCCAAGAGAACGCTCAGTTCTGAATCTCTTTACATTTCTTGAACGCAAACGAATATTCTTATTTCTTAACAGTTTTTTATAAAATGCAACCACTAATGCATCGTTCTTTCTGGAATCTTGTGAAAACTTATTACAAAACGTGCGTAAGTTAGGTATATCAACCATATGATAAAGAAACATAATACAGTATTGACCACACACTTGCGAATCGATGCTTTGTAATTTTTGCTTATTCCACTGATATCGTTTACAGTTTCTTTTGAGTCTTTTTACATGGTNGTATATCAACCATATGATAAAGAAACATAATACAGTATTGACCACACACTTGCGAATCGATGCTTTGTAATTTTTGCTTATTCCACTGATATCGTTTACAATTTCTTTTGAGTCTTTTAACATGATGTTGTGAGATTGGTGGAAATCCATAACTGTCAAAGTACGTTCCGTAACCATTAGCATCTATGTAAATAGCAATTCAATGTGTTCATCGTCTGGTGTGGTCATCTGTGTTTGCAATGATAGCCGTGCGATGTTCCATAACATTGGGGATTCTATCTGCAGCGTATACACCAACTGTCTTGGCAGCCAATGGTTTGAGTGCCCTTAGCAACTGACGTGTATTCATTGTTTTAGCTATGATCAACTTCGTCCTCGTTTCCACTGTAGATAGATGAAGCTGTTCTAACACGTGAATGTAGTTTACAGTATAAAGCGTCACTAAATTTCTGCGCTGAATCTTGAGTTATATCTTCAGCAATGGAATGCAACCACTTTCTCAATAAATATGCCTGGTTGAGAGCACAATCACGACTGTTGTTTATATCTTGGATACTGTGATTTATACACATAAAGCTGCTTGGATAATTCTTCTTTAATACTTGGAAAGTCGGTGCATACATTTCTTCGACATTCACAACCTCACGAGACATGACAGTTTCTAAAAATCTCCAATTATCGTGTCCACGGGTGAATACACGTATAGCCACTTTTGCCACTTGTTGTAAATGAAACTGTAACTGCTCCACACTGATATCACCTTCGTGCCATCGGACGCCGTGAAACTGATTAGCAATGTACTCGTTAGATCTTTTAATTCCAATAGGTAGTTATGTGAAATTGTGAGGCGCCGTAATGATCCAATGACCAATAACTCTATTTTTTAAACCAAGTACAGCCACTTCCTTAGGAATAAACTTGTTATTTAGGTCTCTCAGACCTTGAACGTTAATAATGTAATCCATTATACTTTTAAGCGCGAATAGTAGCAGCAGCAGGAGAAGAGCACTGTTCAACTTCTCAAAGAGAACTGAGCGTATGGTGTCGCGATCTCTCCGTTAACGATGTAAGAGGTGCTGCTGTTCCTTTCTCCCACCACCGCCGCCTCATGCATTAAAATCCGCTATGATTTGTCGACTCACATCTATTTCCAAGACATTGTCATATTCGGCATAAATTATACAATTAATTGTTGATGCTAGTGCATGTTCAAATTTGACTTCTACATGAACACTACCATGCTTGATAAGATTCCAATGAAATGCTGAGTTTGCATGTAGATCTGGTGTGAGATCAAAAGCGAAAAAGCAATAGCTCTTTCTGTAGTCGGTTCGTGAAATCGCCAGTGATTTATTCAGAAAGTGTATTCTAGTACCGGAAAATAATGTATGATAACATTCAACGAATATTGGATTACTCCCCCTAAATCGTGGTTGTAGTGGTTTGCTGGGAATCTGCACTCCGTCCACATAAAGAGAAAGATAGTTTAGGTTGAAATGTTGAAAATTAAAAGGATTGAACTTTCTATTTCCATTAAATGCTCTATTATCCACGAAACCGATGATTATTCTTTTACGAATTTGGCCTAGAATAACATTTTCAAGTGTATCCCCATGAACTACACTGTGCAGTGTAAATGCTTTTACTTCTACACGGTTTATTGGATATTTTGCAGTGGCTTTCGTGAGAGTGTTAGCATGTGCTAACATAATTCCTGGACCTACTTTGACGCGTCGTACAATCAATGACGCTTCTTTAATATGTCCACTAAATTTCTCGTTATCAGACACATCCATCAAGCAAAAAGCATCCTTACTTCTCACTAATCGTAATCGTAGTTCAACCCCATTTAGCAAAAACTTATTTTGATTAAAAACATCACAGTGTAAATGGCCGATTAGATCAATAGTTTGACCGTTAATTGAGAAATATTGACGATAAGAACTTCCCTTATTTGCTGTTGCATCAGTGCTTACTGTATTAGGTGCTGCATCCATTTGACCAGGAGTATCTAAATACCAGAGTGAAGATGTAAGATGAGAACCCATTGTAGCCGATGAATAATTTAGTAGTGTCTCAATGTATGCACGGTATGGATATGCATTGTTTGGCGGTGATACTAATTTTTGATTAAAAAACACATCTATTTGATTAAAGAGTGAGTGTAAAAGATTATTAACTGGTGCTACCTTAGCGTATTCTGTGGTACTTTCGTTAGGAGCAATGTCAACATTCGGTAATATCTGCACACGTATACTGAGCATTGTATGAGCAAGATCGAGATAATCATTGCCTCCTGGAACGACAAATTCCAATGGCCCATCGTCAGTGAGAGATGAGACGGGCTTGTAATGTATGAATAGCGAATTTTCCACTGATGTTTGTGTTAGCGGTAAAGTAAACAAATCTAATTCTGATTTCATGCATTCGCATGAGTTTGAATGTAGAAAAGCCATGATGATGTTTATCCAAAAATATCAGAGACACTGCGCTCCTTCTTCTTTTTTTTATTTACTTTCTTTTTTTACAAGCTTCTAATTTTACGTTTATTCAGACGTCGTTTTTTCACACTACCACTTTTAGTACCGCGGCTGCTGCTGTTGCGTCCAGTTAAACGGCTCTTACACGACTGACGTTTTCGCTTCTTGCCTCGTCGCTTATATCCTGAACCCTTCATCATCTCAGCTATTTTATCTGCGGCCTTGTGTTTAAGATTTCGACTTGTTTAAGACTCTCGTGCGCGTGTATTTCCAGCTTTCTTAAAACTTACTCCACGATTGCCCACATCATCTAATACACCTATTCCTGCTTTAATAGCTTCTCTACTTACAGCTTTGGCGCCACTTGTGAGATATGGTAAGACTCTTCGAAATAAACCACTCAAGAAACTTCCTATACCACCATGTCCTCGCTGATAGCTTGAACCTGCAAACACTCGGCGCACTCCTTCTCTGCCACCTCCCCCGACTTGATCAGCGTTATATTCTACGTAGTAACTCATTTTTGCATTGCTCTCTTCTTCTTCTTCTACTGACAGCGTTTAAAGTGAAGTGTAACTGTCAACGTCCCGTACTCGAATGGTATATGAGTACCATATGTTGATCTCTTATATCTATTATTATATTTTGAAACGTATTGTTTAGCAATGGTATGTAATTTGGAGGTGCGAACTGTTTGACCATAGTTACACCGAACTTATACTTGGAGTTATCAAATGCCACTATACGTAAAAGTGATGCTTGTACATCACCTACAGTGTATGGAATGCAAATATCTGAGTAGACAAAAAGTTGATCTGATATAGCTCTTGCTAAACAAGCAGGCATGCTTCCTATAATTGTTGTAAATCGCGACTGCGGTAGCCTTTTTTCCTCCTTGCTGGCGCTATAAGTAAGTGATCATGAGGTTCAGGTATATTATTTATAGCACCCGCTAGATCTTTTAGACTGTCGTAGATACCCGATGGGAAAGAAGTATCACTGTATTCTAAATTTTCAACTACAGACAACTGTTCTATCGCATTTCTTTTCTTCTTCTTCTTCTTCTCTTGCTTCGATTCGTTATCATTAATTGCACTACTGCTACTAACCTTGGTAAATATTTCTTCGCACTCATCTTTTTGAATATGCAGCATAGTGCATGGTATATGTATTTCCGTTAATGCAACACTCCAGTTCCTAGTTAACCGAATCTCATGAGAAAGTTGAGTTTTGAAGCAAGATGTAGTGTTATCAGGTAAATATTTCATACTACTGTTGCTTGGTAGCACCAGATAAAATTCGTCGGAAGCCATGTTTTAGATTTCTACAATATCGTTTGCTTTTATCCACGAGTTAAATTTATCCGGATATCCAAGCAACTTCACAAATAATTGTTTATTTTCTCCTCGTCCTTTAGTCTTAATTTCTGGTTCAATTTTAAATTCCTTATTTGTGCTACACGGCCGTCACCGACACGAACGAGTTCTTCTGGATAAAAAAATCCATCAAATTTCTCGCCATTTAGATCAACGAGTTCGTACGTATGAAGATTCTGGCTGTGTGAAACTCTATGTACTCTAAAGATCTCTCTGTAGTTCTTCTCGTATCCTGTGTCGAAGGTGCCTTTTGCTTGACTGATGCGAACGTGCTCACCTACCCTGTATATACCTTCTCGAGACCTTCTGCGCTGATTAAGCGCTCTTTTCTGTAAATTTTTTCTAGCCACATCAGCATTTCGCATATTCACTACGGCAGGAACCATTTTTGTTCCACTGTGTAGTGTGTGATTGTAAGCATAAACAATATTTTGAATAACGTCAATATATCGATGTGTCTTTTTATGAGTGAAATATCTAAAAATTCTTTCTTTGAGGGTACGATTAAGACGTTCCACAACTGCGGCTTTAACATCAGGATTACGTGCAACTCGAAAATTTATATCATTCTTTTTTAAATATTTTTGAAATTCCGCACCGATAAACTCTTTGCCTTTATCTGTTTGTACGAGAACAGGGCGTCGACCATTGGCTCTCTTTAGGATTTTATCAAAAGCAGTTACAACGCTCTTGACACTTTTGTCGTATAATGGCTTAACCCAAGCGTATTTACTAAGAATATCTATTACAACAAACAGATATGCGTAGTTATCGTTGTAAGTTTTGAGAGATTGCATATCACACGAATCCATCTCCCAACAATCATCCACATTACTGACATTGTACATGAGTCTATGAAATTTCCTTCTAATAGGACGATGAAAAGTGTACGCATCCTGATTGCTTAACCAATTATTAACGTTATTAAGTTATTATTTTTTTTATTATTAACACGAATGAGGTTACGTGCACCTGCGTAGCCAGCCTCATGTTTAGTGTCAAAATATTGATTTTCATAACTCATGTTTACATATTATAAGTTAACCACTTATCTCCTGTTATTCGTGGTACAGATTTTTTCTTGCTCAAACGTTCGCTGTAACGCCTTGAAGCATCAAGTCTGGTACCTACGTCCAAAGTCTGAACGCTCTTGGAATTATTTCTTTTTCTTGAAGAAATTTTGTTCAAAGCACGTTTGAAATTTTCACTGATTGATAATACGATGGGATTACTTATAAATTTAGACGGGGTGTCAGACGAAGCTATAAAATTAGCAAGTTGAAATTTTCCAACTGGCTCCTCTTCTGCTGCCTTGCTCTGTACAACATCCTCCACCAAATCTATAATATTTTATTGAGGTATAACTTTATCGTCGATAATGACTGTGCCCGAATTATCCCATTTGATACGGTGAGGTACAGTTGATTTCCAATGGTGAAGCAATAAACGAGCTTTCCTTACAGAGCCCTTAGGTATACTAGTGAGAATCGCCTCATCAGACAAAGGATTCAAAGTGTCTTCATGTTCAATCTCTGGTCCAGCAGCAGTAGCATTGCCATCGGATAAAAGTTCTTGACGTTCTAACGTTTTAAAATGAAGATATCTTCTTAAAATCTGTAAATACCTTTGACATTTTTCTCGCTCATCTGTAATACTTTTTGAAAAAAGTATATCATGCATCTCAGCATCGAGGCGTGATAAGTTATCGCCTTTTGTCTGTGTACTCGGTAATTCCAAACCATTACTTGATTCGTCTGGCTGCTGCTGCTGCTGCTGCTGCTGCTGTTTCATTACACGGTCATATGTCTCCTCCGGTACAATAATCATTTTACGTGCATGTTCCATATTTAACTTTTAGAATTACCAAATATCCTCGCTACTAGTGCGCCAATTATAGGTGCAAGTAACATAGGCAGAAAAGCACCACCGTCTTGAATAATCACCCATTTCTTCTTTTTCCATTCATGGTCATTATTATTTCTACTAATCTTATTCAATAATTTACGCAAAACATTTTTATGTTTTCTCAATCTTGACTTGTGAGCATTTTTAATTTTCACCACACCTCGTAATACATTTAACGCGCACTCACATATACTTTTGATTAGTTTTTTATCAGCTGAACGAATTAAAGCTAAACGTTGTTGTCCGTCAGCGTGGCAAAGAGCATTTAATATTGCTACACACTTTTTCGTAAAATGTTTTGGTAAACAACCGCACTCAGTATTGCCAGCATCAGCATCAGCATCAGCGACAGCAGCAGCATCAGCACCAGCACCAGCACCACGTTGCCTTTTCCCTCTTCTAATAACTGCATTTTTGCTTCTCGATGCTTTCCCCCCCATCGTTGCACTCAGACTGATGGCTCAGCTACCTATACGCTACTTTTATCGGAATTTGTGTTTTGGCACATACACGTAGCGCAATCTATCATCGGGAAATATCCAAGTTCTGAAACGAAATTCCTCGCTAGTGGCCTGTTTCAAATCTAGCAGAAGATAACCATGTGCAGTTGATGTGCTATCAAGATATGCTTCTTGCAAAAATTTAGGATCTTCAGGATATACTTGACGTGCAAGATACTGAATTTGCGAACGATCTCGTGGATTTTTAAAAATAACAAGATAATTAGCGTTCAATGAAATATCACGTTGACCAGCTCCCTTGTGAAAAAGATTTTGTGTAATAAAAATTACACTTAAATTCTTGCGATGTACCCCTTCGTAAATAGATCAAGAATAACATTGTTCGAAGCTTCTCTTATTAAATCATCAATAATTAATAATTTTTTCTTATCATTGTCTTGTGAATAGTCTGAAGAAGGCTGGGGTAAACCTTCGTGAAATTCAACAATTTTCTTTTTGCTGCTTCCTCCTCCTCCTCCCGGTACAAAGTCTGATTCGTAAGTTGATTGCCATTCTGCGTAATAGAGCAGTATTTGATCAAAATTTGCATTACACATGAGTGGTAGATGCTGAAGAAAACGTTTGACAAAGACAGTTTTACTACAGCCCGTTGGGCCGCTAACAATGCAAGTGAACGGATGCTTAAATCGCGTATCCATTTTTGTAACACTAGTCAAAATCACTGCTGGATACAAGCGGGCGGGCGGGCGGTGGCGCGGCGCGGCGCGGCACACGTAAAAATAAGCTTATTTTACGTGTGCTGAAACATCAGCTAATTACCGCTATTCAAGCTAATACACGCGTCCTGTAAGCTAAGTAATGCCGCGAGTAAGCTGAGTTACACGCTGAAAATAAGCTGATTTTGTCAACAAGCAGTCTCATCGATGGCAGAAGCTATACTGAGTGTTATTAATGTATGTAGGGAACCTTACATATTAGAAATAGGAAAAGATATATTTTATTTTTTATTTTTATTTTTTATTAATACTTAATACATAATATTATTGTACAAAAGTTAAATATTCTTATGGCCAAAAGGTATAGACTTTCGTGAGGTGAGCTATCGTCGTTTTTTCAATACAACACAGCAAGTTTTCGATTCCTCGCGCGTTACAACTTCGTGTATTTTAGTTCGTCTGATAGCCTTAAATTTTAATCGTATTTTATTACATTCATCGTTCATTTTTTCAGATTCTTGATCATCGGTTGCAAAGGCGTCATTGACTAAATTCTTAATACTATCGAAATTTATTTTTATACTAATAATCGTTGATTTCGCGATTTTCGGATTTTATTCGATCAAAAGTACATTCCTACATCTCTCGAACCTCGTATCCTAAAGATTTCATTTTTTCTATTTTTCGTCAAGTATTTTCATAGGCTTCATCCATAGTTTTTCCGTAAGCCATTGTTTTATCCCTTTTTCTATCGAAACAAATTGGACAACCGTCCGTGTTTCAGACAGTAAAAATCTATCCACACGAAATCCTTCAGGTAACATAAATTCACGCGCTCTCCTGGCGTGCACGATTTCTCTACNTTCTCGACCAATCTCACGTTCACACTGTACTAACCATTGTAGTGATTTTTGCGAGTGCTTATCAGCACGACGATATCCGGCTGTAGGAATAATACCAATAGTCTTTTCGCGTAAGAAATTTTTTCTGTATATAACAGATCTTGCTGAAGCTATTGTCGTAGCCTCTGTAAACGGACAAGTATTACCACATTTAACGAAAATTTGATGAAATGCCATACATGAAAGTCTTAGAATTTCTCCATCCATGCGGCAATATTCGACTATTTCTCGTTTGAAATCAAATTCATAAGTATCGCGATTCTCCTCATACCAAGTAAAAAATTTTTCTCGCTCCGCTGCGGACATCGAATTAGGCGCATAGAAAGCTGCATCAGGTAACGGGCCAATATAATTTTGATTATCTAGTGTATTAAAAAGATGCGGAAAATAACCCTTTTTACTAGCTGGAGGTAGAGCAAAAGCTTGAGGAAGAGCGCTCAACTTCATATGAAAATAGTTTAAGCTGTCAATAAATTTCGTTTTTCCGCATTGAAGCATAATTATATTTTGACCGTTCAAAATTACATTAGGTACTGCTTTTGTATTTTCAACGATTTCTCGCAAAATAAATTGCGCATCGAATCCGCGCGAATTGTGAGCAATGCAGATAATTTGACCGAACGATGTTTTTTCGCAATCCCACCAATTCTCTCACAGGATCATCTAGAAATATATATTCTCGTACCCCACACGTATGACAAAGTACATTCATATTTTGCTCTAACATACAATAGTAGTAGGGGCAACACTGTTACTGCGCCATGCGACTCCTGCGCCACCGAATACCGGTCGATGGTAACAGGAATCTGCAAAACTGTTTTACCCTCTGTTTTACCCCCTCTGTTTTACCCTCTGATTTACCCTCGCAGCCCGCGTGGACCCCCTCTGTTTTATCCTCGCAGCCCACGTGGACGCTGGCGCTCGCAGCCCGCCGATGGGCCTCACGCATAAGGGAGAGGGGATTTTTTTCTTATATTAGCAGAAATATTAATTATTGAATACTCATTTAGATAGTATTTTTTGTATTTATTAAAATCCTTATTAAATAAGTATACAATATATTGTATTACAACTAAAAGACACACACGAAAAATTATTATACTCTTATAAGTAAAACGCAGCTAAAAAACTTAATTTGTAATATAATAGGAATAATTTGTAATATAAAAAACTTAATTGTTAATATAATAGGAATGCAAATTTCTTGTATGTAAATTTAACCTTATACGTACACTAAATGTATAGTACCTATAATCGAACTTCGAGACAAAAACTTACTAGGAACAAATAGCGTTAGAATTAAGTACATTATAGAAAATATGAAAACCTTATAGTAGCAACAATTATAAAAAATTCGCAGATACCGCAATAAACATTAAGTTTAAGAAAGCAAGGGAAGCTAGGACTAGCATACACTCATCCAGTACACTCGCAATATGAAATTGCGTTGTTAATACATGAATAGGTAAGATATCAAAAAATTCTTAAAAATAATCCTATACAACAAAACGTTAAAAAATCCTTAATGCTAGTCTAAATTGATAATATGAATGCAATAGTAGCATTTTTCCAAAGCTTAAATAAACTCTATTAAATTATTGCCAAGATTTTTTAAATAAACATCACGGCTCCCTTTCACCTCTCCCTCCAGCTTCGCAAGTACAGTCGCATCTTCCACCAGCAACTTGCTGACTCGTGCAGGTAAAAATACGTCAAAGCTGCTCTCCAGCTCCGCAACAATTTTCACGCCAAATCTCGTCTTAATCTTCTTGATTCTTGTCACTTTGTATTGCTTAATTTCCAAATCTGACAGCTTCTTTGTGGGCAGGTATGCTGCAGATGTAGCCACTGCGTTGATTGAATCCATGCTGTAAATAAACATAATATATATTATAAATATCATGCTAGCGATATATGCTTTTCGTGTAGCGCGCTCATTATACTTACATTTTAATTTAATCACTCGGGATTCGATTGTAGACCACCGTACCGTTCGGACGTGCTTGTAAACAGAGCTCCCAAGTTCGCGAGTTCTATACAGTGTGATTAGCGGTATACAATCTTATTTAGTGAAAATCAGTGAATTTTATACCTAGTGTTATAAATAAGGGGAGATCTGATGAGTGCCTCCACTCCAGGGGGTGCTCATCCCCCTGATAACAATCTTCAAAGTCAACAACATGGAAAAATTAATTACGCCAAAGTCTCCCAAAGTTTAAATTTCCCTAAACGTGATCAAGCTATTGTTTTACAAGCAGTTAGTGGTTATACAGTTAAAGAATATGTAAGTGAAATACTGAAAATAACTGATAAAGAAAATATCAGATTTGTCTCAAGAATCTCAAATGGCAGAGTTTGTATCTATCTCTCGTCAAAGAAAATCGTAGATGAACTAGTGGAAAAACACCAGAAAATAAAACTAGGCTCCACAGAAATAAATATCTGTCCGTTAAAACTTCCGTCTAAAAGAATAATTATCTCTAATGTTTACCCAGAGATCCCACATTACTTGATCGAAAAAGAACTCAACGACAGACAAATAAGAATTGACTCAAGCATATCATTCATTAGAGCCGGCATGCCTGATCTCGGCATTCAGCATGCATTTAGTTTTCGAAGGCAAGTTTATATCAACCAAGAAGACGTAGATAAAATTCCGAAATCAATTCCGATTAATTTCGAAGACATGCAATACTGGATTTTTCTCTCTACAGACGGCTTAACTTGCTTTATTTGTAAAAAAGCAGGTCACCTAGCTAAACATTGTCCTATAAACAGTCAACAAAATTCAGAAATTCCTCAAACTCCTGCCAATGTAGATCAAGACACCGTCGAGGAGTATACCGACGAAGAAATGTATACAGATGACAAACTACAGAACAACGACGCACTACCTTATGTTGATATAAACACAGACGATCATTACAAAACAGGCTTTCCTGCTCTCAAGGATCATAACACTACGCTCAAGAAACGACCGCTTTCATTATCATCGGCATCGACGTCTGATATAAATAATACTCCTGAATACATTTCTGACACGGATTCAAGCATTGCCTCACTATCTGTAATAGACGAAGAGGAAAAAAATCGAAATATAAATCCATCCGAGAAAACTGGTATCTTCAAAACTCCTAAACCTAGCCATAAGAATAAAAAGATGAAAACTAAGGAAACCAACAATGCTACAGACTTCTCTAGTATACTTTCCCACGTAAAAGAAAATATCGAACAAAATCAAGATAGATATGGACTCAATTATTCTAACTTTACACAACTTTTAAATGGCATCCATAACAAGACAATGGATTCAGAAACCATAAAGCAGCTACCAGTGGACTCCAGTACATTAACAGCTATGATGAGAGAACTATACCCTCTTCTAGAAGATAGGAATTTAAAAAGCAAGTTTACAAAACTAATAAAAAAAATAGAAAAAATAGAAGCCGATGTTTGAGTTCGCCTGATCATTGGCGAGAGAGAGAGAGACCTGGCTTTTGAAGAATATTAATGAACCTCAGAAGCTTGGAAAATTTGTGTATTAAGAAATTAATTTGTTATTTTTCTGAGTTATTTCATAATTATACCAAAATAATATTTTTTTTTTAGGATCAATCGAGAAAAGGTTCGAGATTCTGGCAAACGAATAACGTCCAGATATTTGGAGAGTCTACATCAAACATATTAATGCGGTTTATTCAAGAAGGAAAATTTCGAAATGATAGCTAGTGGAAAAGCTTTGGAAACGCACTACAATTACGCTAAGCGGAGTGCATGAGAAAAAGCAGATTTGTTGCGAGGCGTAAAAGAAGAAGTTTCGACATATTGCTACTGCAAGGAGGACTTTAGCTTTCCGGGATTTTTTATATTATTAGGCTAAATGCATGGTATCGAAGGGGAATGGCTTTGTAAGGGTTAAGCTCTGCGAGGGCTCCGTACGACTTACGTTAGGAATCAAAAATATCGGCCTTGGCCGGGTATCTTTATTTTCTTTTGTGTATAATACTAGTTTGCAGAGATTTTAACGCGAAAGAAGCTAAATAAAATATCTTTTGCAGAGTTGAAAAACTGACTGGCTATCCGCAAATTTTAGAAGCCATGGGAGCCAAGTCGAAAAGTTATGGCAGGAATGCGTTATTGAATGGCAGGCAGGATGTTGATGAATCGATCTACAAATTCACTCAATATATAGGAGAAAAAAAGAACAAATTGTTCCCTGTCTAAAATCAGCAAGCTGAAAGGCCGGAATGGTAAATACTAAAATTTGATAATGTTTTTGTAATATCAATCTTGCCTAAAATAGTAGTAGGGGCTAGACTGCTACCACGTCCATGCGACTCCACTGCATCCTAAAATAAAAGCTCAACCGAATACCGGACCGGATGTAACAGGGACTGGCAGGCTCTGTTTTACCTCGCGGCTGGGCCCGCTCTGCTTTTACCCTAAGCGCTGGGTCCGTCTCTCTGTTTTACCTAAGCGCTGACACCAGACCGTGCCGTGTCTATTGATGCCGCCGCGTCTAAGCTGTCCGTTTTACCTAGGCGCTGGGTCCGCCAGCGTCTACTTGTCTGCAAATGGGCCTTTTACCCTCTCACACCTGCGTCTAGCTGTTTTACCCTCTTGGCAGGCCCGCCGTCGGGCCGTTAGCGATAGCCGTCCGCGTCTAGCTGTCGCTAGTGACATAGGCCCGTCTAGCTGTCGCTGTTTTACCCGTAGCGCTGGTCCGCCAGCGTCTAGCTGTCTGCAATGGGTCCTTTTACCCTCTCACGAACCCGCGTCTAGCTGTTTTACCTCTTGCAGCCGCCGTCCGGGCCTTAGCGAATACGTCCGCGTCTAGCTGTCCTAGTGAATAGGCCGCGGTCTAGGCTGTCCTTGTTTTACCCTAGCGGCCTGGGTCGCAGCGTCCTAGCTGTCTGCAATGGGTCGCTTTTTACCCTCTGCACTAACCCGCGTCCTAGCTGTTTTACACGACTCGTGCAGCGCGCGCCGTCGGGCCTGTAGCGATAGACCGTCGCGCGTTAGCTGTCCATAGTGAATAGCGCGCGTCTAGCTGTCGCTGTTTTAAGACGTAGCGCTGGGTCCGCCAGCGTCCTAGCTTCTGCAATGGGTCCTTTTATAGACGCCTCTCACACCGCGTGCTAGCTATGTGTTTTACCTCTTGGCAGCCCGCCGTCGGGCTTAAGCGATACCGTCGCGTACTAGCTGTCGGCTAGGTGAATAGCCATGCGTCTATGCTGTCTGTTTTACCCTAGCGCTGGTCCGCCAGCGTCTAGCTGTCTGCAATGGGGTCGCTTTTAAGCCTCTCACAACCCGCGTTCTAGCTGTTTTAAAACCCTCTTGCAGGGCAGCACGCCGTCGGGCATTAGGCGATAAACGCCTCGCGTCTAGCTGTCCTAGTGAATAGGAACTGGTGTGCTTGGAGAAGAGGAGGGGGCCAGAAATTTTTTTTTTTTTTGCAGTACAAATACGAATTATTATATCCATGAATTCGTAAGAATATATTTTTTATTATCCTTAAAATCCTTACATGAGTATACAATATATATGTATTATAAAAACTAAATGATATACAAAAACTTATTATATTCTTATAAGTAAAACCGCAGACAAAACTTATAAGGAAGCAAATAAGCGTTAGAGACTACGTACTATTATAATAGAGCACCTTATATGTAGCATTAATTATATAATCGGCAAGATACTATAGTAGGCATTAATTATAATATTCGCAAGATACGCGCAACTAACATTAGTTAAAAAAACTAACAGGGACAGGCTAGGATGAGGATAACTCATCGCATTAAGCACTTGTAAAATAAAATATACATTGTGTTGTTAATACATATATGGTAAGATGTAAAAAATTTTTTTTATAAAAATAACTAAAAAATCAACGTTAAAAACTTATTAAGAATACATATTTAAGTTAAGATAAATAATGCTAATTCAAAATAATACTTTATTCGCGATAAAAAAATTTTTAAATGTTTAAATAAACTCTATTAAATTATTTCCGAGATGTTCTTAATAAACATCACGGCTCTTCACCTCTTCCCTCCAGCTTTTCAGTACACTCGCACTTCCGAGTAACTTGCTGACTCGCGCAGGTAAGAATACGTTC
>CM053170.1:26633435-26689268 GCA_012977825.3 Pteromalus puparum
ACGTCAAAGCTGCTCTCCAGCTCCGCAACAATTTTCACGCCAAATCTCGTCTTAATCTTCTTGATTCTTGTCACTTTGTATTGCTTAATTTCCAAATCTGACAGCTTCTTTGTGGGCAGGTATGCTGCAGATGTAGCCACTGCGTTGATTGAATCCATGCTGTAAACAAACATAATATATATTATAAATATCATGCTAGCGATATATGCTTTTCATGTAGCGCGCTCATTATACTTACATTTTAATTTAATCACTCAATGATGAAGTATCAGATGAGTAATTTAAAGAAGAATCAGATGAGTAATTTGAAGAAGAATCAGATGAGTAATTCGTATACATCAACAGTCTGAAGCGTGTTTCTTGTCTCAGTGTCCACAACCAATTTTTTACTGCGTAAACGTTTTGCAGCGCGCAGTTCTTTTTGCAGCCAGGAAGGAGATGGTTACATACGATGGGGCTTCTGAATCCCGGTGTTTTTAGAGATGGACAACCAAGACTTTCTAGATTTTCAATATATGGAAAATAGGGTTGCAACCATTGTCTTTTTTGCTCACCCTTTACCCATATAACTACGTTTCTTGTTGGTGAGATGTCTAAAATGTTGGAACAAACTTCGGCCAATTTGTTATATAGTACATTACCATCACCCCAGTTTAATCCGTGAAATGAATATTTTAACCATAGATTAGTAGACTTTACAGCATTTGAAAAATCGTTCCAAGAGTGAGGTGGTTGAAAAACTACAAGTTGTGGCACTACAGACGGTTCATTAGGTTCCACATAAGCTAACTCTTTGAAAATGAATCCTCCGCTCTCACCTTTGAAACCTTGACAATCCACAATTAAATCCATATTTCTATTAAAATAATATTTCATATTATAGAAAAATACGTACTTATATGTATATATAAATCATAAGGATATATAATATACTTACCAAATGTTAGTACAGCTGACAAACAAGGTAGAGGAAAATGTAACTCAGTTTGGAGTAGAGCACTGCTTGAATATCCAGAGGAAAATGTAACTTACTACGGAGAAGAGCACTGCTTAAATATCCACGAAACTTTTACCCCCTCTGCTACAAAGCTTTTCAGATGCGTTTCCCATACCCTCGTAGCAAAGCATAATGTCGCCGCTGATCCTTCGTCTGCAGCTCTCGATAATGAAGCGCTGCGTGTCCTCCACCAAGATGGTGCACCGCTGTGGTCTAGCGCGTTTTTACATGCGTTTCCCATAGTCGCACACGTATAGTAGCAAAGCATAATGCTCCTGCCACTACCTCAGCGTTTCCTCGCACGCAGGCTCTCACTCGGATAGTAGCAAAGCGTAATGTCGTCGGTCTGCAGCCTCTCGATAGTGAAGCGCTGCATGCCCTCCGCCAAGACGGTGTACCGCTGCAGGCTAGCGCGTTTTTTTTTTACACACGTTTCTTATACCCTACATGTATAGCAGCAAAGCATAATGTCGCCACTGACCTTGCGTTTCCTCGCACGCAGCCTCTCACTAACGACTGTTTACCCCTCGATCTGCTCGATATTTTCGGCAGAGATAGCACGGGATCCTTTGCAGCGAAGATTTCCCATCCCCCCTACATATTTCTATACATTTTCATTACCCCCACTATATGGACAACATGCTAAAATACTAACCCCTTTCGCATGTGAGCGAGAATCACCCCCACTCACTATTTTTTAGAGTATTTAAGCTAGATTAGAGCACTGTGAGATCGGGTTTAGTCTGCTAAAAGATCATATGTGTTTATAGCGGAATATTAATAGTTGTTGTTAGAGCAAGAACTATCATTATTATTATTTTTGATAATATACAGGTATGAAATAAATTAATTTGTTCTTAAAATTCAATGAATAGTATTTTTGCAATGAAATGCTCCAATATTTTGCGTCGCGCGTTTCTTTCTTAATCCCTGGATAGATAAGGCTACCCAAAGATAATTGGTTCCAGCGCAAGGAATCTATTTAAGTAGTCCTGCAGACTGATGCCATTCAAACCGCGACTGTCGGGACAGTAACATCGGGAAATAACTGTTAGTTATACGCGCGCGCGCGTGTGTGTGTGTTTGTTATAACACCAAATGTAGTGTGCCAACGAGTGGAACAGAGGAATTATCGACATGTCCAATAAAGTAAGTTGAATTTTTAATTTTTTTTCATATTTCTGAATTCTCTCTCTCTCTCTCTCTCTCTCTCTCTCTCTCTCTCTCTCTCTCTTCTGCTCTCTCTCTCTCTCTCTCTCTCCTGCTCTCTCTCTCCTGCTCTCTCTCCTGCTCTCTCTCTCCTGCTCTCTCTCTCCTGCTCTCTCTCCTGCTCTCTCTCCTGCTCTCTCTCCTGCTCTCTCTCCTGCTCTCTCTCTCTCTCTCTCTCTCTCTCTCTCTCTCTCTCTCTCTCTCTCTCTCTCTTTTTCTCTCTCTCTCTCTCTCTCTCTCTCTCTCTCTCTCTCTCTCTCTCTCTCTCGCTCTCTCTTCTGTTCTCTCTCTTTTTTCTCTAACATATTATTAATTTTTGTTTTAGTTTTTATAGAAAAATCTCGACTTGATGTGGAAGTTGATCTGAATGATCTGAATGCAGTGGACAAGGTAAAAATTATATTTCGACAATTTTTATATTTTAAAAACATTTTATACATAATAATTAATAAAAAATTTTTTGTTTCAGAATAATCTTAACTACACGTTAGGATTGGATTATATATTGGTGGATGCTGATACCATGAAGAGGCGGGAATCACCTAGCACAGCAGCAGCCCCAACGTCAGCAGATTGTCTTGAATTCGACAGACTATTCGATATCCATCAAATGAAGAATAACATGTTTGAAATGTATGAAGAAGATATGGCCGATTATTGCGAAGAGCTGGATAAGTTCTTGTATAAAGAGCTGCAGCAACAGCCCGAGCAAGAGTTGCTGCAGCAACAAGAACATCCGCCGCAGCAGCAACAGACTGATCAAGAAGTGTTGTGGCTACTACTACAGCCTCAGCAGCAGGAGGAAGTGCTGCAGCAGCAACAACAGCCTCAGCTCCAGCAGCAAAATGAACAGCTGCTGCTGCTGCCTGAACATCAGCTAGAGCAGCAACAGCAGATCCAAAATGTACAGTAACCAAAGCAGAAGCAGCCTAGGAAAAGGCAACAAAAAAGCAGCAGGAACCTATTGTCATTGATACCATCAAAATAACGGATGCCATATCAAAACCTTTATCTACGATACAGCAGCAAGATATACTAAATCAAGAGATACTAACAGAAATGAAAAAACAGAATCGACTATTGGAAATGTTTTTGCAGACAACAGTAGCAAAAATAACAGCAACCCCGACAGCAACAGCAACGACATCAACACTGGCAGCAACAGCAACGACGACAACAACAACAACAAAGAAGGGTGCAAAAAGAAAGGTGCCTACTCCATTGACCGCGAAAAATACTAATAAAAAATGTAAAAATGAGAAAATAGAACCGGAAAAAATTTTACTAGAAATAAGTAAGATTACATCGAATGCTCTGTCTCTCATAAATAAAGAAAATATAAATAATTAATATATGATTATTAATAATGTACTGGCTTTTTTTTTTAAATTATTATATTAAAAGAAAAATTATAAATGTATATTTGTACATTTATTTTAGAAAATTATCCCACAAGCACACACACACACACACACACCTTAATTGAAACTTTGAATCCCGAAAATTCCTGCCAGCGTCGATCGTTGGTTAACTGAGGCCGACGCACATGCGCTGAACATGGGTGTACAGCGCATGCGCGTCAGCTCTGGATATCCTCAATTAACCGGCGATCGGCACTGGTGGGAGTTTTTAATTACCGGTAGGTCTACACATTTCCATACAAAGTTGCATTTCTCCCCCTCCCTCTTTCTCTCTCCACAACAATTTTGAGTGTGCATTGCGCATTTTATTGCAGCATTACATTTTTTAAAGACTAATTATATTATTTGAATAATTTATGTATAGACTAACTGTGTATGAACTAATTTATTTCATATATTATTTGTTAGAATCAAAATGGAAAATATCATAGCTGAATGTGTACAACTAGCCAAGCTCTTAGAAGAAGCTGAAAAATTATTACATTCTACTTTTACTAATTCAACAACATTAGCACGATGGAATAATCAATTTATTTCATCACTTAAGATGTTTCGTAAAGTATTGAAGTATAAGAGGCTTACGGTTCAAGAAAAACAAAGTATTTTATGTACTACAGCAAAAATAGAATGTTTAAAAGCTAAATTTGAGGTTATGGTTAGCAGAAAAAGTGGTGGGGGATTACAAGTACAAAATAAGAAAAAAATCGTTGATCGTGTGCGTTGGATACGCATCATGGGACTCATGGGACAAGCTAGAAGAGTGTGANTACTAAATTTTTACAAGATGCCGCAATATTATTTTCTCGAAAAATGAAAAATATATTGCTTACAAATGATAAAGCTTTCAAAGTAAATACTGTTTTATCATGTAAATTTGTAAAAATATGTGTTAAACAAGGTGTAGAAGAAGAAGAAGAAGAATGTATCGAGACTAAACATTTTAATACACAAAATCATGAAATTTTATCTGCTACATCGTTAATCGAATGGTTTAAGTCTAATGTCGCACAATCTCTACTTACAGATCTTGAGGAATTTCAGGAACGCGACTCTGGTTGGACTCTACATTCGATTGAAAACATACAGATAAACATAAACAAATTTAATCCAATGCGTACTGGTAGCTCTTATATACCTTTACCAAAATTTATAGAAAAAAGAAGAGCTTACGTCAACGTTAAAAATTTTGACAACAAATGCTTTATATGGGCAATTTTATCAGCCTTGTATCCTGTAAATCGTAAAAATCATCCAAATAGATTGAGTCATTACATTAAATATGAACATACAATAAATTTAAAAGGTATTGAGTTACCGGTATCATTGAAAAAGATACCGATTTTTGAAAAGCAGAATACTACAATTTCAATAAATGTTTTCGACTTAGAAAACAAAAACATTGTACCACTCTATTTAACATCATGCAAAAAGAAGCATCACATAAATCTTCTTTTACTAACGAGAGAACATGATGAGCCTGTACCAGAATCACATTATATATATGTAAAACATCTTTCACGTTTAGTTAGGAATGATTTAAGCAAAAATGGAAAAAAACTTTTTGTATGTGATAGATGTTTGAATTATTTTTTCAAAGAAGATAATTTAACGAGACATGAAGAACATTGTAAAAAAATAAATAATTGTAGAATTAGACTTCCTAGTGAAAATAATAATGCAATAATGTTTAAAAATCATCGTTATAGTGAAAAGTTACCTTTTATAATATATGCAGACTGTGAGTGTTTGCTTAAACCAATAAGACAAGATGTAAAAACTAATACTAGACCAGTACAAAACCATGAAATTTATAGTCTTGGATACTATCTTAAATGTAGCTACAATGACTCATTATCAAAATATAAATTTTATAGAGGTCCTGATGTCTCAAGATGGTTTGCTGAACAGTTAAAAGTCAATGAAGAACAAATAAGTACTTTATATAAAAATCCTGTACCCATCTCAGTTTTATCAGAAGTTGAAATAACAGATTATTATAGTTCAAAAACGTGTCATATTTGCAAAAAAAAATTGAATGATGATGACAAAGTACGTGATCACTGTCATCTTACTGGAAAATACCGAGGACCAGCACATAATAGCTGTAATCTAAATTATCAAGATTCAAAAATAGTACCAGTGGTGTTTCATAATTTAAGTGGATATGATGCACACTTTATTATATCTGATGTATCAAATCATTTTCCAGGGCAGATTGATCTTCTTCCTCTGACAAAGGAAAAATATATATCATTCACTAAACATGTGGAAAATAGTAAAATCAAATTTAGATTTTTAGATTCGTTTCGATTTATGCCTTCATCACTAGAAAAATTAGCATCATATCTACAGGATTACAAAATTGTTAATAAAGAGTTTAATGATCTCAGCAGAGAACAAGTTGAGCTCTTAACGAGAAAAGGTGTTTTACCCTATGAATATATAAGTTCATGGGATAAGTTAGAGGAGTGTGAATTGCCAGAAAAAGAAAACTTTTTCAGTGTACTTAATGATTCACATATATCTGATCATGATTATAAACATGCACAAAATGTGTGGAATACATTTAATTTGCAAACACTTGGTGATTATTCTGATCTCTATATGAAAACTGATGTCTTGTTGTTAGCAGATGTTTTTGAAAATTTTCGAGACCAGAGTATAAAAGTTTACGGCCTCGATCCTGCACACTACTACACTACTCCAGGCTTTTCTTGGGATGCAATGCTAAAACATACTGGTATACAATTGAAACTCTTAACAGATATTGACATGGTACTGTTTGTGGAGCGAGGGATCAGAGGTGGTTTAAGTCAGTGCTCAAATCGTTATGCAGCAGCCAACCATAAATACATGTGTGAAAATTATAATAAGGATGAGAAGAATCAGTATTTGATTTATTTAGATGAAAATAATTTATATGGACATAGCCTTTCACAGTATCTCCCCTATGATGAATTTGAATGGCTTGAAAATTATGAAAATTTTGAGTTATTTTCCATTGCAACAGATGCTTCTCATGCTTATATTTTAGAGGTTGATTTGGATTATCCTAGCGAACTACATAACGCTCATAATGATTTACCATTCTGTCCTGAACATGCAAAACCTCCAGGTTCTAAGCAAGAAAAACTTTTAGCTACCCTACATCCTAAAAGAAATTACGTTATTCACTATGTAGCTCTAAAACAGGCTCTCTCGAATGGGTTGCAACTTCGCAAAATTCATAGAGTTCTAAAATTCAAACAATCACCATGGCTCAAGTCATACATAGATTTAAATATCAGTCTGCGAGCATTAGCAAAAAATGAATTTGAAAAGAATTTTTTCAAGTTAATGAACAATGCAGTGTTTGGTAAAACGATGGAAAATGTTAGAAAACGTGTTTTAGTCAAGCTCATGAGTAAATATGATGGAAGATATGGTGTTGAAGCTCAAATTTCAAAGCCAAATTTTCATAGCAGTGCAATATTTAATGAAAATTTAGTTGCTATACAAATGAATAAGACTGATATATGTATAGATAAACCAATTTATGTTGGTCTTACAGTTCTAAATCTCTCCAAGACGCACATGTATGATTTTCATTATAATTATATGCAAAAAGTATACAAAAATAACTTGAAAATACTTTATACGGATACTGATAGTCTAATATATGCTATTCAATGCAATGATTTTTATGAAGATATGAAAAGAAATATCCACATGTTCGATANTACTTTATACAGATACTGATAGTCTAATATATGCTATTCAATGCAATGATTTTTATGAAGATATGAAAAGAAATATCCACATGTTCGATACATCAGATTATCCTGCAGATAATTTATTTAACATGCTGCGCGTTAGTAAGAAAATTGTCGGACTCATGAAGGATGAGTGTAATGGTGAGATTCTCACTGAATTTGTTGGATTAAGAAGCAAAATGTATAGTACGCGTGTTAATAATCAAGATAGTATGAAAAAATTAAGGGTATTAAGGCTTCAGTTGTGAAGAAAACCATTGAATTTAACGACTACTTGGACTGTTTAAAAAATTTCTGCATTCAGAGACGAGAGCAGTATGCTATAAGATCAAAACTTCATAACGTCGAGACCATTAGACAGAGAAAGATCGCTCTCAGTCCTTATGACGATAAAAGATTCCTTCAAGAGAACAGTACTGACACGCTTGCCTGGGGTCATTACAACATACTGCAAAATGGGTAAGTTCAAATTATTACTACATGTATTTTATACACGAAATTCAATTTTGAAATGTTTGATTCTAATAAAAAGAAGTGTGTACGATTCGAGGAAGAGTCAACCATTCACTTGATGTACACGTGGAAATTTGCGCATCATGAAGCTCGATGTGGGAAATGGGAGGAGGCAGCACGTGATCGAGAACGATTTAGGAGAAGAATTGTACAAAAAAATGAAATTATAATGCCAGTACTTTTGAAAAAATTGAAGGAAATGTAAAATAAATGAATAACAAACAGCATATTTTTTTCACCGATTTATTTTTCATTTACATATCACTCTTATTTATCCAACTATTGTGAGTCGTGTCAAAACCTAGCCATTTAACGTAAAGTCTATTACCACTTTTTTTCAAAACCTTCTCAATTAAATAGACATCTGGATATTTCGTCTTGAGAAGCTCTTCCTTATAGAATCCTCCGGCTATTGGCTTGTCTTGATAATCCTTGAGATGATAAGTGTAGGGCTTTGTAGGTGAAACTCGCGTTATTGTAAAGACTTCAGTTGACCAATTGGGTGTATAGCCTTTATCGAACACCTCCTTGTTTCTGCTTACGCGTACTTTATCTCCAACTTTTAATTTAGCTCCTTTAAACAGATTGATGTTTGGCTTTCTAATTCGATTAAGTATATGATTAACTTTGTCTTTATTCACTTTTGCAAGTTTCATTCCTATTGTTCGATGTCGGCTATTATTGTACTGTAAAGTTAAATTTTGTAAAATGTCTAACCATTTGTAGGTACCACGTAGACTAAATAACTTCTACATCTTACCTTTCAGAGTACGATTGAAACGCTCGCAAATTGATGCTTTAAGCCTACTATAAGTGGAGTATAGATGAATTTTATAACTTTTCATTAGTTTATCAAAATCTTTATTATAAAATTCTTTTCCACGATCTGTTTGCAAATTCTTAGGTACTCTTTTTTGCACTAGTATTGATTTCATAGCTTGAGCTACACATTTTCCAGTTTTTTGTTTTACTGGAACAGTCCAAGCATACTTTGAAAATACATCAATGACAGTGAGCAGGTACTTGAAACCTTTGTTTTGCTTTGCATATGGTATCATTTCAACAAGATCTGCCTGCCAAGTTTCGTCGATATCTTTAACGAGAAAAGAACGACGTGGATAATTACGCCTGGCAGGTTTATGAAGTGCCTCCACTAGTCCTGCTTTCATGCTGATTTATTAGTTTATTTACTGTAGAATACAAAATTCGTAACTTCTCTTGTAAATCTGATAGCGTATTATCCTAACGTCCTAACTAATTCAGCCTCAATTTTCGTGACTTTATTATTTAACACACTCTTAGTAGTCTGGGAATCTTCGACAATTTTGTCAGCTCTTTGTTTGATCAGCTTTTTCACAGACTCTAAATTTACAGCATCATATTGCTCTATAGCATTAGCTACATTACACAGTTTTCGATTCTCTAAATCAAAATCTCCATTACTAGTCAGCTTGAATCCTGGTCCTGTCGGTCCACGAGCTGCGTCTGCGTGGACCAATCGACGTCCAAACACATCGATGCTCATTTTCATACTGAATTATTATTACACAATTATTCCAGCTTCACGAAGCTCCTCAATGATTGATTGTATTTCATTAATATGGTTGTTATTGCCAGCGGATGTTTCAGCTAAAAGTAATCTTAAACGATCAACAAGCTCGTTTGGATCATCCCAATAAATGTAATCAGTATTAGTGTTTGCACGAGCAATCTTATATGACGTAAGTCCCCGTCCGCTTTTACCAATCTTGAGAATTTTACTTACAAAATCAGTATACTTCTTACTCGTATTTTCACGAATATCTTCCTCTGCATTATAGTATTTTCTGTGTGCATTTGTATCTTTTAAGATTGTAGCATAATTTTTCTTATCATTATCAGTGATTAAAGTATCATCGGGATATTTCTTCAACAATAACTCAACTAGACCTGAAGCTTTTTCATACTCTTTATTACCTATGACTATTTTTGCTTCCTTCCTAAGGAAGCCTTGTAATAGTAATTTTTGGAGTTTATCTAAAAACGTGTGGGAAGTGTGTTTTGATGCATTTTAAGTCGAAAAATGGTGTTTTTGGAAAATGTCTGTATGGATGTATGTGTGTGTGTGTGTGTTCGGATGTATACGCCTGTTATCTCAGCTTCTACTTAGTGGATTTTAACCCACCAAGTCTCATTTTCTTTGTTTTTACGAATACTCGGCGGGATAACAGTCCGTTTTTACATTTTCTGGACCCGTTTTTTTTTTAAATCGATTTTTTAGTTTTGCGATTTTAGTTTTTTCCCATAAAGTTGTTGGAAAAGTTGATGGAAGTAAATTGCTTAATATGTACATGAAAGAGAATAAAATTACCTATCTTTTTACCGCGGAAAATTTATATTACCGTTCGTCGTTTTTTTATTACACACCATAAAGTGCAATTTTTTTAAATCGTTATAACTCGAAAACTAAATGTCAAACCTTTCTAAAAAAAAACATGATTATTGAAGGTTATTAGAACCATACACCACTTCAATTTTAAGTCATTTTATCAGGCGGATCCTGAGAAAAACTTAAAAAACTGAAAAAAGTCGTTTTTCTGCGTGACGCGATAACTGGAGTAAAAAAGCATTAATCAAGTTCAAATTTTAGATTTAGTTAGCATTATATAGCACTTTGATCCCTATGTTTGGGTTGTTTACGAAACCAATTAGTTTCAAAGATATTGAGCTTCAAAATTTTTTTTTCTTACCCTGTATACTATGAATCGTTTTTTTTACGTGACGCGATTTTTTCTTTTTTCTTTTTTCTTTTTTAACTGTTGCTGTTGCTGCTGGAGATAAATTTCTTTCACTTACATTAATGAGCTTTTCTAGAGGTTTCACAATCGGCTTGAACGAATCGTTCAACATCTTATCTACTTTTAAATTGTGTAATTTTAATGAATCGTACTTTCTTTTCACAGCGTTTCGAGCTATCTCAACTTCACGCAGGACTGCAGTTTGTTGATTAAAATCAGACATCTTGATAGTTTAGAGTCTCACAACTGAATGCTAAATTTCGCCCATATTCTGTATATTTATTACAAACTGATTAAAACCTTTTCTATACCGACCATCATTAATATGACGATCTTTGTCTATGACGAGAGAACTATGATTGCCATCATTCCAGCACATTGAGTAAATATCTTTGAAACGTTGATATGTCATATCCGTATTAACGTGATCGTTGTAAACATGTTTCAAATTCATATCATCTTGTCGAAAAATTACCAACAAATTCACATTATCACGTACACATTATCACATACTAAGTGTTTCGGTACTTCGCATGCTTCTCACATGCAATATCGTCAAAAACAAAAATTGAATTTGGTTGAGCTTCATCGGGTGATACGACAAGATCATGTTCACTAAAGGGTAAGTACTTGATTCCCTCCAAAGGCTCGATAAGTTGCTCAAAAAATTTATATTTTGGTTGATTTAGAGATTTCGAGTATACGTAGATATTTTCAAATGTTAGACCATTAGGATGAATGATCAGAGATAAGAGAGCATTTGTTTTACCACAATTAGATGGACCACAAAATATTGCTCTTATACTGTTGGGTAATAATTTTCCATGACGATTTTGCTGTTTCTTCTGCTGCTGCGTCAAAAGATCAAAATTAGTCACTGGTAATTTTGCTGACTGCATTTTAAGATCCATCATGCTTCTATTTAATATCACGACTGACCCGAGCTATTATAAATGCAAGCATTTATAGTTTTTCTCAGTTAGTATAGCATGAGCTTGCTAAGAGCTAGCATCATGCAGAAAAAAAGAGGTTCAGGATTGGTGAATAAATTGATCAACAAGTTACCCATTGAACTTCATGTGCTTGGTTATCAGTACTGTGGTCCAGGTACTAAACTTACTAAACGCCTAGATCGCGGAGATCCGGGAATCAATCCTCTGGATACTGCTTGCAAGGAACACGACATTGCCTACTCGAAGAATCCTGACAACATTCAAGAGAGAAACGCAGCTGATTAAATTTTAGCAGAGAAGGCGTGGAAAAGAGTAAAATCTAGAGACGCTGGTTTGAAAGAGAGAGCAACAGCTTTTGCCATAGCAAATACTATGAAATTAAAATCTAAGCTCGGTATGGGTGTTGGAGGAGGAGGAGGAGGACGAGGTAGATCTCTCAAAAAAAACGAAGATTACGCGAAAAAGATTGATTAAGTCAGCAGAAAAATCTATCATTCCTAGCAAAGATTCTCACTCTATGATTAAGTCAGCGCTGAAGACTGCTCGTGAGCATGTGAAAAAAGTCGGTGGAAAAAGTATAGTTAGTGTTCCACGCATATTGCCTGTTCCCAACAAAGTAGGTGGCTTTCTTCCAGCACTTATTCCACTTTTTGCTGGTCTCAGTGCAGTTGGCTCACTTGCAGGAGGAGCTGCTGGAATCGTGAAAGCAATAAATAAGGCGAACACTTCTAAGAAGCAAATGGAAGAGCAGAAAAGACACAATGAAAAAATGGAAATGTTGACACTTGGTAAGGGGCTGTTTCTGAAACCTTATCGCAAAGGTTTCGGTATCTTTCTCAAACAAAACAAAAAGAAGCAATGTGAGAAAAAAAAACTTCGATGAAATAAGATTGCCACAACGTGCACTCACCGACTATGATCTACTCAAGTATGCAAAATTAATGAAAATAACAAATTTTCGTGGAGTTTTTATGCGAAATGCTCTACCTGCAAATGGCTGTCGAGCTAAAGAATCAGCAATCATAAACCTGGATGATGCGAGTGGATCTGGCACGCACTGGGTAGCCTATCGAAAAAATGGTAACGAAGTTATTTACTTTGATAGTTTTGGTGATTTACAACCACCTCGAGATCTTATGAATTACTGGGAAGTATCTCAAGTCAAGTACAATTATCAGAGGTATCAGGAATTCTCAACTTTCATCTGCGGTCATCTCTGTCTCAAATTTCTCTGCAATCAGCTCAATCGTAAGGAACAGTTCTGTCTATATAAGAAGAAATCTACACGAGTGATTTGAATTAGTCTGCTCAAGATGGTTGTCGAGTCGATGACTCTTAGCCTTTCTGGCACCTCCTCAAACCTCGAGACGCATTATTTTCCTCCCATAGAGCTGGATCCGGATAAACAGTACAGTGTTGGTCTTGTTGAGCTGCTAACTTTCAATTCTATACGAAACGTTGATATAAAATGCAATAAGTTTTACGTAGGACAAGAAATAGTTGAACTTCCTACGGGCAGTTATGAGATTGAGGATATTGAACGAACTCTACAAGGTATCCTCGATACACGAGGCATAAAAGTTAGTATCAAGCCAAATAATAACACATTGCGTAGTATTATAGAGTGCAGCCATGAAATCGATTTTTGTCCAAGTGACTCGATTGCGCGTCTGCTGGGATTCACTCCAAGACTCTTGAAACCCTATATAAACCATGATTCAGATTTACTAGTAGCTATTCTCAAAGTTAACGCTCTACGAGTCGAGTGTAACATTATGACAGGAGCATATATAAATCAACAAAAAGTTCATACAATACATGAATTTTTCCCAGCAGTCCCGCCTGGTTACAAGATCATCGAAATTCCTAGACAGATAATATACTTACCAATATCTGTGAAAGTGATAGATCATTTACAACTACGTCTAGTAGATCAAGATGGTAATTTGATTAATCTTCGAGGTGAAATTATTACAATTCGTTTAATGAAAAGCACCTGAAATGGACATTGTATTTAATGCTGACAGAATCTATATTAACAGCTCAGTATGTCGCCAGACAGCCAGTCCACAACGAGTGATCAAACGATTAACACGTCAGAACAGTCAATTTCTACAAAGTCTCGGTCTCACAGTAAAGCGTGGTGGAGGAAAAATAGGACAACAAGTGAGAAAAATACGGAAAAAATAAGTTCTACGTTTATCTGCTGTTGCTGTCAAGATGGAGGCAATTCTTAACGTACAATCTCCGGTCGTCTTTGACGAATCTATCGCGCATTATGAGATTCATGCACATCAACCCTACACCTCACATACATTTAACAATAGTGATGAAATTCGAATAGCTATTCAACATCAAGATTTGTGTGTCTTACGATCTAAAAGTTATCTACACATTTGTGGTAAGATTACTAAAGTGGATGGTACTGCTGTACAACATACTAGTTTCGTGAACTATGCTATCAGTCATCTCTTTGAAGAAATTCGATATGAGATCAATGCCATAGAAATTGATCGATGCAAAAATGTTGCTGCAACAACCTTGATGAAAGGCTACACTTCTTTCTCACCCAGTCAGCTAAAGCATCTTGAAAATTCTAGCTGGACGCCTATTACTGACGTGGGAACTATAACTGATAATAATGGAAACTTTGATGTGACAGTTCCTCTATCAATGATCTTTGGTTTCGCTGATGATTATCGAAAAATCGTTGTAAACGTTAAGCATGAACTCATTCTCACAAGATTGAGAAATGATTTGAATGCTGTTTTACAAGAGGTTACAATGGTAGATGGAAGACCTGTATATGAAGACTTTAAAATTGAGATCACTCGTATAGAGTGGCTTATGCCCTACCTCGTACTATCAGACCGACGAAAAATACAACTATTTAATTATATTCAAAAAGATACACCAATTGCTATGAGTTTTCGTTCATGGGAATTGTATGAGTATCCACTACTTCCAACAACCACACAACATGTATGGACAGAAAAAAAAATCGAATCAACTGGAAAAGCCACGTTTTACCATTCTAGGCTTTCAAACAGCGAGGAAAGGAGTACGGAGACAAAATGTTAGTTATTTTGATCACTGCGATATTAGTAATGTAAAACTTTTCCTCAACTCACAGAGTTACCCATACGGCAATCTCAATCTTGATATTACAAACAATCAGTTTGCCATACTCTATGATATGTATGCAAATTTCCAAAATGTATATTACTCTGACAGAATTGTAATAGATCCTCTTCTAAGTAAAGAAGAATTCATCCAACATGCACCACTCATAGTCATAGACTGTTCAAAACAAAACGAATCACTCAAAATGGCAGCTGTAGATGTACGTCTTGAATTTGATTGTAAGATTAATATGCCTGCAAACACAACAGCGTATTGTTTAATTTTACATGATCGTATTGTTAAGTATAATCCTATAAGCGGTGATGTTAAGAAACTTGTATAAAAAACTATATAAAGCTTGTATGAACAATCAATTAGTCAGTATTGTTATAAACCATCAGTGGAGATAGATCTAAAAAATGAATCGAAAAAAGCGCTAAAAGAGTGCAAGATGATAAACAATGTAATACGTATCGCGGAGAACCTTGCTCTACTCCTACTAATAAAAGCGGGCAGTGGAAAAATACTTTTGAGAAATATTCCACTAACACAAAGTCCATGCCAGAACATCAAGGCTACAAGAGGTACTGAGATTTACAAATAACTATCTCTATTGTACTAAACAATTTTTTATAAATAAACTAAAAAATAAAACGTATATTACTCATGTTTTTATTTATCAATCCTCACCTTTATTCCTCCACAATCACTATCATGCGTGAGGCCCATCGGCGGGCTGCGAGCGCCAGCGTCCACGTGGGCTGCGAGGATAAAACAGAGGGGGTCCACGCGGGCTGCGAGGGTAAATCAGAGGGTAAAACAGAGAGGCCCACGCGAGGGTAAAACAGAGGGGGTAAAACAGAGGGTAAAACAGTTTTGCAGATTCCTGTTACCATCGGCCGGTATTCGGTGGCGCAGGAGTCGCATGGCGCAGTAACAGTGTTGCCCCTACTACTTACAATCATTACAAACCTGCTGCACGATACACAGATTTGGGACATGAATTTTTATAGAATCTTGATCTCTGTAAGGGGAATCTTGTCGAGTCTCAAAATCATAGAAAATGAATAATTTTTTTTTTCTTAGGAGTTTTTTGAATATTACTAGTGTTAATTTCACGCCCGATAGGTGACATAAATTATACCAATTAATACCACATTCATGCTTCGATTTATAAAGATTAATCCGTTTACAACACTTTGTACATACCTTTACAACGGCACATACATTTTTGTTTTTCTTTTTGTACGATCCGTCATTTTTATGATTCTCAAAACATAGCTGGCCTAAAAAATTCCGGTTACAATCATTGCATTTTATTAAATCTACGTCAGAATTGCACGGTGGTGCACAAAAACACATAGAGCATTTCGCTGTAAACCTGTGTTCATCTACGTAACGATAACTTCTGTTACAATGCTCGCAGAAAAATCTGTTACTCGCTGCACCGGTCAGGTTTAATATTGTATCAAAATGTCTTGAGCGACCATCGTATAAAAGATATATCGTATCATATGAATCGGCATTTAACATTCGCCTACCATCATAAAAAGGCGGTTCACTGTTTCCAAAAGATGCACTATCATAAATTATGATTGCAATATTGCGCTCTGCATAATAATGTTGAATTGCCTCTGTCTCGGGTATTCCGCAACCGTTTAAAGGGATCACTACGTTTGCCCTAACAAGCAAAAGATTTGCACACGTTTTTTGCAGACCACGTCGTCCGTCTCTAACAGATTTCCAAACTTCATGCTCCTCGGGCCTATCAGATTTTTTATAGGTTATGAATGCCTCTCCGACAACAAGTGCTCTAAGAAAGCATAAGTTATCGGTGTTACAAATAGAAACAATCGATCTCCTGCTTACTAAATTGATACTTAACTTTTTACCTCGCTCGCCGATCGGTACGTTAACTAAGGTTACAGTTAATATAAAACTTTCATCTATTTCAAAATCGGCATTACTTTGCGATAATCCACTAATTAAACCCCACAGA
Organism: Pteromalus puparum; assembly: GCA_012977825.3. Classification (NCBI taxonomy): domain Eukaryota; kingdom Metazoa; phylum Arthropoda; class Insecta; order Hymenoptera; family Pteromalidae; genus Pteromalus; species Pteromalus puparum. The sequence goes on from CM053170.1 coordinate 26,650,180, forward strand.
TCATTGTAAAGAAAGTTGTTGACTGGACGTAAAGGTAACCACCCGGACCACGCGCGAAATTAACGTTTCTAACAGAAATACCAATCATATCCACCAACTTGCATAGATACATCGCTTTCATCCGCCTCATAATCTACAGAATCTACAGTAGTATTACTGTATGAAGATGATGATGTAGATAAGGGAAAAACGGATATGGAAGAAGAAGAAGCTGAAGCATCAAAGTCGATACATTCTGAAAAATTTTTTACATTTTATTTAAACAAAGTAATTACAAGTTTTTTAAAATTATTCTTCCGGTGGTCCTGAAAACAGGCGGATCTTCAGCCTCTATCTCTCTTTCGCCGCCATCACCACTCTCCGTCCCTTCATTCGCCTGGAGATGTTCCGGTGCTGCTACTGCTTACGACGCATCATGAGCACCCGCCACTACATCCAGTGTAGGCCGTAATTCGAGTAGCGCTGCTGCCGCTTGCCGACGCACATCATCGGCCTCTTCTCTCGATGCAAAAAAATACGCATGCTCCCCCTCCGCTGCTTCTCTCGTTCCGGCTTCGTTCTCAGCACCCACCGACTGCATCTCTTCTTCGTCTGCAGCGTCAGCCCCCTCCACCACTACCATTTCAGATGGTACAAACTGTACAGCTGGTACATCATCCTCCGCTTGCGCTGCATCCTCCTCCTCTCTTTCTTCTCCTTCCATCTCCTCTTCTTCTTCATACGATGACGTAGCTTCAGAACTTGATGTATGTTCATCATCATCTTCATCGGTGCTTATGTCAGCTAATAAATTCTCTAACGCTGAAATGTAAACAAATTTTATGTTAATATACATCGCTTACTGTTTATTAATTTGATAAACATTAAACGTATTCTGTTCAAATAGAATCAGTTAAATTCGAATCCGCCGAAAAAGCGACAGAGTTGGAGCTAGCCATTACGTAAGTTTCGGAACGCTGCTGGTCAGCTCGATCAAATAGGGGCTGCTATGACAGCGCTCGAGCGCTCTCTCTCTCTCTCTCTCTCTCTCTCTCTCTCTCTCTCGCTCTCTCGGCAGTACCTGTTGCCTGACTGTAGTCAGTCGAGCTGTAGAATCGGAGCTGAACACACTGCAGTGTCAGCTACTGATATCGTTCTCAGTTGGAGAACGACCGTTTAGTCAGAATATTTTCACTCATTTTTCCTTATTCTACACAAGTGTACTTACACACTTTCGTTAATAGATTTTGCTCTTTGCGAGCTTTTATTTGATTATAAATTGAGTTGTTTTCAATTTACACCTTCCTTTGTCCAGAGTAAAGATCCACCGTCTACATAGTTCGTAGACGTTAAACATATGCAAAGATACTGATGTATACTACATGTGTTACAAAAGCATTGTTGCGGTATATAACAACTGTATATTCTCCGATTTTATAAATTGGTGCTATGAGACATTTGTGTATCGAGCGCTATATAATATGACCGATGTAAGAAGCTAATCTCTCTCGCGCGCGGTAGCAGGAGACTTGAAAACAACAGACGCCATGAACACTAGCCAGTATGAGTAGCAGACGACGCTATCTACAGCAGCATCGGATGACACACTCAACCGTGGATGTGTGTACGTGCGCGCTCGCGTGTGTGTATGAATGAAACAGAGTTTGTAGTAACGTAGTAAGTAACAGCTGACGACGCTATCAGCTGTGGTATTTACATCGTTACCGTATATAAGCACTGTTTGTTTATGTATCAACTGTAAAGACTCATGCTGACGCAAGGGTATTAAAAATATCAAGTTCATGCACAGAGCAGTCGAGAGTCAAAGATTATGCTCTCTCTTACGCTCGTAGAAAGTATCTTGTATCAGTCAAGCATCGAGCAGTATCAGCCACGTGTAGTTGTTTTGTCACAACTGCATAGGTATCATCTGCTTAGACTCATGGCTACAAGTGGGTATTAAAAAATATCAACATTCTGTGAAAAGCACTCGAGAACCAAAGCTCACGCTCTCGCGCTCGTAAAAAAAAGTATCCCGTGTCCGTCAAGCATCTCGCTGCATAACGCGTCAACCAGTTCGTTAGAGTATCGGGTGTACGAGCACACGTGCCCTATCGAAAATTTATCGGTATAAGTGTAAATTTTTCTCCTTCCTTTTTATTCTTCTAAGCCCTACAGATGATCGCTTGGCCTACAGTTCCAAGACGTTCGTTCTGCTGGCAAGATGTCAGTGCAAAGTAATATAATTCGAAAGCTAGAGGAGAAATGCTCTCTTCTTAAAGCTCGCATGGAACGCGCGTCGCGGATGATCCAACAGCACCGCGACACGTACGAGGAGCTTTATGAAGAGAGTGAAGAAGTCAAACGGGCAATAGAGATATTGCGAGACCCAACTACTGTCGCACCTATCGGTAACTTCATCCCCAAAATCGGGGATGTGTGTAGCGTGTGTAGCCGGAGGATGAAGCGGATGACGATCCGAACACAGTGGACCTGCTGCACCCACTGCACGGCGCTACGCTGCATAACGTGCAGCAGGAAGGAGCTGTGGTGCTGCAGCCCACAGCTTCCGAAGAACGAGAAGTTTGAGGCTCCCGTGGAACAGGTGCAGCCCAGCGGTTATGTGAGAAGGAGGTGGTAGTGATTGCTGAGAAGGCTGCGGAGGAGATAATGCAGCGACAGGTAAGCTAGTTTTTTATTTTATAAATAATTTTGTATTGCTATGATAACAAATTATTTTTTCATATTTTTTCAGCAGGTGGTATATGCCGACATGCACCAAGCATCTGTAAATGGAGACGCTGCTGCCGCTGCTATACTCAACGCAGCTAGAAGAGAGGAGAATGCTGCCGAGGAGATGATGCAGCAGGAGGCTGCCGGGAGGATGATGCAGCAGGAGGCTGCTATGGAGATCTCATCGGAGATCGATGTAGGGGAGGAGTTTTTCCAATATTACTCCCCTACATCTCCCTTTGACCCTGCTGACCGAGGAGAATCAGTCGTCGTCAAAGTAGAAAAAGCGTCGAGGAGGAGACAGTCGACGTGGTGTGTTAATGTGTGTGAGTGTACAGTGTATAGTGTATAGTGTGTGAACGCGTAAGTTTTTATTACTGATTATNTGTTAATGTGTGTGAGTGTACAGTGTATAGTGTATAGTGTGTGAACGCGTAAGTTTTTATTACTGATTATATGCGTGGGTATGTGTGTGTGTGTGTGTGTGTGTGTGTGCGTGTGTGTGTGTGTGTGTGTGAGGGGCAGCTTGTGTGTAGAAGAGAGACAGAGCGTAAAAAAAGAGAGAGCGAGCGTGTGCGTGGAAGAGAGACAGAGCGTGTGCGTAAGAGAGAGGGAGAGAGCGCAAAGTGACAAAGGTTGCGCGTAAGATAAGAAGCTGGATAGTGTCACTGCATCACAGATGTTTGTGTGCGTACGTGCACGTGTGTATCACATGTATGTGTGTGTGTGTGTGTGTGCGCTCGCGCAAAAGTGTACGTTTGTGTGCACAGGTGTGTAATAATAAAGGATTATAACTATTTTTTTTTATAATAAATGATTTTTTTATAATACAATGTAAATTTTTTTTTTACTGAGTCGGTATGGCTATGCACAACAATTGATGTCATCACCGGCATCTTCTTATCTTATCATGTAAGCAATCAATTAAGATAAGATATTATGTTTATTTATACATACAAGTAATTAAGATTATTTTTATTATTTGTTTACAAGTAATAAAGACAATGTTAATTACTTGTTTATATAAACATGATACCTTATCTTATCTTAATGGTTTGTTTACATGATAAGATAAGAAGACGTCAGTGATGACGTCATTTGTTGTGTCTCGCCATAACTGTCTATATACTACTACCTTGAATACTAACCATCACAGATTCTTACCACTTGCGAGTAATAAAATCCGGACGCCACCTGGCGACGAGTCATTGTTAATCGTTTCTTAGTATAATTAAATCGTTTTTCATAATCGCAATGGATTTTTGATCGTATCTAAACGTTTTCAATCTGTTGCAATGCGACAATTTGTTGCAATGCACTTTATATTATCTGAAATTCATTGGACCATAATGTAGTGTTATCGTTTTTAATCAAGATTAATTTAATTGTTCTATAATATATAATATAATATAGTACAAGTATATTATTATATGTTATAGTACTATAACATAATATTAGTAGAAGATTTTAATACTTTTTAATTGTTTATTCAATACAATAAAAATGTTGTGGAAATGATAAAAGTGAAAAATAAAAATTTTACATTTAAATTTGGAGCATCGCTAACATGAAACCTGTCATAATTTTTACAAATTTTCATGATTTTTCAAAATGTTTCACATTTTTACAAATTTATATTGGAACCCAGAAAAGCGTTCATTTTATAGTAACATTTGTGCACGGTATTTCACGTTTTCTCACAATCGGTCATATATCGTCGCTCCAAACGAAGACTAGCACGTCCTAAATCCCTCTCGAAGAGTAGTACTTTTCCTTTTTCACCGCGAAGACTCGTAGATTTCACGCCCTTGCCGCGAAGACTAACACTTTTCATAACTTGCCGCGAAGACTAGCACGTATTGCGTCTTTGCCGCGAAGACTAGCACATTTCACGAAAACACTAATGGTTTTATAGTGGTACTATAAAATATTTTTATTTTATAGTGGTGGTTTGGTTTGGTAACCAAAGTGGTACATAGTAATATTCACATGCAAAGAGTCAGCTAGTACAACTAGCGCGCCACAACACCGCCTTGCATCGCTTCGCGTTTTGCGCATAAAAGGCACGACCGCCGACGCTCGCGCTTCGCTCTCGCCATATAACCCCCCGGCGCTCGCGCTCCGTGCGCGCCATGCCCACCAGTACTCGCACTACGCGCTCGCTGTCTGAAAAAACGTATATTTTTTATCTTTTTCGTATACAATTAAAAATGTTTTGGGCATGAATAACTTGAAAGTTTTATAATTATTTTAGTTTTTGAATATAGACTTTGATATACAAATTTTAACGTGTATTCTTTTATCGCAACGATATTTATTTTAAATATAATTGAAAACCCATTATTATTTCGTAAGATTAAAAAAAAATTATCTTTTTATAGTTCTTTAATTCAAATTATACACGTGAAATTCCATAAAGTGGCCAAATTCGGAACTATCCTATTGGTGGAAAATGCATTGGTTTATATGTAATCTGTGACGTCACGCTTAACAAACCGAATTCCATCCTGTTCCTAAAGTTATGAATTTTGTGCAAAGATAGTTTATTACGTAATTTAAGCAGAAAAAGTATTAGTGTTATTATCAGCTAAGCAAAGCCGAACAGCTGTTCGTTGGCTCTGTCGAAGCGAGGCAGGGAGCTCGACCACTGCGCATACATTGTGCGCATCGATCTGGCGACCGGTCGGCGACATGCACACGCTGCAGCCTTCTGCCGTGTGATTTGACGTTTTGATATATCCTCCTGGCCTCTGCTAACCGCAATGTTTTGCTCTGTTTAACTTTTCGGCGATATAAGTGAGTGCGTAGTGAAAAACGGAAACGACGACGCGATGCAGCAGTGATATATGTAGTTTTAAAATCAGAACAGAAGTGCTACTATGGTGCCTATATGTGTTTACAAGCAACCTCTGCTCACCACGATCCCGCTCGCGATTAGTGCTTTGTAAGACGGTGCAAAAAGTATTCAAAAGTGATGCACCCACAATGGCACTGACGATGCAATGTGTGAGTGTCAGTTCATCAAGGAGTGCTACAGTATAGAAAGACATGTAGCTCCAACAAGAAACTTGAATTTTTGTTTGGAGGTTATCTTTTGTTTTTGTGACTACTCCTGCTGCTGCTCCTGCTGATTCTACTGTTGTGCTGATGTATATTTCTTGTCAAATGCTGTCTAGGTGACGATTTAGCATCACACAGTTCCACAAAAAGTATTGCTGTGTTCTTGTGTTCATTATTTTGAAAACAGATATTTATTGCGTTATGTGCAGTGAAATCAGTGACTATGTAATTGTGTGATCTGTTTTTAGAGTTGAATCATTGTGTTGTAATTCTGATGTCTCCTACTGATAGCTATACGGCATTGGTATCAGAGGACAGAGAATTTAGTATTTATCGTTGCCAATTTGACCATGTAAGCACTACCATGGTGCTGATTCGCACTATCTGGGTGGTGTAGCTTGGCGTTGCTGGCTACTTCAAAACCCTCAAGGTGTTTCTGGAACTGATTCATACCATCTAAGTAGTGCAGGCTGGGTTGTTGACTTCTGCCACTACATCAAGATGACCTTGGAGCTAGATTTACTCTGTCTGCAGTGGTGCTGATTGGCGTCTCTGGGTACTTCAACATTATCTGCTCGTGCTGCTTGGTGTTTCTGGCTGATCTAACAATCTTCAAGCTATATTCGAACTTTCTGGATGTCCTTGAGACGTTGCTATTTGCTTGAACCACCTGAAATTGACCATGGACCCGTATTCTTGCTTTCTAACAGTCCTGGTTGGCGTAGCTAGCTGCTTAAACCATGTCGAGATGATCTTGGAGCTGGATTCATGCTTGCTGGGAGTATTGATTGATGTTCTTGGATACTTCAACTTTAATACGGCTCTGGAGATGGGTTTGTACTATTCTACATGGTAATATCCAAAAATTACAATGACTCGTACTGTATGTTTAATTAATATTGAATCTTTAATAGGTTTTGATTTAACATACTTTATACATGTTCTAAATTGTCTAAATAGATATCTTTTATTGCTTACGGGTATCTTAATAGTGATTACTATCAATATACTGCTACCTTTTTTATTTGTAAATATAACCTATGCGAAAAAAGTTTGTAACATATTTTCCTGTATGTCTAGGTGTACGAGTAATGCTGAATTTTTTGGCATCATAGTCTACTACTGCATGCACAGCAGTACGACTGAAGATATTGGTGAGCATCTGAGCCATCAAAATTTTAGTTGGAAGAAAGCTTCATCAAGACTCCGGAATACTGCTTACTACTATTAACGGATCAGTTTTTTATCAGGTGAGATCATCATTAATTCCTATATGATTAAAATGTATTAAAATTGATTCTTCTGAAATGATCACTGATCTGAGGATTAGAAGTATTAGGAATGATTAAAATGTGATTAAAATTAATAAAATTTTATCGCTTTTAATCTTCAGCTATTAGCAGGGTCTGTAATCGCCGGTAGGGCAGACACTTCCATCTCATCGCGGCTTTCTAAACTGATACAACAGACTTTTTTATAGGCAAGAAATCCTTTTTTGCATAAATTAAATTATTGTGTGGTTTTTTTCATGGTTTTTTGTTAGACTTATACTTGGCCTGCCGTCACTCGGGATAATAACTAGAACACTGTTTCTGGTTTTAATTCACTTCGTTACGTCGAGCTTACCTTCGAGTTTACTTAATACAAGTAGCAACTAGATATCGAGCTGTCAAACAATAGAACTATAAGAATCGGATTAGCTAGCGCGGACGCATCTTTCTCGCATAAGAGCACACTGAGAAGTGAGCGCCGCCGCCGCAGCCGCGACGTCGACACTGGCCGTAGTTGGACGGGGAGAGGGGGACGAGCAGTCCCATCATGCCTCACGCGCATAGCGTCTCTGCCGTCGCTCGAATTCTGCTCGCTTATTCTCAACATTTTTACACAGCAGTCTGATAATATATATTTATAGCACTGTGTGGCATAAATTTGCATCTACTATGTCACGCCTATTCGTGGCATAAGTAGTCCATTATTGCACCAAGCTGATCGCACTTGCTACGCTCGGGCGCTAACTGCACGGTGCAAAAATGGACTGTTTAAGCCACGGATAGGCATGCCAGCGGATTTATGCTAGTTAGTGCTATAAAAAAGCGTGCGATACTTGTTACCTGAATGGTTCAGTTTTACACGGCGCTTAGCGCCCTCGCTACGCTCGGATGCTAACTGCGCTGTGTAAAGAAAAACCAATTTAGGTCACATGTACCGAAATGTACTATTTTAGTTTTGATTGTAACGAGATGAGCACCATGGCTCAAGGTCGTACGCGGTGTGAGCACCTCTGCGCTGCGACGAACGAACAATAGCCCAGCGCGCGAATATTCGGGAGTCCGCGAATCGTGCGACCGGTGCACAGTGGGCGGAAAAGCGAAAAAAGTGATCAAAAGTCTTGATTCACTCGAAATTACGGCTAAATGACTCTATAAGGGCTCATTTTATTCGTTGTGTAATGGGGAACAAAACAAAGTGTATTGCCGAAATATCGGACAATATACATATATATAATATTGACGAATATATCACACTTTCTCTTATACCAGAAATATCGCTTTTTCCAAACCTCATGTCTCCACAAAAAATGAAGATATCGATCTGATTTTTTTTCTAAATTGAACCCTGGGTGATACCAATTGAGAATGCTAGCATCCCCTACCGAGGGGATGAGATTGGGGGGTCAGAGGGTGAAAACATGGAAAATCGCCGAAAAATGCTTTAAAGGATTTTAGTGGATGGTGAAAACGTTTATGACAATGATTTTATCAACATCCCTCAGTTTGAGCATCCATCCCTCACACTCTAGGGGTGAAATTGAGGGGCGAGAGCGTGAAAGCATGGAAAATCGCCGAAAAATGCTGCAAAGGGTTTTCGTGGATGCTGAAAACGTTTATCACAATGATTTTATCAACACCCCCCACATTGTTTATGATTTTCCATTACCATCCCTTACTTTAACCGTGAGAGTGATGGGCAAGAGGGTGAAAATATGAAAAATCAATTGTATATTATATTTCATCATATACTGTTGTATATTATACAAAATTATTTACAGAAAAATATACATAGTTACAAATATACATATTTACATTGAAATTAAAATAATATTATTCATTGTCTGAACAACAATAATATTAAAAGCATATATAAATGTACACATATATAAATATATATTATACATCTATAAATATATATTATACATATATAAATATATATTATATATATATATATATACATATATATAAATACGCTGAATAAACTGTACTCGAAAATAATCCTACACCATACACAAAAACAATGAAATATTAGTACAAAAAATTTTCGTGTAGTAAATAATTGTATAGAAATTTTTTAAAATTAAACCATAGGTCACGAAATTTAAGGAAAACTCGTTTATAATTCCAGTATTTCTTATTCTAGGGTTAAAGAGTGCACACTTCAAAAATCAATATTATTTTTCGTTTCTTTATGGTATATCTTGAAACAAAATAGAGCTATTAATAATAGTACATTATGCAACAAGGGACTAAAGTCATAGATGATTTCCGCGGGTGGACAATAATCACCCAAGGGAATAATCGACTTTAGTCCCGTGTTGCATATAGAACTTTATTCACGACTTAACTGTGTAGCCACGTTGTTCCCTTGAAAAGTCGNTATGCAACAAGGGACTAAAGTCATAGATGATTTCCGCGGGTGGACAATAATCACCCGAGGGAATAATCGACTTTAGTCCCGTGTTGCATATAGAACTTTATTCACGACTTAACTGTGTAGCCACTTTGTTCCCTTGAAAAGTGGGACTTATGTCAATACAAATTAAATTTTCAAAATTTTCAATTTTCTAAAATTTAAGTTTTTCAAACATTTTTAACATTAAAATTGTTTAATTTTTCCAAAAAGGTGTTGATTATGAAAATTTTCCAAAAATTTATTAATTTTTTAATTTTTTAAAAATTTTTTAAAATTTTCCCGCATTTGCGGGAATAAAGACTTTATTCCCGCAAATGAGGGAATAAAATAACTTTATTCGCCCATTTGCGGGAACAAAATAACTTTATTCCCCCATTTGCGGGGAAAAAAATATACGATGAAATAAAAAGCTACTTTAGTCCCGCTCTTCAGGGAATAAAGTGGCTATTATACTTAAGCCGTGAATAAAACTATTTTCACCCTCTTGCCCATCACTCTCACGGTTAAAGTAAGGGATGGTAATGGAAAATCATAAACAATGTGGGGGGTGTTGATAAAATCATTGTGATAAAAGTTTTCAGCATCCACGAAAACCCTTTGCAGCATTTTTCGGCGATTTTCCATGCTTTCACGCTCTCGCCCCTCAATTTCACCCCCTCGGTAGGGGATGCTAGCATTCTCAATTGGTATCACCCAGGGTTCAATTTAGAAAAAAAATCAGATCGATATCTTCATTTTTTGTGGAGATATGAGGTTTGGAAAAAGCGATATTTCTGGTATAAGAGAAAGTGTGATATATTCGTCAATATTATATATATGTATATTGTCCGATATTTCGGCAATACACTTTGTTTTGTTCCCCATTACACAACGAACAAAATGAGCCCTTATAGAGTCATTTAGCCGTAATTTCGAGTGAATCAAGACTTTTGATCACTTTTTTCGCTTTTCCGCCCACTATGCGGTGGGGAGAGAGTGAGAGAGAACGCGCAACGAGATGCGTGCCGCTGGAAGGCAGAGAGTTTTCGACCGCTATCAAGTGCACCGTGTGTCTTGATTATTACCGAGATTCATACGCTTCGAAAGAGCTTATGCCTAAGCTTAACCGAGCGATAACGACTGTGAGAGAGACCAGCGCATACTCCCGCGTCCCTTGCCTGCACCTGTCCAAAGGAAGGAAGGAAGGAAGCCCTTGTTGAGTCACCCCAAGTGTGGTAGGTGAGAGTGCGGCTATAGTGACTGTGCGAGTGTGTGTGTGCGCTGCGCTCCCCGTAAGCGGTGAGCGCCTCGACTCTCGCCGATACCAAGAACAATGACGCGGCAGCGGCCCGTCGGATAACGCGCGACTTTCTCATGAATTATCGTTGGTTTTATAATAACGACGTATCAAACCACGCTTGTGACGACTCGCTAATCTACGCGTATAAACTCTCGTTATTTATTCAGTTCGAATAATAACGTCAACGATATCAATCTATCCGGTGTGTTATCATTTACGGACCTGTGTTCTAACACCGACTTCCAGTTTCTTCTTACGAATACCACTGCCTCCGTGGGCGTTGCAACTAGAGTTTGCGACGCGATATTGAGCAGCCGAGCCCATGTTCGATAACGTGGAGCCTACTAACGACGACTCAGTCGTGAAAGCAGCGAGTACGCTGCATTGCAGCGAGGGTTAATTGCCGCATGGAGCCCGGCTCCGTACCATCGAGGGACTGCAATATCCGCTTCGCCTCGAGCTATAAACAATCTCCGTTTCATGTTCTAAAATTATCAAAGATACTATTATCTTACCTGGAGACCTGCAATTCTATTGTTGATAAAGTATATGGTCCTAAAATTTAAATACTGAACAATTTTTAAAATTTTAAAGACATTCTAAAGTCTTTAATTTATAATATCTTATAACGTTAATAGACAAATTATATTATGATTTTATTTTTTTCTCTGTTTTTTCATGTGCCTTCGTGTTGCTCTGTGTGTCTCGTTATGTTTGCTTACACGCTTGTCGCAATCGCTTTAACTATTAAAAAAAAAATCAATGATTTTTTAAACAATATATTAAATTATAGTCGTTTATGTGTTTATAAAATTTTGAAATTTAAAAAAATGTTCTATGAAGCATATAGATTAACTCTTAGTTATAATAGTTAATTTATTAATTGTAATACACTTTCTGATTATTGTAAAAGTACAGAGAACAATTATTTAATAATTCATTTTAAAAATTATCGACTTTTATTAACTTATTTTACAGTTTTATTGGCGACGACATGTATGTAAACAAAGACAACGAGCCCTGCTAAAAATCGTTGATTAAAAAGAATTAAAGTCGATTGAAAATCAATCGATTTTATAATTCATTCTTGTTACCAATTTTCACAATTAAATTCGATTGTTTTCTAATTAAAATCGATTGGAATTGATTAAGGACGATTACAGGTTTAAATTTTGATAAATTTGTTTGGTCGTTTAGAATCGCTTTCTATCGATTTTAATTAGAAAACAATTGAATTTAATTGTGAAAATTGGTAACAAGAATGAATTATAAAATCGATTGATTTTCAATCGACTTCAATTCTTTTTAATCAACGATTTTTAGCAGGGAGTCTGTAAAGTAATGTCCAAGTCGTTTCGCGAGTCGAAATATAGAGTATGCCGCGAGATTTAAACATGAGAAATTCTTCTAATAAGTACAAAAGTATACTCCGAGTGCTGTCATTCAAAAATTCTGCGTAGATCGATCTAGATACAGTTATAAACTGCATGTCTGTACTTGGAAGGATGGAGGAACATAAAAGGTCATAAAAGTACGCAGGAACCTATTAAATTTTTTATGCAAGATCTGGGATAAGGTCTTACAAACGATCTTACATAGGATCCAGTATCAGATCTTGTCCATGCATCCACAAGATCCTATCATGGATTTTCAACTACGGATCTACGTAAGATCTTACGTTTGATTTTATACAAGATCTTAAGAAAATGTTAATGTTAATCATAAGAAAAATTATTTTTATCAAATATTCATTTACGATCTTACATAAGATATTATATAATGTCACGTCCGGGTGATCGCGCAGATATAAACGCGTTAGAACGTTTTGGAATAAATTTATATTCTCCTAGACTAAGCTTTATTTAAGCGCGAAAATGTTGGTTTCCGACCCGTGAAAAGGCAACAAGCTTCGACGATAGAAAACGTATAACGGAAAAGGAAAAAGGGTTAAAACGTGAATCTAAACGGATGCGTGAGTACAGGCTAATTCCAGATGTTACGTGCGACATTGAGATAAATAATTACGAGGAGCCTCAACTCGTATTCACTTACCTTGACTGTGGTGATGTCCACGCCTCGAGCGCCGCTGCCGATGGTGACCCTTTGTAATGACCCACGTTTATACATTCGAAATACGTATATGTATAACGCCTGTGCGGTGGCATTTATGCACACGCACAGACGACGTGTACCGAAACCGACTGCGACATTACGGAACCGATCGCCGAAAATCGGATCAGTGCTTGACCTGCGAGTCAGCACTGCTCGCGCGCGGTTAATTACAACACCTGCATGCGTGTATCCTCGTAGTGGCAGATGCTGATTGGTCGCGTAGTGCCTTTTCAATAAAATCATGTCAATTGCATGTATCGACACCGAGGCTTTATAAGCTCCGGGATCGATCCACGCAGTGCCTTTCCACGTATACTCTTCCTACCGGCAACTGGACCTGGTGATTGAATACGAGTGCTGTATTCCTGCTCGCATCGCTTATTGAGTGCTTAGAACCCACTCAAACTCTGTGGGTAGAGTATAGTATAACTCTTCGTTACTAGACGTGAGTTGAACGTAGATCAGTTATAGTGAAGGACCGGCGAGTGAAATCTCTGGCGAAAGCAAGTGAAGAAGTCTTCATCTGTGCAGCTGACCAACATTACTATATTATTGCCACGAGAGATCGTGTAGTATAAGAACAATCAGCACCTGCCACGAACGAGTGATTAGAACCATTTCTAGTGCGCATGACAATTATAATTGTAAGTTGCTTTAGTATAATCATCTAAAACTATTCTAACAACATCTTAACGAATAAACAATAGAATAAGTCAAGTGAATAACAAAACTCTGTAACATCAAACTGTCTATGAAGTGAAGTGCTCGAGTCCCATGCCAATAAAACCAAACATATCAATTTAGATGAATCTTGTGTTGATTTATTCCTAAATAATAATAAATGGCTATAGAATATTAAATCCCTAAGAAACCCTTCAGCTAAGGACTTCGAAAAGGTAAGGACACGGACAGCCAACAAAGTCCGTTCAACCATCACAGCCCGGACAAGTTCCAGCTCGGACAAACAAGTGTCCGACTGAAAGAGAGAGTGCAGACACAAATCATCGTCCACACGTACGACCGGACCTACTGGTGTCCAGAAGTAACTACACGCGTCACGAATATTATCGAGTCACGCGTATACAGTAACAATAAGGCTCTCGAGCCTATGCTAGTTTCCGCGAATAAAATAAATAAAACTGACAAAAAACTTTTTTTTTAAACTTATAAATAGACATAAAGATTCACTTCTTCAAAAACTATAAAATCTTTTACCATTTTATACGAATTTTACATCTATAGCGTAAATAGCCCGCCATCTGATCATTTAATATTTTTTCAAAATTTTCCAAAAGTAAATCGCAAATTACCGTTGAAATTACATCAGTGCCAAAACTGCTCTACCATTGCCATACCATTACCATATAAATGTTACAAGCGCAACATTGCGTATTCATTTCTTACAATTAGACATTTCAGTTGATATATTATGAGACAAACGTTGTAGATACATTTCTGAAAGATTTCAGGTGCAATATTGCAGCACCATCCCGATGAAATGGTAGTGTAATATTACTATTACATATTACCGTTGCAATATTGCAAATGAAACATTTCTGAAACATTTCTGAAATATTTCTGATGGCAATATTACACTGCAATGGCACTGCTATGTTGCTGTACAATTACTGTACATTACTACCATTTCAGTAAGATTGCATGCCGAGTGGGTCGTTGCATGCTTTATTCCTATCAGTTGGTTATTGTTAGCGAATTTAGACGTAGGGGTTTGATTCCAAGAATCTTTCTCTTAGTTTGTCTCGAGAATGCGTTCATGTTTTTACATTTATTTTTACGATCCAGCCCCCGTTGTTCGGAGTTATTTATTACACGTGTTGTACATAGTATTGTAGTCGTATTTGACTTTAACTGTCAACGTCCCTGGATGCGTCCTATTGTTCATAGCGGGAGTGATCCGTAGCAGACGTTAGTAGATTTGATCGGTGTTGCGTCGTGCTTTGCTCATGGTTGGGCTGGTAAGGTAGTTTTCCGTTGAGTTACCCTCGTGGTCTCCGGCCTGTTGTAGTTGGATCTCGGAGCCGTTCGGGGCGCTTCGGATGCTACCGCGTGGTTATCCGATGAGACTTGAGTCCTTGCTCACATCGGCAAGGCTGGACGTGACAGTAAGATCATTTACATGTTATTACATCATCTTATATAAATTCTTATATAAGAACTTATTTTTCATTAAAAAGAAACTTTTTTGATAATAATTCACTCAAGATTTTACACAAAATCTTAAAGAAGATCTTAAATAAATTATAAATATAAAGACGTTTTTCTTTATTTATTTGATATTTATTGACCAGAAATAAAATACAGAATACAATACATACTCTGCATCCCTGCAAAGATAAACAAAGTTATCTGACCGCAGGCCTGGCATTTGGTTACAAACTAATAAAAATATAAATATAAAAAACACTTAAAACTAAAACTTATGCTAAATTTACGCATGACTAGTAGTGGCCTCCTCACTACTTTACACATTATATGCATACATAAATTATAACATTTCAGATATCAACAGTTGGATTTTATCCATTCCTTAATTATCTCCTGTTGACTCGATTTGCTAATTTCTAACACTTTTAGGTTATTCGGCAAATCATTAAATGTTGAGATCGCTTTATTATAACAGTTCTTATTGCTAATTCTCTTTTTATTTCTCGGTACTATAATACTTTTATTCCTAGTAATACTAGTTGAGTTGAGGTATTGCTCTTTGAGATCATTATAGTATATTTTTAGTGATTCCAGGGTAAACAATTGTTCGAGATTGAGTGGTTTATTATGCGTGACAAATTTATTCTTATTTATTATTTTTAGAATTTTTTTCTGTATTTTTTGTACCAAATCTCTATTATTCTTATAAGCACCACCCCAAGCAATGATACCGTAGCTCATGATACTATGAAAGAACGCATAGTATATTAACATCAAAGTCTCAGTTGACATTGATTTCGCAATTTTGTAAAAAATGTATACTAGATACTTAGTTTTCTTAACAATATATAACATATGCATATCCCAGTTTAGTCTATAATCTATAACTATGCCCAGATACTTGTAGTTCTCTACTCTAGTTAATTTTTTATCCTGTATTTTTACATCCATTTGTTTGGGAACACTGCCGACATAGCTACCGAAAGTCATACAAACCGACTTATCAACATTCAATGACAGCTTATTTACTGCAAGCCATTTGTGTATTTGTATCAAATAATTATTCATATTATCTTGGGCTTTCTCCCAGCTATCTCCTGTAGCAATTATAGCAGTATCATCTGCATACGACAGAATAGCCTCCATAGGTATCTCCTGTAGCAAATCATTTATGTATAAGATAAAGAACAGTGGACCAAGTATCGTACCTTCTGGAACACCGGTGTTTATTAATAGGTTATCACTCACATAACCATCAATTTTTACATTTTGATATCTATTACTTAGGTACCTACGAGAACAGTGTCAAAGCTTGCCCCCTAATGCCCATGCAGTATGTTTATCCATAAGATTACTATTGGTCCACAGTATCAAAGGCCTTAGCAAGGTCAAGAAATTTTGTAGGTGGATACTCTTGTCGATATTGTTATATACAGTTCATTAAGTAGTTTAGTGCCATTTTGGGTGCCCTTTTTTTAACAAAGCCAAATTGGTGGCCTGAAATTTATGTCAGTTTCAGTCACAAAATCATAAAGTCTTACTGTGTGTATTATTTTTTCAAAAATTTTCGCTACATTAGATATTAATGAAATAGGCGATAGTTTAGTGATTTTACTTTTTTACCTGATTTGTAGACTGGGACAATTTCAGCCTTCTTGAGGTGCGTTAGGCCATATACCTGTTTCAATGCCTTAAGTTTATAATGTAAGTGCATTGCTTCAGCTATATATTTTACTAATTAATTTTAGGTTTTGGAGTTGGATTCGTCAATTGGCGTAAATAAGTTCTTAGAATCTCATTCTAATACCAGAAATCATTGTATTTTTGGTGATTTCAATATCGACATATTAGAAAATAATTTTCATAATCTTATCTTAAGCGAAAAGATAATCAATCAGGAACATCTAAATAACTTCTTTGAACATGAATATTTTGCCTTATTTTAGAAAGATTACGAGACCGTCTTCTGACAATGTAACGGGTACCTGCATCGATAATGTTTCGCTAAAACGAAATAATATCGAACTCGATTTCATATATAACTAAATGTCCCGTTACACGCCATTACCCTTTATTTCTAAGCGTTGATCAATTTAAAGTACAATAGAAAAATACAATTCTGAACAATATACTAATTTCAAAATTAAATCTATTGCCAATTTACGTTGACTGGAAGCATATATTAACTATGAAAGACACTAACAATGCCATGGAAGAATTAATAAATATGATACATAGGT
This sequence comes from Pteromalus puparum, assembly GCA_012977825.3. Taxonomy (NCBI): domain Eukaryota; kingdom Metazoa; phylum Arthropoda; class Insecta; order Hymenoptera; family Pteromalidae; genus Pteromalus; species Pteromalus puparum. Next base: position 26,667,436 of record CM053170.1, read on the forward strand.
TGCCTTGAAAAAGCTACATGTTATAAACAAAAGCGTTGGAAAAATAAGGATTTTTATCCACGTAAAAATGGACTACAAGAGCGATATTAGTCTCTTTTAAAACTAAAGAAACTCTGTATAATTTATGGAAAAAGTATTCATCATACGATATAACTTTGAAAACGACTACAAAAATTATGAAATTTTGAATAAAGTGATTAAAGATGCAAAGTATAAATCTGAGACGTAATGAAATCAAAACGTGTTAGTCAAAAATTCAAGGCTGGCTATGGAAGAATTATCAGTTGCAAATTGTTAGGCAAAGAATTCTCAAGGAAAGAATTCGCCTGAATATTTTTATTGTAGACAATCAGAAAATAACTGATCAACCGCAATGGCAAACGCGCATGATTCTGAATACTATGTAGCGTAGAAAAAGAACTAAGACGATTAAAATTCCAAAATTGAGTAAATGATCAACTCACTCCAAAGCAACAATGATTAAGTCTATTTTTGTAAACCCGACTTGACGTGTCAAGAAATTCTAGAAGTTTATAAAAGACATGAAAAAGAAAGCTGGGAGGAGTAGATAATATTAGTGCAAATATTATACCGGCTATTCGCGATTCATATTGTAAAACCATTAGAATATATTTTTATCTTAGTATACAAGAAGCTCGTATGGCCAGATGCACTAAAGAGGGCTGATATAGTACTATTTTCAAAGCGGCGAGATAGTGGCTATGTCTAATTACAGACCTATTTCCCTTATTTCAAATATTGCGGAAACTCTTTGAAAAAATAATTCATAATAGACTGCTTGATTTCTTTTTCATAATGTCATATTATATCAGTATAAGCAATTTGGTTTATGAAAATAGAGGGTACAACTGATGCCTGAATTACATATCTAACATCATCTATAGAAATCTCGACAAAAGCAAGGCCACTATAACAGCCTTTTTGGATCTGGCCAGCCTTCGATAGCGGGACCATAGCAATATGTCTTAGGTAAGTTAGAAAAGATATGGCAATTAGAGGACGATATCTTAAATTTGTTAACTAGACTTATCTATCGCGATAGAAAGCAAAGCCGTTAACAATCTTAACTATAAAAAACCGCGAATTAAAATTAAAAAAGAAATATCTTATTGGCGCTTCACTATAGGAACTATATTTAGGACGCATTATTTTTTATATTATTTTACGTTAACAGATCTATTGATAGATATGCAAAAGTACATCATGTCTTATGCGGACGATCACTGTCGATCATCTCCGAGGACGATAAGTTGGTGTCTACTGCCAGGCAGGCCATGAATGCTTGTTTCGAGTCGGCGTATGCATGGCTTCTTGGCAAGCCTTTCATTAAATCTAAGTAAAATGGTGTTCATTACGTTATGGTCCAAACTATGTATATAGTCGCGAATCCTGGAAGAGTATACAAATAAGTATTGGTAAATTATCCTATCAAAAGGGTAGAAAATAAAGTAGTCTTGGGCGTAAATTTTTCGATTACAATATGCTGATGGGCATCAAACACATTGAAAGTATGGAATAAAAACAACGGATTTGATTTTTATTTTTGTCAAAAAATCAGAGTAGTTCTCTTGATCGAAAAACGCCTCTGATAATTTATTATGCATTTTTCGAAAGCTCCATGTTCAAATATGGTATAATAGCGTGGGGTAGCGCAGCTCTTCAACGATAGTTGTTTAACTTAATTCAAAGATAATACAGACACAATATTTTGAAACATTATTAATTAAAAATCACCTCTTGCAGGTGAACGACTTGTTTACCATTATCATCGAGCAGTTATTCAAATTAGAGGCTGTTACATATCATTATAATAGTTTAAAAGAGCAATATAAAAATAGCTCTAGTATTACTAGGAATAAAAACCTACAAATACCAAAATCACTTAAATCAATTAGTCAAAAAGACAGCTATTATGCTGCAGTTAATGTCTTCAATATGCTGAACAATGATCTCAAAGTTTTAGATCTTAGTAAAGCTACAATAAGGAATAAATTAAAAATGTTCATAAGCGAGAAGGTACCCTAGACGAGTACAGTTTATTTCTTTTTGTTGATTTGGATGACTTTTAACTTTTAACTTTTGTAAAAATATTACGATCTATAAAATGTCATCGAACATGATTTGTTTTTTTTTTTTTTTTTTTTTAGTTTATAAGTTTAGTTATAGGATAGTTTGTAAGTTTTTGTTTAGTAATCCACTCTATGTACAGGCAAGCTATGTCTTGCCTCTGTAGAATACCTTAATTGGTATATGTAAGTGGAAATAAATAAATAAATAAATAAATATTGTCAATTCCACCACTTCTAATTTTTAATGCATTGATTACAGATATTACCTCACTTGTATTCATTGGATTAATGAAAATTGTAATAGGGTTCATCGCTGGTAGTTTGAGTTCCACATTATCCGGTTTCTCAATTCGCGTACTTAACTCTCGACCTATTTCACAGAAAAAACTGTTCATATTATTCGCAATTTCCGTTTTATTAGTTACTTTCCTATCACTAATTTTTACATGATTTATGGTTTCTCTGGATTTCTTATTTCCAATTTTACTATTAATGACTTCCCATAGCTTTTTTGGATTATTAATATTGCTTTGAACCTGTTTTTGATCGTATTTAATTTTAGCATCCTTAATAACTTTGTCTAGTATTTTAGCATATTTTTTGTACTGTAATTTAAGTTGATCATTTTTTATACCCAGTTACCATAAATCATACAAAAACTCTTTAGTTTCACATGATTTCAATATAGCACCTGTGATCCAGTTCTTTCTACCACCTTGTTTCTTTTTTCTATTTTTAGTAGTTGCTAGATCTATGCAATCTTTAATCTCATTTACGAGCACATCGGTCGCCAAGTTAGGATCCTGAATCGACAATATTCGTCTCCAGTTGTTATTTCTAGCGATGCCTATTAATTTCTTATAATTTACAAAGGTTTTCGGTTGTTTTGTTTTTTCCTTGATCTTGTTTAACGCAATAAATATTGGATAATGGTCTGTTATTGAAAGTTTTATTTTGTATGTAGTTGTTTTTAAATTGTTTGTTTTGATAAAAATATTGTCGATACAGGAGCCCTTAGCGATTCCAACTGGTGGTTTAGTAATACCAACAAAGCCTGGGATGTACCCTTTCTCAAAGAAATTACATAGGAATTCCTGACTGTAATTATCATATTCTAGTAAGTCAATATTAAAATCACCTATTACTAGGTGATTTTTAACACTTTTATTCGCAATTAAAAATTTATTTATCTCTAGAATAAATTCAGATTTTGGAATCCCATGTGACCTATAAACCGCTGACACCTCAAGATTACTTTGGTTACTTAGCTTAATACTCGTATTTACAATCTTAATCCTACCCATTTCAATCACATCTGTGCTTTGGTCTAGTATAGCATTTACAAAAACTATGACACCGTCATTTTTGTTTATCGTACTATGATTATAATAACACTTATATTCATAGTCAGATCCTTTTAATTCGTATATTTTATAATTAATCTGTTGAAAAGTTTCCGTGCAGACAACAATAGATGGCTTTATAGCTAAACTTTCAATTAGTACTTTTATTTTATCAAAATTAGCATTCATGCTTCTGACATTTATATGCATGATCGTATCATTTTTACTACTACTGATTTTATTAAAAATATCAACACTACTACATGTTTTTTCATTTTGAAAAGAATCATTTTGTATTATATCTAAGTAATCAAAAGTAGCCATTATAACCTATTTATTGTTATCTTTGGTTTTCTTATCTTTGCGAGCTGCCTGTGGAGTAGTGTGTTGGTCCAGTTGTTGCTTCTGTTTTTGGAGTGCTTGTTGGTTTCTGGTGACAACCCTCACGATCTGTGGTTTGTCTGATTTCAGTTGCTGTGGAGTATTCTGTTTCTCATTCTCATTAATCTTGCTTGGTTCTTCTAGTTCATTGTTACCCTTGTTATCATCAGCCGGTACATGCTGTATTGTAGATTTCCTTCTATTGTACATAAAGTCTAGTGATGGTAATGACGGGCTCATCGGATAGTCCGTTGAGTCAATGAACTTTCCAATTTTTTTTTTTAGTAATAAGAGCAAGAGGTTAGTGTCATATGCAGTTGTTTTAATTTCATTTCGTGAATTCTTGGCATTATAATGCACAGTTTGTGCACTTAACTGTTTCCACTTGTACACTCACTAGTATATGACTTTCAGCACATTTCAAGGCATACGATTCGTTGTGGCACTGTCTTTTCAATCCTGTGTTCAAACCTGCACAATATTGCAGCGGCCATGTTTATCAAATCATATAGGACTTTGCAATTTTGATAAGCCTACATAAACTCTGTTTTTATTGTCTCTTACATGATTTGATATACTTCAGCAGCACTTCGCATCAAAACAGTGCAGCAGTTTACTTGGATTGCTAGTGTACAATTAACACTTTACTTTTCTTGCGAAGTCATTGAAATTTCTTTGTGTTGATATCTTTTTCTAATTCTTCTAGTTTCATATAGTGTAGTGTCTATCCCTATAATTATCTTTCGATTAAGAAGTTCATACTTTTTTAAGTTTTGCACAGACTCTCAGTTTTTTGCTTTAATGTACACTTTCAGTTGAGTTGCGACCAATCTTACACCACATCGTCAGCACTAAAATAACATTCATCTTCTTATTTAAAATATGTTCTTCATTTTGTTACCTCTTTTGTGACTGTTAAACGAATCTAATACGATTTACCTTCATTTCTTTAAGTATCAAGCTTCACATGTTTTCACTTTTTCGTGAAACTGTGATTTTAGGTAGCTTTTTAGGCATGAACGACGCGGACAGGAAGTGCCTTATAGTTCGTGTGCGAAAAATGTGGTACCAGCGATATCTCGGCAATTTTCGACGATCGGGCTGGAAATTTTAGAGAAGCTCTGCCTTATCGCAAAGCTAAAACTATTGTTTATTTTTGATCCCGAATCCTCTACGTCGTTTTGAAAATGCGGGCACAATTTGTTAGATTTGTATGATTTTTACGGTATTTCCCAATAAAAACTTTGGGTGTTACACTATTAGAACTCTAAGAGATTTTTAATCAATCGGCTAAAATTGTGTGTCACAACTCCTGCTTATAGTAGCCTGACAGTGTCTATTTTAGGCTTGATCTGCATGTATACGGCAGAATGCGGTCACCTCCAAAAATCGCTAAAAGGGTTTTGGCTGCTAACTCGAAATTATAGGCATTCTCAAAAAAAAAGTTTAAGATAGAGAAAGGTTGTAAATATTAAAAAATACAACTTTTTTCTATTGACATAATCATGAAATGCATATAGCTCGAGTTTACCAGCCCAAAATCGATTTTTTAACCAGCTAAAATAATCAATTATTATGCCATAAAACTTGCGGATTTACGTTTTACATTAAAATGTTAAATATAAAATTTGTAGATATTTTTGAATCACGAACTTTTTATACCGTGGGAAACATTTTTTTCTTACCCCTATTTAGCCAAAAACACGCCTAAGGACCGATTTTTAGAGTCAGGAAAAACGCGGTACGTTAATAACGGGCTATGCCAATTAATAAATTTCTGTTATAAAACAACTATCCTCCTTCAAATATAATTTTTTGCTGAGCAACTAGCACTGCCATTGTGTTTCATTTTTTACATAAAAAGAAAAAGAAATACAATTAAACGCGAAGAAACCTCTGTGTACCTAATAATAATTTTAAGTAAAAGCGCATTGTATGATCTACATCTTCTATGCAGCTGCATCTGCAAAAAAATATAAATTCTAATGACATGCAAATCATTTAAATTATATGAACATATTGTACCTAATGTTACAAACTAACGGATGATCGCAGTATTACTGATACTAGGCATTAACCGATGCCCCTTGCAGTGCTAGGCTGGCTCCCCCGCAGCCTCATCCCGGTGCCCAGCAGACGGCCATGAATCTTCCGGCATTGTAAGTATGACTTAAACACTGAAAACAAAAGAAATCATATAAATAACTCGATAATCACAACTGAAACATTATTCAACTCCACTGATCTCTACCACGATAAAAACACTCATTCCGTCATAGTATAAGCAGTATTGGGCGCGAAGTCTTTGATGGGAGCTTTCCTTCAACTCGCCGAAGATTTTGAATGGCTCAGATAGCGAATGATAGCCAATATCTTTAGTTGTAGTCGGCGGTGCCATGGGCAGTGAACTATATATTGTCAACCCCCAATCAGCAATTCGCTCGTACACCTAGACATCAGCAGGGAAAATATGTACAAAAACTTTTCTCAGGATAGTTTATATTTACAAACAGAAAACTATGCAAAATAGTTAATAATCATTGTAAGGTACCGCAAGCAATTCAATCATTTATTTAAAACTTAGAACATGTATAAGGTATTCTAACACCAAAACTTATTAGAGATAAATCATCAACGATAAACATACACAGTAAAAGTCATTGAAATTGTTCGTCATATCCCCTAATGTCGAATAGTATCTAATACCCATCTCGAAGATATAAAGGTAGTTAAAGTATCCAGAACAGACCATCAATACTACAGCAGCAGGATCAGCTCTCAACATCATTTCGACCACCTGTTAAAGCAGTGCGCAGCCTGACCAAACCAGGAATGTCGAAAGCAAGAATAAGGGTGCGCAAGTGGTCCAATTCTTAGGTGGCTTCAGGCAACTAAAAATGCCGGCAGGAAATTTGCCAAAAGTTTCGAATATAGCTTGGTAGGGGTTCATCTCCGGGTGGTTGGATGCAGTACAAACAACCAGCAGCACGAGCAGATGAATGTTGAAGAACCCAGAAGACCCAAATTCAGCACCATCACAGGGAGAGTAATCTAGTCAGGCTATCATCTAATGTAGTTGCAAGAAGTCACACGCCACGACTGCATCAAATTAAGATAGTGGTGTGAATCTGTCAGCAGTGACGACCTTTCATGAAGGTGTTTAAAGAAGCCGCCAACCCAGCCTGCATCGCTTAGACAGTAGGGAATCAGCACACCGGGTAGTGCTTCATTGTCAAAATTAATTGGCAACGCTAATGTCTGCTCCTCTGATTTACGAAATCGGCCGTAGTCGCTATCAGTTGGAGACATGTCAGGCATTACAACACTTGATTTAACTCTAAACAACAGTCACACAATCACCATAATCACTGATTTGCACTGTACATGAACTCAAAATAATTGATGAACAGGTTGCGCACCGAAACATATACTTTTAATGGATCTTGTGATGGTGAATCGTCCAACCTAACTACGCATCTGACAAGAATAATTATATAGCAAGCAATAGAATCAGGCAGGACAGCAGCAGGAGTATCACGAATAGAAAGGATACTCGCAAGCCAAAAACTGCGCCAGCAAAATTTTCTTGCCTAGAAGTACGTATCTTCACATATTGCAGCATTCTTACAGATAGAATGATATTCGCACATCGCATGCTGGTCTGTGCCCATTGCCGCGGCACCACCCTCTTTTGAATACTTTTTGGCACGCCTGTTTTACCAAAGCCAGAACCGCGAAGTAGCTGATCCGCGAGCGGGATCCCGGGCGAGCCAGAGGTTGCTTGTAAACGCCCGACTTTACAGGATCAGGACATAGGAGCACTGTCTGCTCTAATTTTAAACTTACTTATAACACCTACCACACCTGCTCGCGCTCGTCTTTTGTCGTTTTCACCCTACGGCCCGGTCACAGTTATAATATCGCCCAAGAAGATGTAGCAGCGAGGCAAGAACATTGCGCGTTAGCGGAGGCCGCGGAGGCACTGTCAAAACAGTCAAAACACACAGCCTCACGGCGACAGCCTGCGTGAACCGGCTCCCCAGCTCGATGCGCAACAATGTATGCGCAGCTGTCGAGCCTCGCTAGCTGCCCCTCCGTTCGATATGAGCCACACAAATTATGTATTTTCTTTGCAACAAAATTTAATGACTTCTAAAACGTTATGGACATTCACTTTGTTAAGCATGGACGTCACAAGCTTACACATAAACCATGCATGCTATTTCACCAATAGAGTACGTTCGAATTTTGTCCACCTTATGGAAATTTCGCGTATATTTGTGCGCCCACTTGTCGCTAACAAGGCGATAATTCCGATCTAACTAATATAATTTGAATTAAAAAGTAAGATATAAAATGGATAATTTTTTTTAATCTTACGGAATAATAATTGGTTTTTTTTAATCATATTTAAAGTAAATTTTGTCGCGATAAAAGAATACATATCAAAATTATGAATGTATATTCCAAAATCAACAATATTGAAAATTATGAGTTAAAAACTAAAATAAATAAAAAACATTCGAGTTACGCATGGCGAACACATTTTTTTATTGTATACAAAATAGATACAAAATTAATTTTTTTTCATCGTTTTTTTTTTTTTTATACATTAGATAACAAACGTCAGACAGCGAGAGTGCAGAGCCGACACCGGCAGGTACTTATGGCGAGCGCGAAGCGCGAGCGACGGGGCTTGGGCGCTTGGCGAGCGCGTAGCGCGAGTGTCGGGGGGCCTGGCGAGCGCGAAGCGCGAGCGTCAGCGGTCGTGCCTTATGCGCAAAACGCGAAGCGCGAAGCGCGAGCGTTTTGCGTGCCTTGCATCGCTTCGCGATGCAAGGCGGCAAGCCACATAGCGGCCGAAGGCCGCGTTGTGGCGCGCTAGTTTATTCATCGGTTTTTGTTGTTGCTGTCTTACTGCATCTTTGTACGTGAGTGTATTGAGAGTAGCTTGATTCGAGTTTCTTTGTAGTTTTTCTTTTAGTAGATCATTTTTCTCCTTTAATTCAGCAACAAGAGTTCTCAGCAGCTTAACCTCTGTTTTCACAAACTCCATCTTAGTGTCACTTATACTTGATTCTGAACTGAATAGATCTGTAGTCTTAGATTCAGTCTCAGCCAGTAATTCTCTTCTTATTACTTCAGTGGACTTAGATTTTATCTGTGCAATCAGTAATCTTGCAGGTTCATTGAGGCTTGTTTCCTCGATTTTAGAGGTTATGTTCTTCTCTGTGTGCTCGGGGCAGATTATAAGGTGTTTCCCCAGGTGTTTATAATTGTCCGACATCTCGTTGAGACAGTTTATATGGAACGCCTCATCACAGATGATACACACCACTGTTTCCACTTTTTTCTCAGTATGACATGCAAAAAATGCGGGACGCTTATCAGGAGGCTTGCGTCCTGGCGCCATATTGAATACATATTGTATAATAAGATCTTATATAAGTTCTTACATAAGATCTTGTGTAAAACTTAAAGTAAAACCTTTTCATTGATCATTTACTCAAGCAAGATCTTATGTATTGAGTGAATTATCAACAAAACAATTTTTTTAAGTGAAACATTAGTTCTTATATAAGATCTTTTGTAAGAACTTGTAAAAGATTTTACACAATATCTTATGTAGGATCTTGTACACTATCTTGCAAAAGATCTTGAATGAATGTTTTATAATGATTATTTTCCTTATCGTGATCGTAAGATCTTGTAAGTGATCTAGTGATCTTGTGTAAGATTTTACGTAAGTTCGTGCTTGAAAATCGATGATCAAATCTTGTATAAGGTCTTGGACAAGATCTCGTACAAGATCTTACGTAAGATCTTATCTTAAATCTTACAAACAAATTTCAATAGGGGAGAGTAGCCTCAAAAGGTTCAGGACTAATGGCCGGGGAAATTCCCGGAACCGCCGACCAGCTCGATCTATGGATCGAAGGCCCAACAGCTGATGCTACTTTAAAAGGTGGGGACGACGCCAACGAATCTTTTACCTGTACGAAGCCGCGGGTCAGTCACCAACCAGTCTGCAACGAGAGTCCGAATTTGCCAGTCGCACAGTCGAATCGTTTTAAGTGAGAGTTTTCTAGACGAAGTGTATTTTTGAGTACAATTTATATATATATATATATATATATATATATGAGTTAGGAGGTTATCCGAAGTTCTTCTTTAACCTAAAATTTCTGTGTTATTTTATTCACGTTTTATAATAGCAATTGAATGAGAGGGCATTTCTATGCTCGTTCGATTATTTAAAGATCTGGCTCCGTGTAGTCATATTCGCGTTCTCAAGTCGCTAACTCGGTCAAAATACGCGATATCACAACTTCACAAGGCGCACGGAGAAACGTGGAGGCTCGCGTGGAGGCACATGAAGGAACAGAGATGCTAGCTTGTTTTTCCATATTTCTCTCTGTGCCTTCATTCCTTTTTACGTGTGTGATGGCCCTAAACCGCTAAATACGCCCTCCATTATTTGGACCCAAAAATTAATCATTAATCCTCATTTTTTCAGCCAAATCCGTGTTAATCGTGACCCTCAGCCTAAGGTTGCGGACACTACTTGTTTTAGTTCATTTTTCATTGTTTTCGCCGTTCTCCGCTAGATGTGCCACTTTTGTTTGCACAAATGGGCAGGCGAATTATTTTCTGATGAAACTAGAACACGCGAAGAAATGCTTTATGAACATTTTTTATGTGTAATCAATATATCGAATCGAATTTATCTGCTATTGTTATTGATATTTTTTCTGGGTTCTAAGTTCAGTAATCAGTAGTCCGCCAACGTTTATATGCTCTATCATATGTGTATATAATGTACATAATGTATAGGATCTGTGTTTGATTTGTCGACAACTTCAACGATAATTTTACTATCCTATAATCTATATCTATAATGTATAAAATGACTAATGGCGCATCTCGGCCATCACGCACTTGCGAAGAAACCCAGTTTTAAAAACAGGAAGAACGATAATTTTTTGTAATGTATCCTTTAGTTTCTACGAAGACAATGACAACGTTAAACTTTGTGGCAACAAAACGTACGTATTTGTATTGTTTGTTTCGTGTAGATTCATCATTTTAATTTTAACCTAACACACTTACTCTTATAATCTTATGATTCAAACTAGTTATAGAATATGTAAAAGTTCTTTATTTTGTTGTATGGTGATATGATAATGTTAAGTAATAGTATGTAAAAATTATTTAATAACATACTTCATACTCAATTATTTATAATAGCAGATTGTAAAGTATATATATATATATGTGTGTGTGTATACGTGTATATATGTATGTATGTATAAAAGTTTAATTTAAACTTATTGATATATTTTACAGGTTTTTACTATCAAAAATCAGATTTTGGTGGTTTAGCTATACTATGTACAGGCACAATTAAATCAAGATATTCTACAAGAATAAAAAATTGTGAATTTTCATTCAAATCTAACAGAAAAAATCAGCGCATACAGTTTTTTCATCACAGATCAACACAGTATGGTCATGAATCATCGTCAAAAGTTGAGGAAACAGTTAAAAGTTTTAAAGAAGAAAAAGAAAAACAAAAATTGGATAATATTCCAATATCTGACATTTTTCAATCTTCCAGCAAAGCAGTAGAGAAGAAACAAACTCTATGGCAAAAAGTTAAAGCAGAACTTCTACATTATTACCATGGCTTTAGGTTATTGGGCTTGGACATGAAAGTATCAGCTAAGCTTGTTTGGAGAATTCTTCAAGGCTACGAGTTAAGTAGGAGGGAACATAGATTGGTTAGTTGAGATTTTAATGCAGAACTTCATACATAGGGCTGGCCAGGGCAAATAACTACATTACTTTGCTGTCAATTTTTATGTTGTACAAGTTTCAGAAAAATAGTGTGCATAATATTTGCATGACAAATTTATACGCTAGGTAAGTATCTAATCTATTGTTAGTTTAACGTCATTCTCCAAGTAAATGAAATAGCAGTGTTCACTATACGATAAAATATTAAAAAAAAAAAAAGCTTTAATGAATAAAGATTTTTATTTTTTTTTCTCTAAAATATGGTTTTGTTATCGATACTTACATAGCGTATAACATCAATTAAATAAACACCTTGATTAAAATTAATATGTAAAAAATCGTGCATATGTAATAGAATACCTTTAACTAATTTGTTAATTCTTAATTTTTAATTATGAAGTGCTTTAAACTTTGTGGTTTTTATAGTTTTTAGTTGAAATACTGTTTTTATGGTTTATTTATTCACTATAATATCTATGCAAAAACTATGGAAAGTCATCAAAATACAAAACTGATTAAATTACGAATTAAATTTGCAAAATACTTGAATGAACTATTTTATGCAAATTTCTAATTATATTTGATTTAATTAAGTTAAGTATCGTACATACATAACATTGCATACATAATGTATTTTGTCATAAAAAATATCTTTACATTCAACTATTTTAATGTTAAGAGAGTACCTCCGGTAACAGATCTAAAAGTGAAAATCACTTGAAATTTAGGTGACAGCTTAATTAAACTGTACTGAAACCCTGGTTAAAATTTTGTGATCCTTCAGAACTTCAAACGCGAAAAATTAACAATTGAAATTAAGATGTGTTCTTATAAGGAAATGCACGTTTTGTAGGATACAAAGACATCTAAAAATGAACAAATTTTGAAAAAATTCTGAGAGATGTTAAATTTTATTTCTGATCCATAGCTGTAAGACTAGGAATTGAATATTTTCTGTTGTAAGTGTGCGTTTAACCTCAAAAAGTGAATCAAATCAGCTTCTTTATGAAACTTCTTATTGAGAATTAGAACAATTAGAATTAATTTAATACTAACGCATGATCATTACTTGGTGTAAGTTAATCTATATAGTTATTTTACTAACTATATATCGCGAATAAACTAAAAATAAATAATGCACTCATTTTGACTAGCTCTGTACCGGGGGACTCCCTTAAGGTAGTACCACCACTACGTTCCTAGGCAAAATAAGGGTACTTTTTTTTGTTTATTTACGATATTAAAGTAAATTTAGTAAAGTATTTAGTAAAGTATTACTAAAGAAGCTGCATAAATTAACATATATCAAACAATGATTATGCATTGGCATTAAATAATTTGATTTGTTCTGATTATTAGTAAAAATTTCTATGCAGAAGCTGATTTGATTTACTTTTTGAAGTAAAGTGTGACTTTTTTTGCTTTTAATCGAATCTATCTAATATCTAATCATGGTTTTCGAAAATGCTAACTATTCTTCAAACATTCATCTACTAAAAAAATTCTCAACAAAATATGAATGGTAGCTTTTATAAAATTTAAGGTTAACTGTCACCGGAAATGCAATTCCCATAAGACTATGTTTTAAATAAGTAAAAATTTAAATGTTTATAACTTTTTTTCCCATGTGTCCTGGCCTTACAAAAAATTTTTTGAGTCATTTTTGCACCAACATCAGTCAATATATTCATTAGTATCTCAACCGTATTCAGTTAAGGGGGTTTTATAGTTACTACGCTAAATAAAATTAATGAATTTTTTTACTTTTTGTTTATTTTCAAATATGCACTCTTAAAGAAGCTGTAACTGTAAACCTACAACAGAATACAATTTTTCGAGTATATTTAACAATTATCTTTGTCCTGATTATCAATAAAAAGTTTCCTTTAGAAGCTGATATGACTATTTTTTTTGAGCTAAATGTCCTTTTTTAGCATTCTGTGATTTTTTAATTAGTTAGAGGTATCCAATGATATTTTTTAAGGGCTTTAATTCTTTATCAGATATTTTTCTTGTAGTACAATTTTTTTCAACAAAAAATTGGCGTTAAATCTTTAGCGATACATAAATGTGTACAACGAAATTGTAATTTACCGTAAGAAGAGCGTCTAATGTTAAACAGCAAAAAATAAAAACATAGTTTTCTTAACTTGAGGGTACCCCAGGTTTCTGAAAATTTATGTAGATAATTTTGAGGTACTTGCGAACATGTATACAAAATTTCAGAATTATCTTGGTGTCATTTCTATTTAGTATAGAACCTCCTTAACAACGATACTACCTTAATATACTTCTAATTAAGTTTCTAATTATTTTTCTTTGTTGTCTACTATTTTTGATAAAAGTAGATTTTGAATTGCTTTATTATAATGTCTTATAAGTATTCAAAACGCGAACATGTATTTCACAATTAAGTTCACATTTGTATTTGATTGATGTTTTTTCTCAAGAAGATAAGTAGTATTTTCTAAAACAAAGTAGATTACAACGCAATCTCGTTTTTGAGGTTAGAATATATTAATATTATACAAAATAAGCTAGAATGATTATAAACGAAACAATCATATTATTAATTAAAAAAGAATCAACTGAATAATAGACCCAAAATCAAGATATTAAACTTAAACCGTACTAAAACATTTTAAATTTCGGTGCCATTCAACCAGATGTCTAGCCATAACCAATGAAATCGAGTTTTAAAAGGCTTCACAACATCCGGTCATCTCTTTTTTAAGAGAGGATAGTCTAATTTTAAGCTTTTTGGGCTTTTTGTTGGGTGTCAGCCACCAAGCTTGAGGCTAGATCAGGTTTCCAGCGCTGCCGATCTCCATCTGAGGCTGGCTCGTTGATGTCTACCTTCTTCTTCTTGTCCTCGAACTTGACGAGATCGTTACCATAGTCACTTTCCGTCTCAACAGATCTTCTTTCTTTCTTTACTGTTATTGGCTGTGGGTCTTACCCGGTTGGGCTTAGACCCGATGCGCCACCTTACATGTTTGGTTTTTTTTTGTGTTTTAATTTGCCGAAAACCTACAGATAGTCAGAGGACGCCACCAGCCCGACTAAATGGACCTACAGCTTAAAGTGAGATCCGAACCACCAAGCACACGGTGAAATAGTAGGCACATGAAATTCCTTTATCAGTGGTGCCGGCTTTTTTCGGCGGGAGGTAGGCTCGAACCCGAGACCTTCGAGTTGCGAGTCCAACACTCAGCCGCCTGAGCCACCGTGGCTCTTGTCTCAACAGATCGATTCGCGAGATTTCGATTAGCAAGTCCTCGCGCGCACTGACGAGCTCCCAAACATCACTGTTTTGGCTATGTTTTATTTTTACTCGAGGCCCGATGTACTCTAGCTGCTGCTGCGTAAGCCTCCTTCGTCTTAATCAAGTACTGATCCACTTTCATAAACAATGCAACAAATAACTGAGTAGATAAACTTTTAGCTTTAAAAATTGGATTGGTTTGATTACTTTAAACTTACTTAACGTTGCTTTTGTTGTATCTTTTCTTGATCATGATCTATGACAACCATGCATGTTTGGATAAAAATAATTTATACACAGGATTTCACAATAAATCACTATTTATTGATGACACCTTAAGCTAATCATCTATTGACGATGATACAAATGTAGTCAAGCTTACATGATAATATAATCAGTATAACAAAGTAATCAAACAGTCAAGCTAAGACGTCGGCGCTGGCCAACTCGCGGCATATAGAGATAGGAGCGTTGAGCCGCGTAGTTCTACGTTGGGTCCCCTCGTTAAAAAAAAGGATTGAAACGGATTAAGAAAAACCAATACGTTTCAATCCGTTTTTTGAATCCATTTAAGTCCATTCTTATCCTTATTAATGCGTTTCAATCCGTAAAATATATTTTTTCAACGTAGTTGGATTGAAACTGATTGAAACGGATATCTCATAAAATATTTCCAATCCGTTTTTTGAACATTTTAGGTACGTTTTAATATGTTTCGATCCTTTTTTTTAACGAGGGTCTACCTAGCGAGCAGACATCTGCTCGTTGATACCCAACACAAAGTCAAAGGGTTAAACATTAAATTTTAAATATGAGACAGTTAAAATAATCGGTATGTATACCTGTGACTGAAAGAGAAAAAAAAGAGAATCGGGGAGGCAAAAAATTAATTAGTTTTTTCGCAAAATCCATTTTTAAGCTTACCCTCGTTAAAGATTAGAACGGATTGAACCTCAGAAAAAATGGACAAATACGTTTCAATCCGTTTTTTGAATCCAGTGAGATCCGTTTCAATCCGAGAGTGATGACAAATTTTTCCAAACTTTCAAATCCGTTACAATCATTTTAAAAAGTTTGAATCCGTTTCAATCCTGTGCATTTTTAAAATTCTTAATGTTCCAAATCCGTTTCAATCAGTATGTTCAATAATCATGCAATGCTTTCGAATTCGTTTCAATCCGATTTTATTTTAATCTGAATCCATTTCAATCCGATTTTATTTTAATCTGAATCTATTTCAATCCGAATCTATTTTAATACGATAACTTTAGTTTCAATCAGTTCAAATACATTTCAATCAGTGTCTTTAAGTTTCAAATACGTTTTAATCAATTTATTTTAAAATTATGCAGGCTTTTCAAATGTCAATTGAAAATTAAAATGTTGCGCTACTACTCTACCAGACAAAAATCATTATTTTGCTCAGAACAACAAAAAACAAATTATATGATATACCACATCATAGTTAACTATGTCGTGGTATATTATACTTTGTAATTTTTGTTTGTTTGTCATAAGCAAAATATAAATGTTTTGTCTCTGATATTGTATAGCACAAAATATTATTTTTCAATTGATATTTGAAAAACCCGCATAATTAAAAAAAAAAGAATTGAAGCAGATTTGAAATTTAAAGGCACCATATTGAAATGGCGAATGTATGCTGGGATGTATGACTATTTATTATTTTTAGAGTTTCAAGTTTATATAGGGGTTAAATAAAATGCGACAAAATAAAACAATGAGAAATCTTGCGACTTTCTTTACTTTTAGCTATAATTTTCGAAGAGCACAAAAGTTATAAATACTTTAAAGAATAATAATTATAAAAAACATACATTATTTAAAATACGTGCTGATTTAAAGTAATAGAGGATCTTGTGATGTACTTTGTGATAAGGAATGTGTTGAACTGATCTCTTCGGCGTTAATATCAAAAAATAACCCTAAAGTAAATTATTAGAAATTGCCAATACTGTCTCATGAAATAAAGTAAAAGATATAGTACAAATTTTCTTTACCTTTTAATACTTCAGGATCTACTATCTCAGATAATTGACTGTCGCTTGTATCAGCATCTGATTTCTTGACAATAGTAGGTTCATCAATGCTAGTATCTGATGCTAATTGATCAAGTATACTTTTATACTTATTACTAATCTTAGACTTATTCGTTGAGCTACTTTGGTTTGGTTCATTGTCAGGCTTTAAATGCGACACCTTTTTTTAGGACAAATTAGACTGTCTGATAGAGTGCTGTCACTGTCTTCAGAGTTGTAAGCTGGCAAAACCCTTTTTGGTTTTCGTTTTAAGGGTGTTAAATTATTACGAGAGATCAAACTTTCTGACTCATCAGTTTTGTCATCCGCAGTAATCTCAGCTTCTGGTTTGTTAGCATCCTTATTGGAAGTTCATGTACACACACCGTTAAATGAAACTTTGAATTCTGGAAATTCCCGCCAGTGCCGGTCGCAGGTTAATTGGGGATATCCAGAGTCGACGCGCATGCGCTGTACTAGCGTGGCCGCGTTTTGATATAGAGCGCATGCGCGTCGGCCCCAGTTAACAAGCGGCCAGAGCCGGCGGGAATTTCCAGAATTCAAAGTTTCATTTAACGGTGTGTGTACAAAAAACAGAATTTTGAAACGGATCAAAAATATAACATCCATTTCAATCAGTTTCATACAAGTACGTCAAAACATCTATTTGATAGATTTTAGAATATTACTTTCGATACAGGTACGCAAAAGTTGATACTGTGTGTATAATTAAGTGTGAGGTTTGTTTCCTAAAAGAGAAGCGAGGGTGAAAATCACGAGTATAGAATCAAAAATTAAAAGCGCATTTTTTTTCGATACATGAGACGTGAAATACGATCAATCTCACGCGAAGAGCTTGCATAAAATCGCTTTTACGCGCACTGTATCGAAAAGGATGAATACGGATTGAAACGTATTGAATAAATTTTATTTAATGTTATGGTTTGAAATGGATTATTACAATAATTAGAACGTTATAATCCGTTACAATCCGTGTACATGTATCAAAATTTATTCAATACGTTTCAATCTATTTTAATTTACCAATATTTATAAAATTAACTTATTTTTCCATACATTAATACATTAATGTAAATAGAAATTAAAAATCAAACATAAACTTGAAATGGATTTGCATAAATCAGATTACCCATTGATGTTCGTAATGGATTAGATCGGATTGAAGTAAAATTTTAAAAATAAAATTGGATGAAAAACTGATGTTTATGTACTTTAAATTCATCAAATCATCACTCATTTTTACATTAAAGCTATAAAAAAGCTATTTTTTGTAAATTAAGTAATTTTAAATCGGATCGATACGGATTGGTAACCTTTATTCTAAAATTCTTTATTATATGCTTTAGTATGTATTAGTTAAGATACATCTACGTTAGTTCATGCCTATAAATATCAATTTGCATTAAATTAATTTGTTTATGTTATGTATTTGAACGGATTTTACACCTAACTTTCATAAATTGATATGAATTACAACGTATTGAAACTGATTCAACACTACATTTTGATTTACTGTAATGGTTTGGAACGGATTGGAACTAGGAAAACGTTGTAATCCGTTACAATCCATTTTAATCCGTTCCAATCCTTTTTTTTAACGAGGGTAATTATTAAGGGGCGCGGTAGCAAGTATAAGTTTTTATACGCTGTGCCGTCGGGGAGCCCCGTGACCCTATTATACTTTGAATTTGCTTTTTAACCTAAATGCGTTTTATTATCGCCAATGATTTCTTGTTTGACATTTCTTTGAAGCTTGTGTTTGAGTAATGTATCTTGAAGATTTTAATGAGATCTTTCTAATGATCATAATATTTTGCTTCAATTGCTTCCTTCCTAAGGAAGCATTGTAATAGTAATTTTTGAAGTTTGTGTAAAAACATGTGAGAAATGGTATTTTTGGAAAATGTCCGTACGGATGTATGTGTGCGTGCGTGCGCGCGTGTGTGTGTTCGTTCGACTCGACTCTAGCTCAGCTTCTACTTAGTGGATTTCAATTCACCAAGTCTCATGTTCTTTGTTTTTACGAATACTCGGCGGGATAACAGTCTGTTTTTACATTTTCTGGACCTGTTTTTTTTATATATCGATATTTTAGTTTTGATATTGAGATAAATGTGGGGCACGGCGGGCACCATGGCGGGGCACGCGGGGCACACGGAAACACTGCGTCGCTCCGAACTGCGGAATCAGCTGTTCATTCCTAACCTCAATCTGCATTCGGACTTCGGCGGGCTGAGTAAAACGGAGCAAATTTTTGTAAGCTAATTTGATCCTGACCTGCGTGCCCCATCCCCGTGCTATGCGTGCCCCATGGTGGGGCATGTAGAGCTTTTTGGAAACAATTTCTGTATTACAAATTGTAAAAAAAATACTCCACGAATCCAAATTTTCTGAATTGCATTTATTTAAATACTCGATTAATTAAATATTCCTTTTTTTTAACCCGAAATAGCCTATATTACCGACAGAGGAGTATAATAAAGTTACGGTGCCCCACATGCCCCACCTTCCCCCACCTAAAAGAGAATAAAATTACCCATCTTCTTACCGCAGAAAATTTATGTTATCGTCGTTTTTCTATTACACACTATAAAGTGCAATTTTTTGAAATCGTTATAACTCGAAAACTAAATGTCAAACCTTTCTAAAAAATAGATGATTATTGAAGGTTATTAGATTCATACACCACTTTAATGTTAAGTCATTTCATAAGGCAGATCCTGAGAAAAACATAACTGGAGAAAAAAGGCAATAATCAATTTTAAATTTTGGATTTAGTTAGCATTATATAGCATTTGGATCCCTCTCTTTGCGGGTTGTTTATGATACCAGTTAGTTTCAAAGATATTCAGCTTCAACATTTTTTTTTTCACACTGTATACTTGGCAGGATTGAAAACTGCATCGCTTATATCTCTAGCGTCCTCACAGTGGCGGGTGGGTTAAGTAATTCAAACTCCAACGTGCGGGTACAAGGAAATGTAAAAGGAAATTGAAAAATATTTCAGCTTAGTTAATAGACAAATATTGAGATATGAAAACGGTTACAATTCCTTACAAAAAAAACCTCGCCGCCAATTCATTGGCACGTAGCTTCCTCTAACTGAATTTATAGGTCCAATAAATCCAATAAATTAAATATTGTTTTATTATACAGTATATTTATGCTTTTTTTGACGTACAACGATAGCCTTATATTGTTTTAGAGATAGAATCAAAAAATTAAAAAAAATTCAAACCTTGATATATCTTAAGAACCATAGGGGTTTTAACGCTGCGCAATGAACTCAGCCAAAACACATAAAATATCTAATTTTTCCACAAATCTCAAGTGCGATAAGGCCTTTTTACGTCCGTAATCGAGGCACAATAAAAAACTCATTTTTTTCAGTTTTCGATTTATTACTGAAAAGAAGTAGTCAAAGTACTTGAAATTTTAATGAAATAGTTTGACACGTGACCCATCAACATGATTTTTTTCGTGAGGTTATAATGTTTAGTTTTAGAAATATGAATTTAAAAAAAAATCGCCTTTTTCATTTCATCTGCCGAACAGAGCGGTTGATCCGAGGACCAAACGAGGAAAAGTAGGTAATTTTATTCTCTTTCAAATGCATTATAGCTGAATTGTTTGTAACAATGGGATGATAAAAAACGCAAAATAGTGTTTTTTAAAAATCAAAAAATGGCCATAAAAAGAAAAATAGTTGAGAAAATAAAAAATAATTGTTTTTCCCGAATTCAGAATAAAAAAAAAAGATATGCATGTCAAATTTGATTTATATTGACGGAGTAGTTCCAGAAATATTACGGTACACACACACACACACACACACACACACACATTTATACGGACATTTTCTAAAAATACGTGATCTCCAAACACTTTGAAACGTGTTTCTAACGTGTTTACGATGAAGTCGAAAATTTCACTATTACAAAGCTTTCTCTAGGAGGAAGCAAAACACGTCGAGATATCTACCGCTTGGTGGTGAGGAAACGATATCATTTAAATGTAATTAATACAAAGATTACGTTAAATAAAATTATTTCAAAGTCCCAGTAAATAAGATGTTAGGTAAAAAAGGGAGGGTGGTATCTCTTGAAGATCAGTTTAAGGGGGTTGTGTCGCTACACTAT
Source organism: Pteromalus puparum (assembly GCA_012977825.3). Lineage (NCBI taxonomy): Eukaryota > Metazoa > Arthropoda > Insecta > Hymenoptera > Pteromalidae > Pteromalus > Pteromalus puparum. Next base: position 26,688,511 of record CM053170.1, read on the forward strand.
GCTTCAAAAATACAGCACGTTGAGTGTTGAGCGGTTCGATCCGTTAGTGTAACCCCCACTCTTCCTCCTAAGTTCCAGCGCTTAGCAATGACTGTCCTTGCACACATAGAAATGGCCCGTCTGTGTACACGCACACTAGTTCCCGTGTGAGGGCATGAAGACATGGCAATGCTGTATAAGTGCCGGAACACAGACTTAGTATAGCAGGCGGCCCAGACGCAACTCTCCGCTGGCAATGTGTAGGTGGAAAAAATTTCCGGAAAAGGTCGCAATGAAAAAATTTGGGTATAGTATCTTCCTATATTATATAGTTGTAAGCGTGATTTTAAATTGAAATCCCCTCCACCATTTGTGTGTGGTCCATGTAACATGTGTTTGATTACTAATTTTGTAAAACTTTATTAGAATTGTGTGGAATCTCAGGCAGAAATGTTAATTATTGATTCAGGTGTCAATAATTTGTTATTAGGATGCAATCTACAACAATGAGCATGTGGTAAGCCTCTTTTTTGAAATTCTATCGTATACACGTAAGCAAGTACTTCTCCAAAGATTTATTTTTTAAAATATCGTTTAAAAACGAATTAAATTTTGCATAAAATAATCTAACAGTAATATTTGGAATATCATTTTGGAGTAGTTTCTCAAGAAAAGTCACCTACAATCACATTTAACTACACATATAACAAATATGATTTTAAATGTATCGTATGTAGTAAGATGTTTAAAACAAAACAATATTTACAAGTTCATCAACG
>CM053170.1:26697663-26746787 GCA_012977825.3 Pteromalus puparum
ATTTGAATAAATAATTGATCAGGATTTTTACATCTAGATAATGCTACATATAATTGTCCATGAGAAAATAATGGTTTTTTTAAATATAATCCTACATTATCAAAACTTTGACCTTGAGATTTATTATCATTGCAAATTGGTAACGAAGATGCAGATGAATTTCCAGTATTTAAAGTAATTCTAGGTATAAAAACTTTATTTCCAATTTTTTTCCCCAGTTATGATTTCAGCTTCTATGTTGTACTTGAATAATTTCGTAACTTTTAATCGTATACCATTACACAAACCTTCTGTTATACTTAAGTTTCTTATTAACATAACAATTGCACCAATTTTCAAATTAAGTTCATGAGAAGTTATAGAATAATTCTTTATCAATAAATTGCAACTTTGTGTATTGAAAAAAACAATTTAGAATAATAATTAATTTTTTTTTGGAAATCCTACGGTATATTTATAATTGAACCTTCTGTTTTATTTAACTAATTAAATAATAACAATTAAATCAATTGGTTGACTATTAGGACATTTTCGATTTACTTACATTTAATTCTTTGTGGGTTTTTTTTTTATAATTAATGAATATTACGTGAAGGGACATTTATAAATTATTGCCAGTAAACATAGTTATTAATTTTGGGGATAATTATAGTCAAAGCATTGTATATTTAAATGAAATTAAATGTGAAAAGTGACTTACCTTTTATTGTTTTCATCGAGATTTAATAATTTTCTTTTTGTTATTTTTATTTAACTAGTAGTAAATAAGGGATAATATATTTATTGATTTAATTTAAATCTTTTGGGAAATATTTAAGCTTTGTGAGTGAACTTAATTTTCTTTTCCTACATTTATTATTAAATTTAGCATGAAATCGTAATTTTAGTAAATCACACGAGTTGTTAGCCTTAAATAGTTCTACACTCTAACACAAAAAAAAAACTAATAAATGAAACCATTACCGGTTTTAGACTATTTATTGATTAGAAATTTTTGAATTTAAATTATCTATTGAATTAATTATTGAATTGAATTATTTATCATTTTAATTTATACCAGAGCTTTTCTAGAATTTTAAGAAACCTCAAACCTACTTTTTATCATTAATAACAAAAGGAAATAATTGGGATCTATTGCATTTTATTTATTTTTTATTGTTTAACCTTTAGAGGACATCAATATTATTTTAATAATTATTGTGATTTAATATAACATATATAATAAAACATTTTTGAAATTTTCTTGAACTTTAATTTGGAGATTTTGGACTCATTTCTTAAAAAAAAAAAAAATTTTATTCGGTTCACATCTTATTTAATTACGTTGATAAATTTAAATTTAAGTTTAAATAATTCGACCATTCCTAACGGTGATTTTACTTTTCTTAATTGTGTTTTGTACCCATCCCAAGTGTGCTTCTTAGCAACTTTTCCTTGGACCTGCTTAGTAACGGTCACTCTAAACCCTATGGTTTGCTGGCTTTAGCAACCTTATCCTTAGGTTCGCCTGTAACAGCGACCACTCTTTTGACTCCTAAGCCTGCTAAGTAGCGGCTTTCCTCTACACTCGCTCAGTAGCGGTCACCGGTTCCAAAACAAACACAGTAAATGAAGGGAAAGCACTGCACAGAAAACGAAAGACTATTTAAACAGAAGAGAGCCGGTAAGAAAGCACTTTCAGCAAGATTATTAGCTGAAAAGCATTTGCTACATAAACGTCTCGAGGACATTAACTCACAATTAGCTATTTTAAATACAAACTCCAAATTGAAAGAAAAAGAAATCGAGTATAGAGATAACGAAAATTTTCAGGTAGAAATAAAAAATAAAATAAAGCTAAGTTTAAAAAAAATTTTACAATTTGCATTTAATGAAATCAATAAAGATAGGAGAAAATAAGGGATTCTGTCGGAATTAATAATTTACTTAGAGTAATTAATAATTTACAAGACAAAAGACAGTTCTAACCTAACTTCTTTGCGAGACACTCGATGCTAGGATAAGAGCCATTCAAATAGTTCACAATGTATTAATGAATAAACCTACGGTCAAATTATGGATTTTCAATTCTTGAGAAAGCAAAATTACATTTACTTAAAGACACATTTAGAATTAAGTTGAACAAACACCTGATTCGACATTACTAGAATTCAATTCACTACCGCGTCATTTTCATTATTCCATATAAGGCGTTAAATTCTTAATTCAGAAACTACTACTATTTTGAATTGTTCGTTGTTGAATAGTAGTACTTGAAATACCACAAATACTACTTTTAATACAAATTTTAAGTTATAACTCCCATCTAGAGTTATGTATACAAAGCTCAATTATAGCCAAGCTTATTGTCAATTTTTAAGATCATAATCACATACAACACACTTACACGTCCGAGCTACAATCTTTACACAAAGTATACACAAAAGTGAACAACAAATAAATCGTCGCCCTAGTCACGCCAACATATGTAAAAATGGATGCCCATAGTGATGAACCAGAATATTGGAAGCAAAGAAGAGGACTACAAGGAAACAATTATAAAAGAATGCAGGACAACAATAATGAACTTATGCGATATAGTCAATGGAGCGCCTGGAACCACAAAAGAAATGATAAATATCAAGGGCAGTACTTCAACAAATCGCAGGCACAATTCCCAAGGGCGAATCACAGAGATGACAATACGCCACGATCAAGCTGGAGTGCCTGGAACAGCAAAGGGAACAGAGGGTACCTAGACAAGCCCTTCAATCACCAGCGTCATGATCACTCAGCCTATAACAGAAGAGAAACAAAGGACCATAGTAAATCCACGGATGACCATTTAAACTCCAAGGAGGCTCGTCACGAACCCTAGATGACGAGCCGAGCAGACAATTAGGGCAGAATACTTTATTAATCTACGATGGACATAACATACCTTTCCATTGGTATGCACGCAGAGTTGAGACTGCAGCCCAAAACGTACCTGATTACTACTACGGAGATTTCTTAGATGACCTTTGGGACAATTTAAGGGGAGAAGCCAAACATATTGCAAGGCTCAATGGATTCCACAACCATTATGGATTATTGGAAACTCTAGAACAGCACTTTTATTATAACTATGACATGGATTGTGGTCTAACAGACAATTATAGGTATGGACCTCGAGATGAGGACATCTTATCTCACATTGACGCCAACATCCCACATTACACTGGACACAATATGTCTTTCCGACAATTTGAAAAGGCGGTAGAAGCAATGTCATGTGAGGTGCCTCACGCTTTATATGAAAGATTTTTGGACATCGTGTATAACCACCTGCGCGAAGAAGCAAGGGATATAATACGTGCTAGCAGCAAAAAACTTTTCAAAGAAAAGAAAATAGAATATTACAAAAAATTTGCTCAATCGATAAATTTCAGAACTAGCCAACCATACGTCTGGGAAACAATGAAAATACTAAAGAATAAATGGGTCAAAAAGAAAAGTGAGTCATCTTTAAATAGGGAAAAATTTGTTGATAAATGTAATGCATGTATCAATAAACTAAGCCCTCCTTGGGCTAGCACTGACTATCATTATATACCTCCTTGTCAGCAAAACGACATTTTCGACAGATTCTTTTCTTTCGCTGAATTCAACTCAATCCTGGATTCGCGCAAAATAACCTCATCTCCTGGATTAGATGGAATAGATTATGAAATGCTACAAAAACTCCCAACTAAGTACAAGTTACTTTTGTTAGACATCTTTAATGACATGTACTTAATAGGCGAATACCCGCCCGATTGGCAACATTCCTTTGTACACATGATTGACAAACCTGGTAAAAATAGTGTCAGACCTATCACATTGACCTCGTGTGTAAGTAAAATTTTCGAAAGTTTAATTAAAGTAAGATTGCAATGGTGGATTGAGCATGAAAACATTCTACCCATCAACCAAGCTGGTTTTAGAAAAGGCAGGTCTTGCAATGACAACATAGCATCTCTCACACTACACATAGATCATGCCTTAGCCAACAAAAACGAAACTCTTGCTACTTTTCTTGATGTATCAGATGCTTTTAACAATGTTCTTTCCGATATCCTAATTAACAAACTCGCTGCTTTTAAATGCTCCATTCAGATCATTAAATTTGTAAAATTTCTTACACACGAAAGATACATTCACACAAACATTGAGGGAAATGAAATAACAAAAATTAATAAAGGAGTCCCTCAGGGGGGAGTTTTGAGTCCGCTATTATATATTTTATACGTCGCAAAAATATCAGATAATCTAAACAAAGATATTGCAGTTTTGCAATTTGCAGACGATCTAGTGCTATACTCCAGTCTAACACCAAGAGAAAAATGCAAAGAAGCACTCGAAACAGCCATTAACACCATACACACTAACCTATTATCACTCGGCCTAGAATTATCTCCGGAAAAGACAATTTTTATGCACTTTAATAAGAAAAATATATTACCTGGAAGCCTCAAAATTAAAATTGCCGACTGCGAAATCTCTTCTAGTGAAACTGCTCGATTCTTGGGAATCATATTTGATTATAAGATGACATTTACACCTCACATCAACGCAATATTAACAAAATGCAATAAAGCATTAAATATAATTAAATACCTAAGAGGTACATGGTGGGGAGCAGATCCTCAAACCTTGTTAACATTGTATAAAAGCTTTGTCCGCTCTAATCTAGATTACGGTAGCTTCATCTACTTCCCGAAGGTAAAGAAACAAACTAAAAAAATTGAGCAGATCCAATACTCTGCTATTAGGCTTGCACTAGGATACAGGCAGAGTACGCCAACGAACATTCTAATCGCAGAATCGAAGCTAATGTATGTTGAGGATCGGACGAAAATGTTATGCAATAGATTCTTAATTAAATCGATGGCGAACAAAAATAGTGATATTTATAAGAAAGTATTGTATGCGACAAATACTTCAAAAAAATCAGACCGAATGCTTATAAAATGTATAGAAAGCGTTAAAGCAGACATAATCGATAACATAGACACTGAGGACTCGCCTCACTTATATCGAGAAAACTACTATATTAATACGTTTCCGATTCCTATTAACACGCAGCTCGGTAAAAGCTTAAAAGAATCTGCAAATCCAAATTTACTTTTAACAGAATTTCTAAGCGAGCAATGCGCTCTCGCTATTTATACTGATGGTAGCAAAATTAACAAGGCAAAACATGTTGGAAGTGCTTGCTATGTACCTCAACTTAATTTAGAAATTAGCAAATCAATAATTGAACACGCATCAGTCTTCACCGCGGAGTGCATTGCAATTAACCAGGCTATGGATATTGCACTCCAATACAGCGAATCGGACATATACATTTTTTCCGACTCCCTCAGTGTGTTACAAAGCCTCAAATGTACAAAACCTGATACCGCAACCAACCGATACATTTTTGAAATTAAAAAAAAATACGATTTATTCAAACTGTCTCACCCGGAAATAAAAATAAAATTTTATTGGCTACCATCACACAGACGAGTCAAAGGAAATGAATACGCCGACAACCTAGCTAAAAAAGCGACCAATAAAAGCTATGCGAACTATGTAACGATCCCGTTCACAGACTATTATGAACATGTAAATAATGTAGCGAATCTGTCAACTATTCACAAAATTAAAGAACAAGGTCTACTTAAAGGGAAAAAATATTTTGAATTGTACTTCAAAGAAACTTCCAAGCCTTGGTTTCATAACAAAGCGCTAAGTAGAGAGATTATTGTTACGATTAACCGTATGAGATCAGATCACTATCATTTGGCTGAATCACTGGCTAGAANAAAGTTAAGTTATATAATAATCAATTAGGAACAACTCTCAAGATACTTACTTCGTAACTTGCCATAACCGTATCATTTTGTTTATTGGTAAACAACTAAAATTTTCTTTTTATGTATTAGAACGTCATAAAAACACCAAAAGTACAATGAAACGGATATGGCAAGTTACGAAGTAAGTATCTTGAGAGTGGTTCCTAATTGATTATTATATAACTTAACTTTAACTTAAGCCCTTTATTGACCAAAAATAATGTTGTTGCTTCATTATGATTAAATATAATAAACTTGACTTTGTTTGATTGATCTCAGTTCTTTTTTATCTGTTATTTCGTTGCGGAATATATCAAATTCGCCTATAACCTTTTACTTTTTTTGAAGTTAATTTTATTTAGAGATTTCAGCCCTTTTGAGTAAATTATTTTGAGTATTTAATATTTGTCCTAAAAATAAAATATAAGGCTTTTTTGTAAAATTTTTTTCACTAACATGAAATCACTGATTGTTCTGATGCACTACCCTCGAATGATTTCTGCACCTATAAGACACCAAAAACCACGGAGCGCACCACCTAGACCTCGTCATCGGCCACCCTCTACATCTAGACCCCGTCCTCGTATGATTTTTACACCTAGACACCAAAAACCACGAAGCGCTCCACCTAGACCTCGTCATCGACCACCCCGTACACCTAGACGCCGTTTCCGTATGATTTTCTTACCTAGGCACCAAAAATCACGAAGCGCACCACCTAGACCTCGTCATCGACCACCCCGTACACCTAGACGCCGTCCCCGTATGATTTTCTTACCTAGACACCAAAAACCACGGAGCGCACCACCTAGACCTCGTCATCGGCCACCCTGTACACCTAGACACCGCCCTCGAACTATTTCTACACCTAGACACAAAAAACCACAGAGCGCACCATCTAGACCTCGTCATCGGCCACCCCGTAAGACAGCAGACAATGTAAATACATTTACTCAGCGCAGCATATAGAAAACTGTGGGAAAGCAATACCCAACTGTATTACACATAGCTTGTGCGGCCAACTTCATGCTCCTACCGCTTTGAAAGCCAACTTCACTGTCCTAACGCACTGGAGACTGGAGAATTTAGAGAAACTGTTCCGAGCATTCGCGATGTATACACTCGTTTATTATTAAAAATAACGGCTTATTTACAAAAATTTTCGTTGGAAATCATAGTTTAGCTTAGAAAGGATACTAATAAGCNAATTACAAAAAATTTCGTTGGAAATCATAGTTTAGCTTAGAAAGGATACTAATAAGCCAAAAAACTCACGAACAGTAACGTTAAGCATTTTTTTCTGTATCATGAAAAATCCGAACACCAATATAGAAGTAAATAGTGTCACGGGCGCCGCGGCTCCGTCTGCTTCTCAAACTCGCCTTCGTGGCGCTACCGCGCCACTTGATACTAGTTTTTTCACAAAATCTAAAGAAAAGTTTTAGCGCTATAAATGAAATTGTGCGTTAAACCGCTGCGGTTTCATAAGGCTACGTGTTAAAACGCTCAACTTTGTTAAGGAATATCGCGAAAATTAATCCCGGTTGATAGCCTGAAATTTTTATTGCAAGTAGATGACAATGTTGGGTACGTTTGGACCAAGTTTCAAAAAAATCTAAAGAACGTGACAAATAGACACAACCCCCTTAACACTTAACTATGCGAGCTATGCGAAAGAAAGATAGGGAGAGAGAGGGAGAGAAAGAGAGAGAGAGGAGGGAGGGAGGGAGAGAGAGTGAGGCGGGGGGGGAGGAAGAGAAAGAGAAAGACAGAGAGAAAGAGAGAGAGAGAGAGAGAGAGAGGGGGGGGAGATAGAGATTTAATTATATGTATGTCAATAGTGGAGATTGATCGTTGAGTAATCGATAAGTTGTTCTTAGTAAGTATATGCATATGATTTACTCGATGCACATCGTAGACTACAAGACAACGGGACGGCAAGTAAGCATTAAAAGAATAATTTTGAAAAGTACATCCTTTTTTTTATAAACTAGTTAGCAGATTCTAGCTTGTCTGCACTGACAAAAATCATTTCTTACTCCAAGAAGAATCAAATCCCACTATAGTTTTAAGACAAAAATCCGCTATTTTTTTAAATGATTCATCTATAATTAAGAGGGGTTTGCTTGATTTTTGTATATTTATGATTTTGCTCATTTCTTTGCACAAGATGATTCAGATTAGTTTTCAGATTAATTCTTCGTCGAGTAAGATATGATGCTTGTTAGTGTGCTGATTTTGAATACTTGACATTTTTAAAACTGATTTTACAACATTCATTAATTAGCGCGTATTGATAAAAATAACTTTTGTTAACTGTAAACATTTGATTGACAATTTCTTTAAGAATCTCATAACTGTTTAGAGGAGAAATTATAATTATAATACTAAGATAGATTCGTTATGATGGACTTTACAAACGAGGAATTTTCTTTGCAAAATAATATGGCAATTGAAAAGATCTTATAAACATCTTTGAAATTGTATAATCTTATATAAACACCAACAATAGATAGAATAAAATATAAACATAATTTCTTAAACGTAAATAGGTTATTTAGCAAATTCAAAGTGTATAGGTTGCGGAGCGCTTCCGACGACACAGTGTATAAAACTCATACTTGCTATCGGAGCGCTACCGCGCCCCTTGATACTTATTATTTTTCTGCATAAAATGTACAAAAGTTATCATTTTCTTAAACCTTTTAGATTAACTTGAAGTAAGTACATTTTATATGCATTCATCTCAAGCAGGAATCACAGAAGATGCTTTCTTTATTGTTACAAATATGCGCTTGCTACAAACTTGGTGAATCAACAAATTCTTTTCTCTTTATGATAGAATTAGTACATTACGATACGTGTGACTTAAATGGTTCTTTTTTATACGGCGCAGTTAGCAGCCGAGCGTAGCGAGTAAGTGCCATGTAAAAGTGAACCACGAGTATCGTATAAGTATATTACGTACATGTCACTGAAATGGCTCATTATTAAACGGCGTGAAGTTAGATCTTCACGCCGTCTACTAATGAGACAATTTTAGTCACGCGTATCGTATACTATTTTCATCACTCGTGCTCGTATAGTGCCGTATAACGCAATGGTTTTGCCTTGGCAAAATGGCGAATTGTATCATCGGGTGAGGTTAGGGGTAAAAGCGTTAGGTTATAAGCAGAAGCGTTGCGTTATGAAAAACAACGCAACGCAAAAGCGTTGATTTATGAATAATAACGCAACGCTTCTCGTAGCGCCCTCACAGACTACATAACATCTCTAATTATCGCCTCGGCAAAATCTCGTGTTATGCGGCACTTTATCCTCGCACTTGTGATAAAAAATATCGTGTGCAACTAGTGCTATAAGCTGTCAATCACGCACGCGGGCTTCGTGGTCCGCCCGCGTGCGTAATTGGCAATCTTCCGTATTCGTCGCACAATATACTATTATGGCAACGTGTGACATAAACCCGCCACCGACACGGGGGAAGATGTAGTGGGAGGGGAAGGGACGAAGGGGGGAGGGGGGCGCCCCATCTAAAAAAAAATAAAAAGTCGAGAAAATTAAACGAGTATGATTTGATTTGATTTCATTGGTGTCCAGAATATATACAAGTGCCATCTCATCTACGTTTATTTTAACGATATTTGATGTGGACGTGTGGTACGGTGTATGCGAATATCCAGACTTCATTAGTTCATACAAGCCGTAATTTCATTTGATTTCATTTTCATAAACATTCAAGTTTAATGAAAAAAAAAAAAAAAAAAAAAAAAAAAAAAACCNACCCTGGTAAAAATAGCAACGGGTTTCTAGCTGAAAATTGGCGAGATCCATTAATAATTAGCGTGAAATTAGCTGTAAATCCGCTACCCAGCGCGACTTTTTTAATCAATTTCTAGCTAGAAACCTGCTAACCAGAGTGAGTTCTTTAAAGCCAGTTTACCGCTTGAAACCTGCTAATTCTGAAAAATTATTACACTGCGCATGCGCGGTGCGCGGGACACAGCGATAGCGTAGCAGTTTATTAGCGGTTTTCAACATGAAATAAGCTGCCAAACAGACGCGTTTCTAGCTATCTTTTCTAGCTACTGTTTAATAACTTAACGCGCAGAACCCCCTAATGCTCTACCAGGAAAGTGAAGATTTTTATAAAAAATTTGAAAGATCAATTTCACTTGTTTTAAATTAACAGTTAAAAACGCGCGCCCGGTACGTATGGTTGACAACTTTAGACATTGAATACTAACCTACAAATTCGTCTTGATTACAAGAAGTTTTTTCCTTTTCTGGCGCTATTTCAGGATATTCAAAGAGATTTATTGACTTTTTCTTTGATTCTGAACAATACAAGCACACATTTCGAGTGTTATTAGTCTCTATTTCAGCATACTATCGGTCTGCAGCAGACTTAAATTCATTATTACACAGTGTAATAATAAGCGATTTAAGCCACGGATAGGTGTGGCATAAATGCGGGTTTAGGTCACACAGTGCTATATTGCTATACATTTTTTAATTTTATTTTTATTTTACAATATTGGAAATAATCTTCTAGCAATATTGCCATTGTAATACCCTGGTAGTAGTATTTTTAAACAGCAACAAATAGCTAATTTAAACACAAATAACGGCAAATAATGAAATATAATAGTAGACGAAAAGCGATAATGCGTAATGAAATTAAATGAAAATGACAAACAATGGATAATATCAAATAATAGTTTATGGTAGTCCAGATTTAGGCACATTTATTTGTCATTAACATTATTTGTATTTTTTCAATGTTTATCAAATGTATTTGTTATTTTTTTTATCAATTCAAGGTTATTATTTGTCATTATTGGTTATTATTGGTTATTATTGTTTATTATTGGTTATTATTGGTTATTATTGGTCATTGTTTGTAATTATTTATTTTTGATTAAGTTAATTTATTTTCTTTTTATACATTTATTTCTGATAAGAATTATATTGTGACATGGGGGCCTTTTGCCTGCACGTAATAATTCTTATCAAGCTCTACCAAGCTTTGGGCTTGCACACAGGCAATAAAAAATCTGGCAATAAAAGAGAGAGAGAGAGAGAGAGAGAGAGAGAGGGAGAGAGAGAGAGAGTGAGAGAGAGAGGGAGAGAGAGAGAGAGGGAGAGAGAGAGAGAGAGAGAGAGAGCGAGCGAGACGGGCTACTTGCCGAAACGTACAGATCTCACGAATGCGCTGAAGGTCGACCCGCTATCGGCTGGTCCAGGGTACCCGACGCCTCGAAGTTGCCGTAGTTAATTTATTTCATTGTTTCTTTTATTTAATACATAATATAAAAGGAAATTTGTTTCAACCAGGTGTCCCACTGACACCTCTCCCGTTTTTTTCTTTGTAATAATTTTTAATCACTCGTGCTCGGGTAGTGCCGCATATAATAATAACCCAATGGTTTAGCCTTGGCAAAATGGCAAATCGTATCATCAGGATGATATCAGTCAGACATGACTGAGTCTCGTTTTCTCGCATTGATGCGAGGTGTGCAATGAACCGGCCAAGATCGTGTTTTAGCTAGCTGCAGTTCTTTATGTACGTGTATCGAGAAGTGAGACGCATGCCCGCGGAGGCAGCGCACAGTGTGCCCCAATAGGTTAATGTTCCAAGTTGGGTATTTTTGTAAAAATAAGTAAATTTTCGACATTTTTAGATCTGAGGAGCGGAAAAAAATTATTTTCATTGTGCTATAACTTTTTTCACATATTTTAACATATAAAATATGAAAAAAATTTATATTTGGGGTCCTACAACATTTTGCAGCTCCTGAAATTGGTGAGAAATCATGAACAATAGACATTTTCCTCGAAAAATCAGCTTACTTAATCATGAGAGTGATATAAACGATTGTAAACACTTCAAAGGCATTGAATATTTCTTTTTTTGTTTAAAAATTTACAAAAAAGTCATATTTAAGGGCAGAGAGAATTTTCCGGCCCGGAAAAAAAGTGGAAACCCGCGTTTTACATGAAAAATCAACATTTCGAATAGGTAAAGTGATATAAACAATTCTAATTACTTTCAAATCACTAAGTATACATTTTTTTTTGTTCTGAAATTAAAGGACAATTATATTTTAGGCCCAAAATATTTTCCTGCTCAGGAAATCAGTGGAAACCTGCTTACGAAAAATCGACATTCCGAATAGGTAAAGTGATATAAAATGTCAAAAATTCACGTATTTTCACAAAAATACCCAAATTTGGACATTAACCATAGGAAAGGGGACAAGGATTTGCTTTTGGGATATTTTTCCCATATTCTACATAACTTGAATTGAACGCTCCTAAAATTTCATCAAGATTCATCGCTCCTACGCTGAGCAATTTGATTTTGAAACTAAAATATCCATTTGGGCGCACTGTGCGGCGCTAGCCGTATTATTAACCTTTTTGGTCGCCCGCGTTTCGCTCTCCCAGTCTTCACCGGAGGAGTGTCAGCCGTCTGGGGGCTACTGACTGTCTTGGCCCGTGTGATTCTAACCTAACGGCGAGCAACTACTACGCACGTTTTTCTCGATCTACCGCGCTTACGTGGCGCATTCACGTTTACATTATGGTTATGTGACAGCGCAGTGTCGCTTGTAGGTTCCTCTTGAAGATCTTTATCAGTGGGCGGTTCTTCTCCATCTAGGTAGCGTTTCAGGTCGACTATATGGATCCTTTCAAACACCTCTCTAGTTTCACTTTCGAGCCGATAGAAATCTTGACCCAATCGCGCAGTAATTTTAAACGGTCCAGCGTACTTAGGAGCTAACTTGGCATCAATGCCCTGAACAGCTGATGACAAAATGTGGTGAGTAGCCGTAGGTCGAAGAGTTTGCACATCCGCTTTTGCCATTTACTTAGTGCCAGCTGTTCGGCTTCTTGTCGAGCGGTTTGCTCTTCGGCTCGTTTGAAATATTATGCGGTGGGGTCGCGTGTCGTCCTCTGCTTGAAAAAGCAGGACTGACCCCTGTTGATTCTTGAGTAGCGGTGTTATACGCGAAGGTGAGCTCGGGTAAAAATTTACCTTATTTTTTTATGCTCGTTTTCGGTGAAGGACGTCGCCATCGTCTTGAATGTGCGATTGGCACGCTCTACAGGGTTCGGTTGAGCATGGTATGGAGGTATAGTGTGGTGCTCCGTTCCATGTTTTTCTAAAAACTGGTCAAGCAGTTTATTTTAGAATTCTGTACCATTATCAGACAAGAATATATCAGGCACACTTACCGAAGCGATGTCAAAGGATCGGCGATAGTCGAAAAATTATCCAGGAATTTCCGGTACCACAAAGCCATACCAAGGAATCGGCGCAACTACTTTAGATTCTTGGGTGTCGGGTAATTTATGATAGGTTCGATTTTACTGGGGTCAGGGCGACAACCATCGCGATTAACAACGACTCACAGGTACTTAAACTCACTACAACAGAATTTACTCTTCTTTTTGTTGATTGTTAGACCAGCTTCTCTAATCCTTCCTAGCACTGCTCCGAACCAGTGCAAATGTTCGTCGAAGCCGTCTATCATGATGATCGTCTAAATAAGAGAAGGCGCATGGCTCCAGCTCCGACCCTATGACTTTACCAGCCAGCTATTGGAAGGTCGATGGTCCACCGACTAATTCGTATCGGAGCCGAGTGAACTAGAACAGGCCTAGCCCAGGCACTGTGAATGTGGTCAGATGCATATTCTCTTCCTTCATCGGTATCTGGTAGTAGGCCGAACTACGGTCAATGGTCGATATATAGCGAGCATGCTGCAGCTTATTCAATGGTGTCCATGTATGAGAGAGGGAATGCACTTGCTTAAAAAAAGGCATTGAGCTTCCGATAATCGATGCAGAATCTATAGGTACCGTCAGATTTCCGTACTATGACTACTGGGATCGACCAGTCACTATTAGATCGTCGTATTATCCCAGCCTTCAATATTGTCAGCATCTTAACGTGCATTTCTTCCTCTAGTTTCTTTGAGACTGGATAATATCGTTGTTTAATAGACCTTGCGGACCCTACATCGATAGCGTGTTAAATCAACGTAGTGCATTCCAACACGGTTTCTCTCTCCAGAAGCCATCTATTCAAGACTTCTTCTAAGCAAGTTCGCTGTCTAGTCATCACATCTGCTAAATCGATGGCCGCAAGGGCATTAGCCACCCCATCCGTAAGAGTGGAGAGTTTTAAAGGTACTGAGTCCTCTGTGTCTTCAATAATTAAACGCTCGCACGAAGTCAGTCCCCAAGATACATTCCGAGTCTAGTTAACTCAAGATCATAACTTTTAGATAGCGGCGCTGCCCAAGAAGGTCGAATGGAAAAAATCACTATAGATTGGCATTAGTCCATTTGCGAGCTTCGCACCTCGTCCTTTATAAAGAATTATCGATTGGCCACAAGCCGAGACTATTGGTATGCCAATAGGGCCAATAGCAGTTCGAGCGGCCCCTGAATCACAAAGGGCACGCAGTTGAAATCCAGCAATTCCAACTTGAGACCACCAGCGACTACAGTCTGTGTCGGAAGGAAAGTATCCTTTCCTATCCTTAACTTTTCCTCGCAACTTGGCAGGAATCGTTGGTCCTGTCAATATATGTAGCAAGGCATTCAGCGAGTCTTCCTCGTCGAGGTGGGAAAACAGTTATCAAGTCCATCAAATTCAATGTTCCATTTCCTGACAATCTACCAGTATCTCAGCGTGATCCAAGAATGGGTTATTATTACCCGAAGGTGATTCTCTCCCCTTTCTAGAATTCCCCCGCAGCTGAGGTTGTTGTTGACGAGCTTCAGTCACATATTGTCAGTGCTCGCCCTTGTTGCGGGTAGAAATACATTATAGCCCTTGGATTTATTTCCGAGTTTTGTGTGCTGTGTGCAATCGGCTCAATGTGCCTTATGTCAAAGATGTCTTGAAAGTGCACTTGTTTTCTCGGTTGCGTAGTCGCAGTTTGTAGTATTAAAGCAGTGGTCTCTAGACTATCTTGGACTTATTTCTGGATTAGGTATTCTAAGCTCTTGATTTGATTGTTGAGCCTCTCGTTTTCTTCCGCATATTATCCACATTCCGCATTCTATCCAAGGCGCTGGAGTGGCTGGTGCACAATCAAATCTCTGAATACCTTGAAACTAGACTCTATCTTGATAATTTCCAAACTGGTTTTCGCACTGGCCACAGCACGCAGTCCGGCTTAATCAAGCTGACTGATGATGTCAGGCTTGGGATGGACAGGAAGAGGCCACTCTTCTACTTCTCTTTGATTTTAGCAAGGCGTTCGATACAGTGTGTCACGTCAGGCTACTCGGAAAGCTATCCTCCTTCGGCTTCTCTAAGCAGGTTATCCGCTGGCTTGCATCAACGCTGAGGAATTCATTTTTCATCAGCGCCTCCTACCTCTGGAATAGCCTTCCATCTCAACTTCGCAATACACTATCCATATCACACTTTAAACAATTAGCTAAAAATTACTTCTTCATTCTGGAAAATACATAAACATCACACAAACATACACACATTCACATTCATCTCATTTCATTTCATTCCATTTCATACTCTTCAATCGCACTAGCACCCTTACACAAAATTTTTATACTCTATTTATAATTTACTGTAATTGTATATGTACAACACAATGTACAGCAATAAAAACAATTAAATCTAAATCTAAATCTAAATCTGTCTGTTGATGCTGTACGCTATATCCAGCTCTATTTTCTATATGATGACCCATCTGTAGTTGTCCGATATCATATATCACCTGGTCTGTTCTTTGGTCTGCTGCTGACGTTATTATGATGCGCGTTGTTGTCGTTGTTGTACTTGTGTGAGTGGCTGGTATCGTTAATCCCCAGCGATTGTCGCTTAATCCAGACGCTGCTGTTAGAATTCCGTTATTCTGAGCCCTGCTGGTCGGAAAGTTGCACTCTCGCTCGTGTCTGGGCGAGCTATGGTTGAAAAATCCCCCCGTCGCTCCATTCGTAAGTTCCATGTCGGAGCTACGATCGTAGTATGAGCGCTGGCGATCTAGGATGACACTTTTCGTTGTGGTTGGCAACCGTAACAACGATCTGTGTGGCAGCAATATCTTTTGCAATTTTGCCGCTTTTCTCAAGGTTGTTATGACTTCTTGTCTTCTGAACAAGCGGATTGCACGAAATTCTCTGCAGTGTCATTGCCACATAATCGCCTAACTAACCTGTCCATATTCTGAGATAGATCACTGTCTAATTTTAATTCTTAGTTTATAAGAACATCCCTGATGCTTTCTTCTGGCAAATCATATACCTATTACGCTACTTGTTGCGCCACATCAATGTGACTAGAGTTTCAGTTATCCTTTTCGTTGATTTACTATGTAGTATAAACGAAAGTTCAAAAGAGAAAAAAAAAAGAAATCTATTAATTTATGTAGTGAAGTAAAGTTTTTCCTCTGATTTCAAAGTCAAAAAAGAAAACGGAACAATTGCAATTGTTTTTATTCTATAACATTCCTCTCAGTCTGCGATCGCCACCAAATCTGTACTCAATTTAGTACAGCACAAACCGGTACGTTGAAGAGAAACGGGGAAAAACTAAAAGTCCGGAAAGAGAGAGAAAAAACCTTAACCCCTCTGAATACGTTAATTATGTTAATTATATATTTGAGCAATTCGCAGAACTGTGAGTTCATCACTCTATTCTCTTTGTAGTTCTTAAAAAAAAACAATTTTTCTTTACTTCTTGGTAAACCCAAAAAAAAACAACGATAGTATATCTCCTATAAAAAAATCTTTCTAAAAGGTAAAATATTGGCGAGTAAAAGTTTCTTTACAAAAGTCGTGAAATCCCAAAAACAAACATAACTAATGTCAAGTAATTGTTTTTCATATTTTTCAGGTATACACATATGCAGGTACATTATTTTATAAAATAAAATATTTTTTACTTCAATTCTTAGTTGATACAAGAGTAGATTCATAAGTAAAATTTCAAATTACTCATCTTCCTTGGCATTGCCAAAAGCACATTCAATCATATACTTTTAATCCATAGTTCAGAAGCTATTTAAATAATTAAAACCATATAATATTGGATTATACGACTCAAGATTTTAATATTTTTTAAATTTTTCTAATAACTTCTGAACTTAAAAGTATATCTTAAAAAAATTAACTTTCAAAAAAGTAAAAAGTTAGGCAAGTTTGATCTATTCTGCAACGAATCACAGATAAGAAAAGAACTGAGATCAATCAAACAAAGTCAAGTTTATTATTTTAAAAATTTTTGTTTTTAATGAAGGGCTTACTTAACTTAAAGTTAAGTTATATAATGACCTAGACCTCGTCATCGGCCACCCCGTACACCTAGACACCGCCCTCGAAGTATACAATATTTACACCGAGACACTAAAAACTACGGTACGAACTACCTAGACCTCGTCATCGGCCAACCTGTACACCTAGACACCCCCCCCCCCCNGAATTATTTCTACATCTAGACACAAAAAGGTACGCACGGTACGCACCACCTAGACTTCGTCATCGGTTACCCTATACACCTAGGCACCGCCCTCGAATGATTTTTACACCTAGTCACAAAAAACCACGAAGTGCACCACCTAGACTTCGTCATCGGCTACCCTAGCTACCTAGTTACTGTTACTGCTCAGAAACGCAAAGTATGCACCGGCATACTTGATTATTATGAGAAAGCAATCCCCGAATTACTCTTGGCCGTATGCGGCTAACTTCACGGTCCTTTCACTTTCAGATCAGCTGATTTCATGATAATGTAGAAGGAAAGACGTTGAAACATTTCGTTTCGTTTTATAATATATATAATAATTAATATACTCGTTAGTTTTATTATATTATTGTATATATAAAGTTTCTCTCCAAAATTTCTGTTCTAAAACTACGTTTTCCAACAGAAATTGTCACCGCGCCAATTGTGTACATATGTATATTCACCTTTTGCAGCCAATTTAACGGTCCTACCACATTTCGGGCTGAAGAAAGAAAACGTGATTTTTGCGTTTGTGGATTATACACTCACATATTATCAAAATAAGCAGCTTTTTCACTAATATTTTTGTTGGAAAATATAGTTTAGCTCAGAAAACAAGCTAATAAGCTAAAAAACTTATTAACAGTAATGATAAGCATTTTTTTGTATAATGAAAAATCTGAACACCAATATAGAAGTAAATATGTCACGGGCGCCGCGGGTTTGTCTGCTTCTCAAACTCGCCTTCGTGGCGCTACCGCGCCACTTGATGATTGAATGTGCTTTTGGCAATGCCATGGAAGATGAGTAATTTGAAATTTTAAAAAAGAATTGAAGTAAAAAATATTTTATTTTGTAAAATAATGTACCTGCATGCGTATACCCGAAAAATATGAAAAACAATTACTTGAAGTTATGTTTGTTGTGGGATTTCACGACTTTTGTAAAGAAACTTTTGCTTGCCAATATTTTACCTTTTAGAAAGATTTTTTAATAGGAGATTTCATCACTTTTATAGAGACTATACATGTATTACATTATACGGTATCAACAGTAAAAATATGTGATACTGATACTGACGACGTTGATACCGTCCACCCTGGGCACCAGGTACCTCGAAGACCGTTGCCATCGCAATATTCGTGTTTAAGGACCCCCGAAACCCCCAAGTAACGAGTTTCGACGAATTATGTTAAAAATTTCCATAAAACTCTAGAAGACGACGTTGGTACTGTCCACCCTGCGTACCAGGTACTTCGAAGACCATTGCCGTCACGATATTCGTGTTTAGCGACCCCGAAAACCCCCGAGTAACGAGTTTCAACTAATTATGTTACACATTTCTATACAACTCCAGAAGACGACGTTTGGTACTGTCCACCCTGGGCACCAGGTACCTCGAAGACCGTTGCCGTCGCGATATTCGTGTTCAGCGACCTCAATAACCCTCTAGTGGCAATACTGGACTCATTTCCATCAATATTTACCGAGTTGTAAATTTTTCATTTATTGTCTTTTCGAAATGCACTTTCGAAATGCATATTTTTTATATGAAAATGCATTTTTTTAAAATAATTGATAAATTTAGTTCACAATGTTTGTAAATGTTTTTACGAATTGAACGCAAATAACTGAATTAACATTAGGTACTGCTCAAAACATCGATGGTTCATTGCTTTATTCTCTCGACTATTCAAATTTTCGCGCCTTCAATAACCGGAAGCCACGTGACCGGAAGGCTGAAAAATCTCGGGAGAGGAAGACCGTCCCAACGGAAAGAATATTACTGAGCTAAATTTCAACATGCAATACTTCGCCATTAAAGTAATCTTTGCGAATAAATCTTTTTTCTCGAGAAAGGTTAGGTAAATAGATGTCCAGTCGATAGCGATACAACAGGCATAAGTGCAATAATAATGCTATGAATGTGTTTGGAAAATAATTTTGAGGTTAGAGAACCCAATATCAAAGTATATAAGGGCCGCGACCGGGGCCGTCATCGTGTCGTTTACTACGTATACTTTTACTCGCCAGCGCGGCGCTGTCGCGCCTCTTGATTGTGCCACTAGGGGGGAAAATTGGCTTTTTCTGGCGAGAATGATGTTTTAAGCACGAGCAGGAGTTAAGGGCGCCGAAGGCTCCCGAGACGAACACAAGTGCTTAAAATATTAATCGAGTCTGAAATATCCACTCATTCTTTGTTGCACACCGTACCTTTTATGATAAGTGCCTGAATAGGCTTATCTGCATATGAAAGAAATGGGAATTCGAGGACTTCTCAAAGTATGGCAAAGTATAACAAAGTATAACAACATATATATGTATATATATAATTTTCAAAATCAGGTTTGGTTGGGCTCGCGAAGTGAACGCTCGCATATAAAAGGGCTCTGACCAAATATTGTCGTTTAGAATAATAAGAAAAGATTAAAATAAGAAAAGGTGAGAAAAGTGGAAGGAGGACAAAAAGTGAAAGAAAGGTAGAAAAAGATCGGGAGAAAAAACGATAAAGGAGTGAGAAAAAGCAAGAAGAAAACACACGCTTAGGAGCGAGGTTAGACAAAGGAAAGATGGCGGGCGAGACAAGCGAGAAAGACAAGGGACAGCAACAAAACGGCGAAGGAAGAAGCGACGAACCCGGAGACGACGAGCAGAGGCAGAGGAAGGCCAAGAAAGGAATCCAGGGATAGGGGCGAGGCAGTCAAAATGAAGAACTTCCTGACGAAGGGGAGCTGCGGATACGTCGTGAACTTCGGAGGAAAAAGAGGGGGGGGGGGGGACAATGAGGAAAAAGACGGGACTGAAAAAATGAGAAAACAGAGGACCAAGTTCAGAAAAAGGAAAACAGCTTGAACGGAGACGAAATTGAGGGCGAAGGAAGCCGAGACGACTAAGGATCGGAAGGTGGAGAGTTGGAGAGGACCAGGAAGCTGGTTACAAGGATGCGGAGGAAGAGGAAAACAAGAAGAGAGAAGAGAGAGCAGCAGACGGTAAAACAGAGCAGCGGGAAATGGAAAAAGAAAGAGACCTAAAACAAATAGAAAAAGAAGTAAGCAAACTAAGAAAGGAATAGCAACAGAGCTTGGAAAATCCTAGTAGAGAACATGGCAAACAAAATAGCAAAGATGAACAAAAGATGGAAAGAGGAAATTAAAATTTTGAAGGAAGGAGTGAAAAAGCTGAAAAGCAAGGAAGGGCAGAAGCAGGACCAGGAAGCGGATGAAGAAGAAGGCAGACAGAATGCGGAAAACGAGAAGAAGGCTTACGAGGAAAAAGGAGAGGATCAAGAAGAGGACTTGATCAGAAGAAAGAATCTGAACGAGATGCCGGACAAGCTGGGAGAGAAAGAGTACGAGTGGGAGAAGAAGGAGCGGTTAAATAGGAAGAAAAACTTATTTATAAGAGGGGTAAGAACAGTAGGAAATGAAATAAAAGAAGAAGTAGCCAAGTTAGTAGAAGAAAAAATGAATTTAGCTATGTATGTGAAAAATAAGACCGGCAGGAGGGGGGATAGTAGTAGAGCTAGAATCACCAGGTAATCCCTTACGAAAATAATGTGCAGAGATCTGTGCATAGATCTCTGCAGAGATTTCTGCACATTATTTTCGTAAGGGATAAAATAGAAATTATGAAAAAAAGAGTAGAGTTACAAAAAATAGGAATTAGCGTAGAAGATGATTACACACAAAGGGAAAAAGAAGTAATGGAATGGCTTAGAAAACTGTAGAATTAGGAAAAAGCAATGGGGGTGAATGTCAAAGTAGGGTACCTTAAAGTGCAGGTGGAGGAGGACTGGTATGATTGGGATGAAAGAAAGGACACGCTAATTAGGCAAGGAGCAGATAATACTTTTCGAAGCACAACAAGGGACAAAGCAAGGGGAGGAGAAAGGGAAGAGGGCATCGAAAAGGAATAGAGGAGGTAAGAATAAGCAACAAGAAGTAGGAGAGGGGTTGGGTATAATTTCTTGGAATATAGCAAGGATTGGGAAAATAGAAAATGTATAGGATTGTTTAGGGGGATTCGATCTGATCTTACTGCAGGAAACATGGCTGGAAGAGAAAAACGAAAAGAATGTGATAAATAGATTAGATTGTAACTATATATAGAAGTCAAAAGCAGCACAGAGAATTCAGAAGAAGGGTAGAGCGAAAGGGGGAATCCTAGTAGGAGTAAAAAAGATAGGGACTGCGAGTTAGAGATTTCAGAATGGAAATATAGTTTTAAAAAAGCGCAAATATTGTCAAACAGAGTGATATTAAAATAGTGACAGTGTATAATAATGATAAAATAAATAAACTAATAGAAAAACGAAAGATGATAGTAGAATTGAGTATTAGAAATAATGGAAAAATAATAATAGCAGGGGATTTAAACGCAAGAGTACCTTGGAGGAAATAGTGAAACAGAACGAACAGAGGGAAAGAGAAGAACAGCAGGAGGGGGGGAGATGAGGTGTTGATCAGGGATATAGAAACGATGGAAATAAAAATAAGCTTGAAGAAAATGAAAAACAAGAAAGCAGCAGGAGAGGATGGGCTAAAAATAGAATTTTTGAAAAATTTATCGCCAGTTTGGGTTAGAGAACTTAAGGAAATATTGAACGGGATTTGGAACTCAGGGGAAATAATTAGAAGATGGAAAATTGCTAGGATATATCCTATTTACAAAGCAGGGAATGAGGATTTGGCAGAAAATTATAGGGGGGTAGCGCTGTTAGATGTAGGTTATAAATTACTAACTAACATAATAGCGAATAGGTTAAGAAGATGGAGTGAAAGTAATAAAATACTGAGGGAAAGTTAGGCAGGGTTCATAGGGAAAAGAGAAACGAAAGACCTATTTGTGCTGAATAGTCTCATCGGAAACAAACTAAAAAATGTATGCAGGGCTGATAGACTTCAAAACGGCGTTCAACACGGTAGATAGGAAAATTCTCTTCAAAAAACTAGAAGAGAAGGGGGTAAAGGGGAAAATATTAAACGTGGTCAGGTAATAACGGGGAAGGGTACAACGGATAGCTTTGAAACGCCAAAAAAATCCATAGAGAATTCGCGGGAAGTTAAAGATCAGAAAAAAGGTATTTAAAGCATTGAAGAAATGGTTAAAAACAAAAAATGATAGAGACAAAACAGAGCTGAAAAAATAGAGAGCAAGCCTAAGGAAAATAAGGGGGGAGAAAAAAAGACAGGAAATGGAAAGAAATTGGGAAAAGGTAGAAAAATGCAAAAATTTACAGGAGGAAAGAGGAGGAAAGCCAAGAAAAAGGAAAGGGGAAGGAGGGGCAATAGGGAAGTAAGAATGGGAAGAACACTTCAAGAAACTATTAGGAGGAAATGAGGAGCAGGAATTAGGAGAAGGATCAGAAAATCAGGCAGAATTAGAAGGAGAAGAGGTAGAGGAACTCAATAAAGAGATAACGCCATGGGAATTAAAACAAGTAATAGGAGAGATGAAAAATAAAAAAGCTCCAGGGAATTTTTTACTATATTAAAGGAATCCTCCTTGAATTTAGCTAGTATATATAAGTGCGGTAGCATCGTTGAATGTTACAATCTCAAGACTTTCTGCCCCAGTTAAGCTAAATTTTTTACAAATTATATAAAAATATAAATAAATTATATAAAATCGGAAATTTAACGATTTCATTAACATGTATTAAATAAAATTGTGGAAAAACAAAAAAACATAAATTTCGAAAAAAATACAATTTTGTAAGGGATCAGCTCCCACCAGCGATGCCCCAAATAAGCGGCTTTACAAAGGAACAATAGGCAAGGCTGAGGTGTAGGAACATAGGCAGGGAAAAGTGCAAAGGATTCAAAAATAATAACTGTAGGGTATGTGGGGAAAAAGGGTATGTCGCGAAGAAGCGAGAAAAGAAATAGAGTAAGAGTGGATAAGGGAAGTAGTTGAAACTAACGCGCCACGCGCGGCCTTATAGCCGTGGTGACTTGCCGCCTTGCATCGCTTTGCGATGGCGCATCGCGCTTTGTGCATAAGGCACGACCGCTGACGCTCGCCATGCACCCCAACGCTTCGGTCTGACCTTACTACTTAATCTAATTATTAGAAAAAAAATCAATGAAAAAACATTGATTGTTCATCTTTTTTTCGTATACAATTAAAAAATGTGTTGGCCATACATAGCTTCAAAGTTTTTACAGATATTTTAGTTTTTGACTTATGATTTTCAATATTGTTGATTTTCGAATAGACATTCATATAAATTTTAACATGTATTCTCTTGTTGCAACGAAATAATTGAAAACCCTTTTTTATTCCGTAAGATTAGAAAAAATTATCTTTTTATAGTACTTGAATTCAAATTATACACGCGAAATTTCATAAGGTGGCCAAATTCGGAACTATCCTATTGGTGGAAAATTATTGAGAATATAGTACATTTGACTGTATGTATAGTATAGAGCGCGCTAGAATAAGTGAGCGCGCTGACGAGTGTGTGAGGGGACACACACATGCAAGTATCCCCTCTCGCGGAATGTGTGTAAGTCACATGACTACTAGCGGTGCCGAGACTATATGAGTCTCGCACATCGCTCTCTTGGGTTCGAGCCGTCGTACAGTACACATGGTGTACACGGCGTATATATATATATATATATATATACATAGTAGCTGTATAGAGAAGAAGACGAATAAATCCACATTTATATTTAAACAGTAATCCTCTGCTTTACCTCATTTATCCAAGAAAAATACATTGATGCATATGTGAGCTGTGACTGTGACGTCACGCTTAACTAACCTAATTCCATCCTGTTCCTAAAGTTATGAATTTTGTACAAAGATAGTTTATTACATAATTTAAGCAGAAAAAGTATTAGTTTTATTATCAGCTAAGCAAAGCCGAACAGCTGTTCGTTGGCTCTGTCGAAGCGAGGCAGCGAGCTCGACCACTGCGCATACATTGTGCGCATCGATCTGGCGACCGGTTGGCGACATGCCCATGCAGCCGTCTGCCGTGTGTATTTTGACGTTTTGAAACTGCCTCCCGGTCTCCGCTAACCGCAATGTTTTGCTCTGTTTAACTTTTCGGCGATATAAGTGAGTGTGTAGTGAAAAAACGGAAACAACGTCGCGATGCAGCAATGTTATATGTAGTTTTAAAATCAGAACAGAAGTGCTGCTATGGTGCCTATACGTGTTTACAAGCAACGTCTGCTCACCGCGATCCCGCTCGCGGATCAGCTGCTCGCGGTTGTTGCTTTGTAAGACAGTGCAAAAGGTATTCAAAAGTGATGCACCCGGAATGGCACCGACGATGCGATGTGTGAGCAGTGTGAGTGTCAGTTCATGAAGGAGTGCTGCAGTATAGGAAGACATGTAGCTCCAACAAGAAACTTGAGTTTTTGCTTGGAAGTAAGCTAACAGGAGAGGAAAGAAAGAATGTGAAAGAACTAGAGAAAATACTAAAAGGAAAGTTAAATGCATGTACGCATACTAGTTCGAAAAAATAGCTAGAAAAAGGGACAGAAGGGAAAAGGATAATGCGAGCGAGAGGGAGGATAAACGGTAGGATAAGAAGTGTACAGTTGTTAGATTAGGAATGGATAGTCAGAGAAATTAGGGAAGAAAAAATGTAAAGCAGCGTAACCAATGTAAAAAATGCGTAGATTTAAGTAAACTTTGTAAAAAATATTATATGTAAATATAGATTAAGAAAAAGACAATGTAAATAAACAAAATAGAATGGAACATGTAACAGAATGTATGTAAAATGGATGTAAATGAGAACGTAAACAGATGTAAAGTCTATACAGGAATAAAGAATATATTATTATTATTATTTAATATTTATTTTGTAAAGTTTTTCTCATAAGTCAAATATACAAGTATTAATTATTCAAATAAATACAATATATATATATATATATATATATATTATATATAAAATACATACATATGTACACTTATTTCTGCAGCTATCTTTATTTGATTTAGAATTATATTATAATAATTTATAAATTACAACATGCTACTACAATAGTCGTAGTTTCACACCGACCGCCTATTGCAAGCACATATAGCATGTGTTGAAAAAAAGATATTTCAATTCATTCACCAATTATGCACAAAAAGCGAACTGTATAAATTGAAAAATATACAGTTTAGTGCCATATAATTAGTGAATAAATCTTACTTTCACTTGTTATTGAAAAATGTGAGTAAATGAACATTTTAAGATTTAGATAATGATACAAGCTGCCAAAATAACAACATACTTACGCGTATATTATTTGAAAATATATTATGCAAATCGAAAAATGCATAGTTTATACAATCACTTATTGTGTAATATACATTGATTTTAATAAATAAAACAGTAAATAAATTAAAGCAAACTCTTGTATATTTGTACGCGATGAAAAATTCAAGAATAGATACACAGCTACAAGCGTGCATATTCCTGAACTTTCCCTATAAAAAAAAGGTCCAAGCTCTGTTCTAGACTTGTCTTAATTACAGTCACTCGCTCGAGACGCGCCGATATCTTAAGCAAACGCAGCTGCTCATCGTAAATATTGCGCTCGGCTCGTCGCGCCGAAAACTTTCCCTAATGACCAACGCGCAATAAAACTGTATTATCGGTATTATGATGCATCCGCTGATGCATCTCGTCGATGCGCGCAGCTCAAGTGATTTACGATAGGGCTGTCCTTCGCTTTCTCTCTTCAGGCCCGCATCTCTGAATCTCTGTTTTTGAAAAGCGCCACGTACGCATTTATCTATATATTAAAAATTTTTAAAAACTTACGAATTCGCAGGACGTGACAATATACAGGGGTGAAAACGTGGCGATTTTGGAAAACTGCCTTGTGAGGGCTGTAACTTTGGATTTAACCAATGAAAATGAGCTCACCAAAAAAGGAATTGAAAGCCTTTATGAGACGAAAACTTTGAGTAGTTTTTTTCTCCGAAGGCCCAAAACTAAAGTATGTCAGTACTGCGCGACCGTCCGTCCTATACGCGAAATATGGTTAAATAAAGCCCTGACCCCCAACTTCGAGAACTTCGTAGATATACTAAAACCCAAATAAACAAAACTAAAATAATTACATCTTTTTCTACTATATTTTGACTATCTTTCCTGAAAATTGAAGCTAAATTGGGGCAGATAGACGTGAGATATGGGGGTGTCAATATGGCGATTTTTTAAAAATAGGCTGTCTTCCAAGGTCTATAACTTTTTATTGGAACGATAAATTTGAGCTCTCCAAAAAAGGAATTAAAGGCTTTTCCAAGACGAAGATTTTAAGAGTTCGAGAGCTCAAATCGACTGCAAAACAAAAAAAAGCGTACAATCAAAGATACGCCAAAATTGCAAAAAATTAGTGTTTACGTTTTGTCCTATAGAAAAGGCCCCTTTAAGTCTGAGGCTAATTTAGGGCTGATTGGGCGACTTACCCCCCCCCCCCCCCCGGAACCCATTTGACAAAATTTATGGGAATGACTCATATATATAATTTTGGCAAGACTCCTTCCCACCTTTGTCCCCCCACTAAATAACGTATAATTCTTTCATTTTTATGTGACTTTTGAAAATCTTCAAAGACCCCCCACCACCCCCGTCACCATTTTTTGTGACAAAAAGATTTACTGGCAATAGATACGAGAAGAATTAATATTCATTTTAAGAGGGTGTCGGAGTCATGTTAATTGGCTCAAGTGTTACCTAACCTCAAAAATTTTTTAGATCATAAATAATTCATTATTACACTTGTTTATAACATGAAAATGCAGTATTCCGCGGTCCCTATTATAATTATCTATGTTAGCTAAGTCTTATTTTTGCATAATTATGCATAATTTTTGCAAATAACGAAATCTACGACGCGAAGTGATGACGGCGTTATCAATAAGATGACCGTCACTTACGTACACATTATTGATTAAAATAAAATTTTGCACTGATCAATCAACAAAAACTCTGTGTTCCGCGATAACCTACATAATAACAAACAATTATCAATTTGAGTTTTGATGGTATGAAGAATATTGAAAGCAAACAATGTAAACTACAACTCGAGGTGGAGGTCACAATTGGTCACGTTGGCTCCAACATCCCCTTAAATTATATATAAATTAAAATGATAAATTTCTGAAACCCTAAATAAACAACTATTTAAAATGCCATTAGCAGTAGATGTTAAACAGTACTTTTACTTCCAGTAACGAATTTTATTTTTATTTTCTCAATTTCGACAAATATTTAATCTTTTGCTTCCTTCCTAAGGAAGCCTTGTAATAGTAATTTTTGGAGTTTTTGTAAAAACATTTAGGAAATATGTTTGGAGGCATTTTAAGTCGAAAAATAGTGTTTTTAGAAAATGTCCATATAGATGTGTGTGTGTGTGCGCGCGCGCGCGCGTGTTTGTGTGTGTGTGTTCGTATCAACTCTAGCTCAGCTTCTACTTAATGGATTACAATTTACCAAGTCTCATTTTCTTCGTTTTTACGAATACTCGGCGGGATAACAGTCCGGTTTTTACATTTTCTGGACCCGTTTTCTTGTATATCGATTTTTTAGTTTTGAGATTTCAGTTTTTCCTGATAAAATTATTAGAAAAGTTGATGAAAGTAAATTGCTTAATATGTACTTTCAAGAGAATAAAATTACCTATATTTTTACCGCGGGAAATTTATATTATCGTTTTTCGTTTTTTTTATTGCACACCATAAAGCGCAAATCTTTGAAATCGTTTTAACTCAAAAACTAAATTTTAAATTATAAAAAAAAATCATGATTATTAGTTATTAGGACTATACTTCACCTTATTTTAAGTCATTTCATGAGGCAGATCCTGAGAAAAACACCAACAACTGAAAAAAGTTTTTCTGCGTGACACGATAACTGGAGTAAAATTACATTAATCAAGTTCAAATTTTAGATTTAGTTAGTATTATTTAGCTTTTCTATCCCTATGTTTGGGTTGTTTACAAAATCAATTAGTTTCAAAGATATTGAGCTTCAAAATTTTTTTTCTTATCCTGTATACTATGAATCGTTTTTTTACGTGACGCGATAACTAGAGTAAAAAGGTAATAATCAACTTAAAATTTTGGATTTAGTTAATATTATATAGCACCTTATCCCTTTCTTTGGGTTGTTTATGATACCAGTTAGTTTTAAAGATATTAAGCTTCAAAATTTTGTTTCTTACCTTGTATACTTGGCATAATTGAAAACTACATCGCTTATATATCTAGCGTCCTCACAGTGGCGGGTGGGTTAAGGGGACACACCTTATATTATCTGTATTTTTACCATGGTAAATCCATATTAGCGCTTACTTACCTATGGTGACTCTCCGTATACTGTTTTGAGCATTTTGGCACTGTCCGTAGGATTCCATGTGACCGCATGGTTTAATTGGGCTAAAATTTTAGGAGAATGCTTTGTACACTTGTACTTTTGGTATGAACAAAGGGATTTTGATTTGAATGCTTAGAAAATGTTCAACAATAAAAATACTTAATTTTTGGCCTTTTTCAACCTATTTATGCCACATTTTTTTTCATAAAAGATTTTCTACATATTATGTAAATAGACAAATATTGAGATATAAAAACTATAACATTTCCTTACAAAAATAAAAAAAAAAAAACGTGCCGAGATATCTACCGCTTGGTGGTAAGGAAATGATATCATTTAAATGTAATGAATACAAAGATTACGTTAAATAAAATTATTTTAAAGTGTTAGTAAATAAGATGTTAGGTAAAAAAGGGAGGGTGATGTCTCTTTGAGATCAGTTCAACAATTAGCTATACGAGCTACGCGAAAGAATGATAGGGGGAGAGAGAAAGGGAGAGGGAGATTGATTGATTGATTTATTTATTTAATTTCAGCTTGGGGTAAGATCCCATCTGATGTTAAGAAACATACATAAAGAAATACAAGCTTATAGTCCTAAAAAATAGTCGTAGAGTAACAATATAAAGAAAGGTACATTATAAAATATCATTACTTACATCGGTTTAATAGTTTTGATCTCGCTCACACGCGTTGTGAACGAGATCAAACAAACAACTGAAAGTCGAGCGGGGCTCGCTTCATAACAAGAAACACACACAAGTATAGATGTTTAAAAGCTAGAGATTACGGCTCTAAATAATCAACTATTACCTCGCACTCAATCCATCATTCCGCACTCTCACACTCCAATCTGCGCGATCTTTGACTAAAAGGTCTTCTCTAAGGAGCCCTTTAAACGCGCTTATTTTCAGCATGGAAAATTCTGTGATGTTAAGTGAATTTAAATTCATAGACGCTTGTACAAAAAAGGCCTGATTCAGAGCTTCTGTTCGCGGCACTACATAAACAAGAGCTTGAGGAGGGTTCTGCTGCGAGCGTCGTAACACAACATCGACGTCTAGGCGGGTGAAATTTCGTGCAAGATAGTTGAGCCTCCCCGAGTTGATGGTAACGTAGGCGAGCGAGCGAATGAGGTACTCCCGACGCCTCCTCACCGAAAGCCAGTTTTATTCTAAGCAGTATGGGGTGACGTGCGCGCGAACCGGTACACCTCCTACGACGAAGCGCAAGCACGCATTTTGCAATAATAAATCGCACGTGGCGTCTAAATCATGGTACAGAGCGCAAGCATAGTCTAGCCTGGGGACCACGAGGCTCTCTACGAGGTTTCGCCTAAGATTACTCGTTAGAGCATGCTTATGGAATTTCAGCGCATAAAGTGATCGTAAGACCTTGCATTGGACATGACTAGCGTAAGTGAAGATTAACCGGACAAAAAAGGGTTAAGGAGGTTCACCACCAACAGTCCCTGCCAAAAGTTCCGCAGCGCAGAGAGTTTTGAACGCGTCTCTACTGACCGCACGCACACATCGTTAGGCGCGCCGCGTCGATGAGCGAGACTCACACGTACATGCCGGCGGCGCTAGTATGCGTGCGCGCACGGCTGACGATAGCCGACTTTAGATTACAATAACTCGGGAACTAGACGTCAGATCATTGCTCAAGAGGTCTCAAAAGATTCGTAATATCGTCCTTAACCTTACTTTAGTTTTTCAACAAGATCGTAAGAAGCGTTCGGCTACAATCAACGAAAATGTACGTTTCGCGCGGGCCCAGCATAGGGATTGCGTGTTAAACGCCCGAACTTTGAGGCCTCATATCTCAGCTTCTAGACGTCAGATCGATCTGAAATTTTAGGTATGTATGGACAAAATCATTACGAAGCAGTGTGCAAAGTTTCATTAATTTCTTAAGAAAATGAATTTAGTGGTGAACCTCCTTAAAGAAGAAAAATATAAGCTCAGTGACGAAGATAAAGTCGTCAGGTACTCAACAATAAAAAGATTATTGAAAAATAATCAAGATTTAAGTGCGATGCAAGCGGATTAAAGTCGGCAAGTGAACACGTGAACAAGAAGATAATTCAGAACAAGATTTAGATGAAAAAGAAGCTACTTGGAAAGAAAATCTACGAAATCCGATAATAGTACATTATCGTATAATATTTTTCCTACTGATGTGCCCAATATTTAATTTTGCAGACGCATACGCGTGAAAAGTGTCACTATCCCAGACGCTAAGAAGGGCATGGGTGAAAGCAGCCGAGCGTGCGGGAATGTAGCTGAGCGTGCGGGAATGAAGTTTTCTTTCTCTCTAGTATATATATATATATATATACATGTGTATGTGTCATTCCACACACGCGCGCGCACACACACACACACATATATATGTGTGTGTGTGTGTCTGTATGTGTTTTTTTTTTCTTTATAGAGAGAGAGGTTAAAGGCAAATCCATTATGGACGATATGGTACCGACCGGTACCACCTATGTGGGACTCTCACCCACTAAACCCTTCGCTACTGTTAGTCTTTAACTTCTAACAGCACGAATCCTCTCCGTCCTCCTTACCGACCCTAAATAAGTTGGACCAGGCTCTTTCTCCGATATGGCCTCCCCGCGGTAACGCCGTCGAGTATTGCTTCGCGGGGGGCGCGTGGCTACTGCCCACTTCTGATGGTGTAGTCTTTTAACTCGTCTTTTTCTTTCTGCATCATCCAACCGTCTTCTTCCAGCAGCATCGTCCGGTCATCCTCTGGACAGACTCAACCCCGACACCTACGTTCCTCTGCATCGGGTGAGGGAGTCTGGGCTCCAACTCAGTTACCTACGTTCCTCAGCATCGGTCTGAGGAGCACTTATAGGCACTCAACCCTAGCTCCTACGTTCCTCTGCATCGGGCAGGGGAGTGATAGCTCAACTCTGTGACCTACGTTCCTCTGCATCAGTCCGAGGAGCGTTTCGTATTTACGACTTAGTGGCCTTCGACTGGCAACCTTTCACTCGATTGTCTCGCCTCATCTTTCCCTTCTTTTCTCTTCGTCCTTTCTGACTTTTTTGAGAATGGTCTTCACGTATGTCTTTACTGCGTACCATCCGGCCTCCGACGTCAGCATAGCTGTCATCATTGACTCCGGCGTCACTCTTGTCTGGAGGTAGCACTCGAGTTCTTCTCGCTCTTGTTGATAGCGTGAGCAGTCACAGAAGACATGATCCGCATCTTCATTCGCACCCAAACATACTGGGCAGTTTGGTCGGTCGTCTATTTTAAATCGGTGCAGGTACGCTCGAAAGCATCCATGCCCGCTAAGAAACTGTGTGAGATAGAAGTCTACTTCCCTGTGCCTCCTTTCAATCCAGTCCCCTATTTTTGGTATAAGGCGATGTGTCCATCGCCCTTTCCTGCTAGCATCCCATCTTTGTTGCCACTCATCCATTGTCCGTTTCCGCGCGTTGTTCCAGTTTACTGGCCGTGTGGCGTCATTTCTTCTTTGCTTTACCTCGTAGGCCTCTTTCCTTTCTACCACTAGGAGGTCAATGGGATGCATGCCTGCTATAATGCACGCCGCCTCGTCCGATACCGTACGGTAAGCAGACGCAACCCTTAGTGCACTTCTCCGGTACACTGCCGATATGCTCCGCGCGTAGCTTTTCACCTTCATGGCGTCTGCCCATATTGGGGCTCCGTACAACATAATTGACGTAGTCACACTGGCTAGAAGCAGCCTTCGTTTTTGAGTTGGCCCTCCTACATTTTGCAGCAATCGCGATAAAGCAGCGCCAACATTTGCTGCCTTATCGCTCACTGCTTCCAGATGCTGCTTGAAGGTAAGTCTCGCATCGATTGTTATACCTAGATATTTGATCGTTGGTTGAGAGACAATCTCATTCCCATCGACTGTCAGTGCTATCGACTCTAGATTTTCCTAGAGGTGATAAGGATAGCTTCGGTCTTATGGCTGGCTAGCTCTAGGCCTGTTTCTATTAGTCATTCGTGTATTATACGAATTGCCTCGTCCGCTATTTCTTTCACATCTTCTATGTGTTTCGCTACAACTACTACTGCGATATCGTCCGCGAATCCTATGACCGTTGCCCCTTGGGGTAGTGGTAGGCGTAGTACTCCATCGTACATGATGTTCCAAAGCGGTGGACCAAGTACCGAACCTTGGGGGACGCCTCCTGTGACTTTATAGGACTTGATGCCGTCCTCAGTATCATACAGCAAGATTCTGTCCTTCAGGTAGTCGGACATCATCCTTCTTATGTACAGAGGTACATCTTTCCTTCGGAGTGCCTCATGTATTTGGCTCCGTTTAGCCGAGTTGAAAGCATTTTTTACGTCCAGTGTAGCAATAGCGCAGTACTCCTTTTTGTCTCCTTTCCATCTTGTTCCCTCCACTGCTTTTCGGGCAGTGTGAATCACTAGGCTAAATGCGTCCAGTGTAGAGCGTTGCCTCCGGAATCTGTACTGGTGTTCTGAGAGGCCTTCTGATGTTTCTATGGCTTGATCCATTCTAACGCAGATTATACGTTCTAGGATCTTGCCCGGGGTGTCCAGCATGCAGAGCGGTCTGTCTGACGTACCGTCGTCAGGTGCCTTCTTTCCCTTCGGCAATAGCACTAGGCACTGTTTCTTCCAGTTAGTGGGAAATATCCCTTCCTCGAGACATGAGTTGTACCAGTCTACGGAGGTCTCCAGGTGTGCGTGTATAGCATACTTTAGTGCAATATTGAGTATGGTATCCAGCCCCGGAGCCTTGTTGTTTCCTACTCTTTTGCAGGCCATTTGCAGCTCCTCCGTCGTTATCTTGGGAATATCTTCTTGATTTGTCCCTGCTTCAGTAACACCTGTCTCATCCCATTGTCTGGGGAACAGTGTAGTCACGACCCGGTTTAAGAATTCCGGGCACTTTGGAGGGGGTACACGACCTCCATTGATTTTCTACATAATAATTTTATATGGTCGACTCCAGGGATCTTGGTCTACCTCGTCCTGTAGCTCCTCCAGGCCCCGCAGCTTACTGTCGCGTATTGCCTTTCTCAGCTTTCGTTTAGCCTCCTTTACTTCCTGATCACAAGCGCCCACTACTTCTTGGCCTCTTCCAGTTCTGTAGAATTTTTTTCTAGCTCGCTGTTCCCGTCTCCTAGTCCGGTGGCATTTACTACGGGCCATAGCAATATCATCGTTCCACCAGTATACTGGCGGCCGTCTATTATCTACCACTCTTCGAGGCATAGCGTCGTCGCAGGCTCGGGCAATGTTTTCCATCATCTGTTCTGCCTTGTTGTTCGCCGTTCCAACCAGTTGTAGTTCCTCTAGTGATAACAGGAACATTTCCTTATCATAATCTTTTGCTTTCCAACCGACTCTATTGGTCGTTGTACTCGCATTGGGTCCCTGCTTTGGCTTACCCACCTCCATTATTATGACCTGGTGGTCACTATGTGTGTAGTGTTCACTCACCCTCCATGAGCCAACTGAACCGATAAGGCCGCTGCTAACAAACGTTAGATCTACAATAGACC
This sequence comes from Pteromalus puparum, assembly GCA_012977825.3. Classification (NCBI taxonomy): domain Eukaryota; kingdom Metazoa; phylum Arthropoda; class Insecta; order Hymenoptera; family Pteromalidae; genus Pteromalus; species Pteromalus puparum. The sequence continues at coordinate 26,731,863 of CM053170.1, forward strand.
CTGTGTCTCCTCTTCTAAAGGTGTGAGTGCATTCTTGGTTGATCAGGGCCAAGTCCAGGAGAGCGAATGCTTCTAGGAGCACTCGTCCTCTTTGGTTAGTCCTTAGGCTGCCCCACTCTACCACCCAGACATTGAAGTCGCCTGCGATCAGTACCGGTTTTTTCACTGCCGCATCTTGTACGAGCCGGTCTAGCAGTTGTTGAAACTACTCGATTGGTGCGTTGGGAGGGGCGTAGCAGATGTAGATACGTACGCCTGCCACCTTCACGCGCACAAATTCCTCTTTGCGGGTTATCGTTCTTTCCTGGAAAGCAGCGTTACCACACGCCCAGATCGCTGCCTTTCCAGTAGTGTCCATATCCCACGTTGGTTCGTCTAGATCCCTGTATTGTTCGCATACGATCGCTACGTCAACTTCTGTCTCGCGGACATACTGATTTAGTAGGTCTTGTGCTATCTCGCAGTGGTTTTAAGTTTAACTGTACTAGTTTCATTTTCTTCGTTCTTTAGTGGCTTCTACTGCAGCAAAGTAAGCTGGGCATGCGTAGCTACCACTGCGTGGTCATTCTTCCCGACTGTGCCTCCTTCTTTACAGAGTACGCAGTTGGGTTTATTCGTACACTCCTTTGCTTTGTGTCCGTTCTTTCCACATTTGTAGCAGAGCCTGCTTCTATCTTCAGTTGATGTGCAGTAATTGCCGATATGGCCGAAACCCAGACACTTGTAGCATCTAAGTGGGCTTGCGTTCTTCGCCGTTTCCGGTATTCTGCAGACAACCCAGCCTATTTTGATTTTCCGCTGGGCTATAATCTCTCGTGCCATCCTTGATGGCATTTGGATGACGGCAGTCTGCGTGCCACCGTATGATTTCGGCAGTGATCTTACTACCGACCCATCAACCTACGTTGAGTCATCACTAGTTGACTCCCTGCGTAGTGCTGTCACTACGTCCTCCTTGCACGTTAATACGTCAAGGTCCTTGATCTCGAAGACCACTAAGTCTTGCAGGGTCCTTACTTTAGTATTCTCCCCTAGCGCTTCTTGCACAGCTTGCTGAAGTTGCTGTGTCTTACCTCCCATTGTGCGTTAGAGTTCCAGCAGCAGATCTCCCGCTGCGGTTCTGCGTATTCTGTTCACGCTGTTCCCGAGCATCTCCAGTTTGGGCTCTGCTTTCATCTTCCTTAAGATGTCGGCATACGACTTACCTTCCTCGGCGTTTATAACAAGGGCCTCTGGGCGGGTTGGTCTCGCCCGTGGTGGTTTCCCTCTTTTGCTTGCCTTTTCATCTTTGCCTTCTTCTTTTTTCTTTTTTCCCTTCGTACGCCTTGTTTCCACCTTTTGCCAGCCTGTCCGTGCTGTCTGTGTGGTCGGCTCGAGCACTGGTAGCTGTGGCTCACTAGACTTTGCCGCCTTCCTGTCCTGTCGAGGCAGCAGTCTCTGTTCCTCGTCCTTCTTCTTCTTTAAGGAAGTCTCTTGTTCGGGTGAGCGCTCTTTCCTTTTCCTCTCTGCGCTAGGCGTCTTCGGTTTCTGTGACTGAACGGTCTTTAGCTTCAGCCTGGAGCTAGGCTTGTTCTGCACCATCAGCGCAAAGCTCTCCATTATTTGCCTTGTACCTTTTCTTGCGCTACTAAGGCGCTTCATGTTCAGCTGCACCTGCTTCATGTCTTCCTTTAGGCACTTGTGGATATTGTGTGCGGTGAACGCAACTTCGTATGCGCTTTCCAGGTGTTTATCAATCGTCTCCAGCAGCTTTTGCTCTACATCCGCTGCTGCCCGGATTCTATTCCCGGTTTCAAGTAGTCTCATATCTTCATCTACATCACCTGGCATTTCACTATTTCCTGCAGCCTGCTGCCTGCCTACCGATGCGTTCTCCTCATCTCGGTAATCAGAAGCACTTACAATGCTGCATATACTGCTGTTGCTGCATGTTTTGTGGATAATGTATCCACTACCTTGCGATTCCGGCACTTTTAGTGTGCTCACTTCCCGATCCTCCTGCGTCTTTTCTTCTAGTTCGTTTTTATTGTCCGCGTTCCACCTTTTTTTCATCCCGGCATGTGTCCGACCCCTTGGATCTCCCCGTCTATGGAGGCAGCTGACATGGCCCCGGTGCCTGACCGAAGGCGGTGCCAGACTGGGTATATCATACCAGGATATAGCACGCATTGTAGCACTAGACCACCTCTGCTCTCTCGAGTCCTTCACCCCGAACCAAGGTGATTGTCTCTCTGGAGAGTTTCCGGCGGGTATCACACGACAGCACGCACTCACTCAAGCCGATTGACCGGTACTAGCTAGGTAACCGGCCTCCCGTCTTGCCGTCAGCAGAAGCCAAAGATAGTTCAGGTCACTTCGGCGCGCAGCCTCGGATCGCCTCCCTATCCAGGATCTCCTTTTGGCAGCTCACGGGTCGCACTGCACGGCAAACACGGCGGCCTGTTGGTCCACGAAGCATATTTTATTTCTGCTCTACCTTCCAGGGCTGGCGCCCCGGCGAGCACTCCCCCATCCGCCACCCGGAGGACGCGCCGCCTACGGAGTTGCAGGCTCCCCGCGCGGTGTGTGTGTGTGGGCGTGTGTGTGTGTGTGTGTGTGTGTGTGTGTGTGTGTGTGTGTGTGTTTGTCTCTGCAAAGCATAGCGCAGTAACAGAATTCAAAAACCATAATTCTATGACTATAACAGTTTGAATTCTACTGTAATCTCAGTAACTTAAATAGTTTAACTTAATCCATTTTTTGGTTAACATAGTTCCTAAAGGTTTATTTAAATCTAGTAATTTTAGATTATTTGGCAGCGCAACGTACGTGAAGATAGCTTCGTTAAAACTATTTTCATCACTGAATCTTCTTTTATTTTTTAGGTATTATTAAACTTTTAGTTCTAGTATCACTAGTAGAAAATTGGAATCGCCCTTTAAGATCAACATAGTGGATTTGTAGTGCTTCAAAAGCTAAAAGTTGTTCTCAATTTAGAGGGTTATCATGTACAATACAGCTATTTCTATTAATTACTGTTAACATTTTTCTTTGTATATCATATGCCAACATGGCGTCGACTGCGAATGCACCTCCGGATAAACCAGACCACAGTTTCTACTAGTGTCATAAAAAAAAAAAAAAAAAATGAGTGAAAACAGTGATTTGCATAATATGTGAAAACGTTTATCATGAAATTGACTTTGAGAAGATAAAAAATCCTGTTTATGTTGGTGAACATCTGATTATCTGCCCAGAATATGTTCTAGGAGACTTGACCTCTAATTCTGAAGAGCATATGCTAAGTGATGTGGCAAGATAAACCATTGCACTTATAAAAATAAAGAAATCTAAAGAAATCCGAGAGTATCTGTTTCAAGAATTTTCTTTTTATTTTCTCAATTTCGACAAATATCTGTTGCTTCCTTCCTAAGGAAGCCTTGTAATAGTAATTTTTGGAGTTTGTGTAAAAACATGTAGGAAATATGTTTTGAGGCATTTTAATTCGAAAAATAGAGTTTTTAGAAAATTGTTGTATGGATGTGTGTGTGTGTGTGTGTGTGTGTGTGTGTGTGTGTGTGTGTGTGTGCGCGCGCGCTGTGTGTGTGTGTGTGTGTGTGTGGGTGTGCGTGCGGGCACCCGCTTGTGGAATTTGGTTCATATTGTGTTTGTATCTGTCGTTGTATTCAAAATCTAGTCTGCGTTATTGTCTATAATGACATAAAAGAATATGTAGAATTATGTGTCATACACAAACAAATTAGACGTGTATGTATGTATGCAGTCGTGATGACTAGCTAAAAACTACCCTTACAAAACCTTAACACCGTAAAAATAATGTGTAGAGATCTGTGCATAGGTCTCTACAGAGCTTTCTGTGCGGATCTCTGCACATTATTTTCGTAAGGGTATGTATGGCATTTGTATGTTTTTCGAGCATTTGAAAATAAAATACATTCTATTCTCTTCTATTCACAGTGATTGAAATTTAATTGAAGGATTCTCATGTTTTTGACTTGCGTTTGTGTATCTGTACCAGTGGATACGCGTAGCTATAAGGTACGAGCTTTGTCTCTGTCTTTCCTTTATCCCTGCAGAGGATGCGGAATGTGACATTTTCACAAGATTTTGCTGGGTGATGTCTGTCTCCGGAGTGTCTGCAAAGCATGGATTTGTCTGGCCCTTAGCATTTGGCTGCGATATGACATATCTTTTATCATTTAAGGGAGCGCTTTATTTTTACCTTTTCTGGTTACTTGGTAAACTCACGGCCGGTGTTTGTGTGCCACCATAAGCTCAGCACGAGGGCCCAAATTTTATCAGGTTAGACGCATTAACCTTGAGATGCTGACTTTGGCCTTCTTAGATTTCATCAGCAGTGGTAACCTTGTCTATATCCTCTACCTCAAGCGTCATTAGGTTGGACAAGGCAGTTGTTGCAGTCCCGCTGTCTTTTGCCTCCACTTTGTTGACCAGCTACTGTATGTCTTCTTTTTTTTGCGGTCCAGCTCAAAATTTGTCCACCCGCAGCGCTTCTACGAATTTTAGGGACATTTTTCTTGAGGATGTTTAACAAGGCAAACCCAACAGGTGCACTTTGTGTAGGATTTTCCGGTAGGCTTGTTTAACTGCGCATTCACCGATATTTCATGAAATTATTTCTGTTTTTAATGGGCGCCAGGTGATTACGCGTCACTAGCTCAGTAGAGCATATATCCCAGAGGGGGATCCACTAAACCGACCACTCGGGACTAGTAGTCGGCCATACTATTCCAAAATAATATAGTCTCTCTGTGTTGGTAGGAGTTAGTCTCATGCATAAATGAATATTCAGAATTTTGTAAGAGTAAATGTGGATTTAGCACTTTATTGAATAGTAGCCTAACTGAACTTAACCTAAACTAATGAAAAAATCAATTACTGAATATTACAAAAATTTTCTTTGTCGCCGCTAGAACCGTCTGCGTTGTCTTGAATTTTCCCTACTCTAATCTACAACGCCTCACTAACTCGATGTCTCAAATAAATCTAAAATATTTTTGTTAAAATTTATGCGTCGCAGCGTGAACATCTAATTCTCACAAACAACTCACACTAGTGCTGACCGATCACGTCGCAATGGTAACACTCACTCCCACGATTCTACACGTTTCGAGTCGCGCTAAGCTATCGAAGTGGATTTTCAACGAGCACTCCAATTTTACTCAACATTTCAAATTTATTTACACTGCTTACAATACAAAAATTATGCTCACTCGAGCTCGCATGCGCGTGACTTATTTCGAGGCCAAGATGGCCGACGTTCTCAATGCCACGTGGCAAACTTAGTCGAGTTCCATGTCACCGAGATTTAACACTATCGTTAACGCTTCAAATCGCGTTTATTAATTTTATTCGCGACAAACTCTAACGCAAAACACTAACGCTGTGAATTGCGCTATTCGACCGTCAATTCGTGAAACTCTAACACTAAACACTAGCGCTTTGAATTGCGCTGATCATATTCGTTCGCGTGATCACTTACTGATCGATCACTAAGATTCTCGGGTCACACACCCGCGACACACGGTCACTCACGTTTGCGTAGGGGTCGCCTTGAGTTGATCTCGCCCTAGAACCGCGCCGCACGGTGTGAAAAAAAGTTTCTTGTTCGTAAACCTAATATCTCACGGTTAAGTAGACCGAACTGAACTAGAATGGCAGAGGCATTTGTTTTTTGTTTTCATGGGACACATAGTAGTAAAAAACCCTCTGAAAGAATTTAAATGACTAATAATAGCTGTGACAACGGACGTTTTCACCCAGATCATTCATAAAAATATCACATTGGTAGGTTATGTTGGTAAAAAAGAATCTTACGTCCTTTGTCACAGCTATTATTAGTCATTTAAATCATTTCAGAGGGTTTTTCACTACTATTAAAGTATGTCCCATGAAAACAAAAAACAAAGGCCTCTGCCATTCTGGCTATTGTACAGGTACTTTTGCACTATGGAAAGGATATCAGCAGAGATTGCGGACAGACTTACTCACTGTCCGCACATAAGTAAGAGCGACCTTAACACCGTCCGCAGATCTAAGCATTCTCACGCTTCGCCGAACGTCCGAGTAAGCACCAAGAGCAGAGCCTACTTAAATCCAACGAATAAATCTGCAAAATATCAGAAAAATTACATTTTACAGAAATATCTACTTGAATATGGAAAATCTTGCATTTTTTGGTAAAAAGACGTGTGTATAATTACTAACTTTTTTACTTTGATAGAAAGCATTATAAATTTCATAAATTGTTCAGTATTAAACATTCCTAAAGCAAAAAACAAAAGAAAGTATGTAGCACATCAAACAACTTGTCTTGCCGCCAGAAAAATGTGGCGCGCATTACTTCTTTCGTTAAATTTTTTTGTTTTATATAAAACTAGGGGGGTTCCCCCCTGCTCGCTTCGCTCGCCAACCCCACATTCGTCGTAGTAAAAACTTTAATTTTAGTTAGCTCGCAATGTGCGTGAAAGCGTATATGCGTGGACTATAATAGGCTGTGTACGCGCTGATAACAATACTTCAAAAAATAAAACCAAAATTTTAGAAGTGCGAATTGTGTAAAATCAATTCTTATCCTCTCTTTCCTCGCTTATTCACGCCTTCATTATATATCATAGCTCGTAGCTACTGCCAAAAATTAACCACGCGTGCGCATGTGTTTTGGATTTTCCTTTTTGAAGAGGTTAACCGCTTTTTAACGTTGAACGCTTTTCAACGCGTTTTAGATTTTATATTGCAGCCGCCACCGCCGATTATACATTGATCATTTTGCTCGATACGGTCGATACGCAACGCCAGCCCGAGCAGTTTTTTTCGCTCTACTCGCGCGCATAATCATTTGCAAATTTACGGTATTAAGGTCGTTGGAAAACGCACCCATTGCTGTGTATGCATCAGCTTTTTATAACGAATCATAGGTGCCAGCTATTTGCTGTAGTTGAGATAACGCGCTAAACGTATACGAGATTGAATATCACATCTTTTGAACTTACCGGTATAATGTCGAGATTTTTAGTTGATATATGATTGTTTCGGCGCATGTGTTTTGGACTTTCCTTTCCAAGGAGTTAAAATGATAGGGCACGTGTAAACAATACATTTCTTTCTTTTTGTGTATGTAGAGACAATTAAATTTACCTACAAGAGCTCAAACACGTCTTAATTGTTCAGTATTTCTTTTTCGCAATAAATCGGTCGTTGCAAAAGTTACGCCGTTTCATATTTTACAACAACGTGCGTGCACGCGCCTATTGTCGTATAGTTTGCGAGTCTACCGATAGGTAATGTAAGAGGCAGAACTGTTACCCACGTTAAAAACTAAACCTTAAAACTACTTAAAAACATCTTAAGGGAATATTTCGAGATCAAACAAACGCGTCTCTTAATAAATTTAAATACATTATAGATCTTTCAGTGTAGACGAATCTTAGCAACTCTTTGTACGACGTCATCGATCGTGATCATTTTTTTATCATGTCGTGATCAAATCTGATCCGCAACCACTTGTGATACAGCGGGTAAAGTAGCTTGTACGTTTTGCTCCTAAACTCTTCGATAATTTTAGGATAACTTACGTCAGAAGTCATTACATCTATCGGCTTGTTTAATAGATTGTAATACGAAGTACTTTCGATCTCATGAATTGGCACAGTCCTTTCATAGTAATCCAAAATCGGTTGTTACCTTTGTAATGAGATCGCTTTCTTGTCGAAAGGAGTTTTATTACAACACGCAAATCCCTTGACTTGTAAGAACAAAAGGTGTTCAGTATAGTCCCAATCTTGCTAACCCTTGTCAAACCACTTAGAATTAAATTCCATTTAATTGAACATCTTGAGTTTCACCATCTTAAAAATCGTCTGCCTGTCTGTGAGAAGAAGCTGATGAAAAAATAGAGATGAAGAAAGAGTTTTGTGATATTTCATCGTCGGGTATTGAATCGACCGTTAATGCACATAACAGCTACTGCTCATTGAATATCAACTTATTTGTCTTTGCTACATACACGGCTAATAGCTGTATTATAAACAATTTTTTGCCTACCCTCTGGTCATACTGATTTGTAATAATCTTTTAAATATTTCGTTTGATCTAGCTACGACGAAGAAAAACTATTCTTATTTTTGCTTAAATTGTGAACTGTATCTTTATATACTTATTCTTATCTGCAGCTTTATTTTACTTGAATATCATGTGCTCGTGACTATTCTGAGACGTTGTTTTGTTTATTTTCAATATTGCTTTTAAACGCATTTTCAAGCATTTGGGAGGTTATGTGATCGGAAAAACAATAAATTATTTATGTGGCTGTCAGTAATTATCTGCTTAAAGAATTTTGCCTTGTGTCTTATTTATAATTATATGACTATTTAGTGTTAAATATTTTGCCAGATCGGGCATATTTTGTTCGAGAGTTCATCATCTTCGAGTAGACATATTAGATCTATCTTTATCATCTGAACGCGTCTATGATAGGGCGTTATTCTGTTGTTTGAGTTGATTTGCTTTCTCTGCCAGACACGTGACATCGGCTCTACGTTCGGAGTCTCGGTGAAGGCTTTATATTCTTCAAGCGGATTCACTTTACACTTTTTATTTTGGTATTTATAGATACTGGAGCTAGTAATAGAGAAAGAGTGCTCCTTCTTCTTTACCATTCAGACCTTGAGATATAGCTATTCATGAGCTAAGACTTTTTCCAGTTCGATGCGTGACGTATTTGTATCAATGCGTTTGTACTTTCTATTTGATCTCTAACTCATTGTCTTTCATTGGGCTTTCTAATGTGAGGTATAATGGTTGGCTATCGTTTTACCAATGTTTGTTCTGGTATAAATTATTGAATGTTGATTTGTATTTTAAATTTACAGGATTTATTTATATTCTGTTTATGTATTCGTTAGATACGTCTTATGTAGTTTAGAAAGGTTTTGTTCATTGATTATGTTGAGATAATAATAACAATACCTGATTATCCATTGCAATAAGTATTCCATATCCGTTAATTGAAATTTTTTAATTCGGTCGAAAACCTTTCGCGCCAGTGGTGCCTGGTCTGATAGGTTAATTGGATACTTGTCATTGAAAAATTTGTTTATAGGGTCTGTTGTTGTATTAATATCGAATTATTGACGACGTGGTGTTTCTTCCCGCGTAAACTTTGTCAATAATCGTTTGATTGAAAGAAGAAAAAAAACGTGTCGATTATTTTTCGATATTCTATCTGACGGACCTAATGAATTTTTTCATGCAAGTTCCCCATTGGGGATATCCAGTGCCGACAAGCATGCGCTGGACGCGAGTGGCCGCGTTTTGATATAGAGCGCATGCGCGTCGGCCCCAGTTAACAAGCGGTCGGCACTGGCAAAAATTTCCGGAATTCAAAATTTGAATTAACCGTGTGTGTAATATTAGAACTGATTACAGAATAAGTATTAACAGTGGTTTAGAGGTAATAGCTGAATGGCAATATTGGAGGGTAATTAAGAATCAAGAATTAAGGGGCAGTAATTGTATAGTAAAGAATCTATAGTAAAGAAGTACTAATCTAATCGCAATAGTAAAGAATTCTAAAATCTACATTTGAGACGATATGCATTGAGGGAAAATTAAGGTGGAAAATTGAGGGGGAAAATTGAGGGGGAAAATTGAGGGGGGAAATTGAGGGGGAGAATTGAGGGGGAAAATTTCTGAAACGGCGGCGGCGGCGGAACTTTTTTTATAATATAGAGAGATTAATACTTATTTGGTTAAATCTTAAAAAAAAATGAGTCACCCTTAAATTCCACAACAGTTACATCCCAGACTCATAAACGATTACGAACCAAAAGCCTATAATCCTTAAACCCCATTTCCCTTAAATACTACTAGTTTTAACGTTCATACTCCTTAAACTCTTTAACCCCATTTCTGTTAAATCCTAGAACATGTAAACCCTATATTCCCTAATTCCTTTAACCCCATAACCTTGTGACCCTTGAATTTAATAACTATGGCCCTATTACCCTATGAACCCCTAACTCTAGAACCGTATGACCCATTGCCCTATCAACCCCTAACTCTATAACCTTATTACCCCATTACTCTAGGAATCTTAAATCCTTTAACATTACAACCCTATCTTATGTATTCCTATGTACTCCTTTACCTCTATCCTTATGATGAAAAACTATGTTACAATTTTCGAGGCAGTCGACGATTTTATATACTTCCAAAGATGCATGTTATTTTAAGTGTCTTCAAGCAGAGCATAGAAATTCACAAAAAACTTTTTCGTTGGATTTAAGTTTAGTATACTCAAATGTGCAAGTAACAGTTTTTTATCATAATCTTACAGGGTAAGGGGTTGATAGGGTTATTAGGTCATAAGATTATGGAATAATAATCCATAGGTGAATGGGCCATAAGGTTGTAGGGTTAAGGATTCATAGAAGACTAGGTCATAAGGCTATAAGGTTAAAGATTCGTAGGGTAATGGGGTCATACAGTTATAGGGTTAGGGGTTCATAAAGTAATGAGGTTATAAAATTATAGAGTTAGGGGTCGATAGGGTAATGGATCATAAGGTTATTGAATTGAGGAGTCATAAAGTTTAATTATAGGGTTTGAAGGTTGAAGAAATGTGGGGTTATCGGGTTTAAAACTTTAAGGATTTAAGAAAAATAAGTTTAAAGGTTTGAAGTTTATGGGGTCTCGTGCTCAGAAGAACAAATGAATACCAAAACTCATTTTTTAAAAAGATTTAACTAAATAAGTATTAATTTTATATAAAACAAAAAAAATTTAACGAAAAACGTAATGCGCGCCACATTTTTCTGGCGGCAAGACAAGTTATTTGAAATGCTACATACTTTCTTCTGTTTTTTGCCTTAGGAATGTTTAATACTAAACAATTTATAAAATTTATAATGCTTTCTATCAAAATAAAAAAGTTAGTAATTATGCACACGTTTTTTTACCAAAAATTGCACGATTTTCCATATTTAAGTGAACTTTCCTGTAAAATTGAATTCCGCTGATAACTATTTATGCGTTGGATTGCAGTAGGCAGTGTAACATTTTTTTTCTAAAATATAGCATGAATACAAAAAAATGGGATCGAATTAGTAGCTAAAATTGCAAAAGGAGCCTGTTATTCTAGAATTTTGGGGCCTTGGGCAACTTTTTCAGGCCTCCTCAATAATTTTCCTTTATTCCATGCAATTTGAACTATATGTAAACCAAACTTTATTTAATTTGGTCCACTCAATCGTGAAATATTAGGTTTACAGACAAGAAATTTTTGTTCACACTGTGCGCCGTCTCCCTGAAGTTATTCGCTTCCCTCTGGTCGCGTCGAGTTGCGAACAAATTCGTGGATCGTGTATATAGCGTAGGAGACCGTGCGCGACTTTACTTTTCGGGTTGAGCGGTATTACATTTTCAGAAAGTTCGATGTGCGAGATGCGCAAAACACGATGTGCTCACTAGCGAAGGCAGGCATCGAGTGAGTCCAAGATGGACGGCGCGTCGTTTTCCTAAATGCATAGACGGCCCTCATGACGAGCTACCTCCTTGCTCGCGACTCATTGGTTGATGGAAGGCCGCCTCGGCCTATCAGTGCTCCTTCTGTTGACTCCAGCTCTGCCGTTGGCCAAGCTGACTGCCGTAGCGCCTTTTTTATTTTTTGCGCAGCGTAAACTGCACGGCAGGCCGCACGTGCTCGGCGTAGGTAGCACGCGGGAGTGATAGAGATAGCGGGCGTCTTCCCTTTTAAGGCAGCGTCTCCCTCTCTCTCTCTCTCTCTCTCTCTCTCTCGCACTCACAGGTCTAGCGGTGTGCGCACGGCATCGCACAGTACGCTAAGATGCAAAAAAATTGCCCAAATTTCGTGCTCCATGCGAATTTTTTCGGGAAAAAAATCTGGTTTGGTGATTTTCTTCGTTGTGTATTGTAGTTTTTAAAACTTTTTCCGTGGGTCCGCTACCTGTTGTAGATAAAAAAAAGCATGGATGGTGAAAAGGACCTATTTTTGGGCTGTAAGTTCCGATGGCTATGATGTTGTGTGGTGCGAAAGAGAGGAAAATGCTGCCATCCTTGCAGAGGCAAGAAAGAGCCTAAACGAGGGACGATGCCTTGCAAGATTGTGGGCCCTCTAGATGAGAGGCGCTTGTACGGAATGAACGCTTCAGCGTCTCCGTCTTCAAAGTCGGGATGTCCAGGGATGTCACTGTTTAGCGTCTATTCTGGAGAGTAGACGTGGGATCTTTGCCGACTCTAGGTTGGTGTAAGTAAAAAAAACAAAACTCAAGGTTTAAAGTAATAAAAGGCTCAACAGAGCGAAATATATTAAAGAAAGTGTGAAAGTACACTTGTGAAAAACAAGGAAAAGTGAGTGAAAATATTCTGACTAAACGGTCGTTCTCCAAGTGAGAACGACACCTGAAGCTTTCACTGCAGTGTGTTCAGCTCGGATTCTACAGCTCGACTGACTACAGTCGGGCAACAGATACTGCTGAGAGGGCGAGAGAGAGAGAGATAGAGAGAGAGAGAGAGCGAGAGAGAGAGAGAGAGCGCTGCCATAGCAACCCTCTATTTAATCTAGCTGACCAGCAGCGTTCTGGAACTTACGTAACGGCTAGCTCCGACTCTGTCGCTTTCTCGGCGAATTCACATTTAATGATTCTACTTGAACATACCNAAACAGCTGTACAACAACAAACAAAAGATAGGAAAGCCTATTTCGAAAGAAGCTAACCTATCGAACAAGATGATCAGTCTACGCAAAATTTCAATGGAAATATTCCCTTAACAGACTGTCATTTTACAAGTGTGATTTTAAATCAGCACAGCTGGATTACAATACAAATTTTTTAAAGCGTTAAACTTGACTCTAATTACAAAATTAACTTACTAAACTAGAAACTTTCCAAATTAAGAAATTAAACTCTAACAAAATAATTAACACCTAATCGCGAGCTACTGACTCTAACAGTGTGAGTGTTGTGTGTGTCTTCCGAGATGACAGGAGCTCTTCACTTTTGATCAGAAGAAGCCTTGAGCCGCTAGTGGACCTTCTCAGTGTCATCACCAATGGGCAGGTAGATTAACGTCACAACTGGCCGTTGCACCTCCGAAGTAGCAGTCTTAATCGTGACCACTCGAACTTGACCATCTCGTCCAGGATGCACCTTCACGACCAGTCCCATGGGCCAATGGGCCGGACGACTGAGGTCTTTCTTCAATAAAACCATGTCGCCTTCGACCAGCGGACAACTGGGTTGCAGCCACTTCTTACGCTGCTGCAGATGATGCAGCACCTTCGACTGCCACCTGGACCAGAAGTAATTTCTCATAATTGAGAAGTGACGCCAACGGCAAGTCTTAGAACCTAAATTTAACTCGCGAAATGGCTCCGGCAACACCCTCAGCGGTGCGCCGATCAAAAAATGACTTGGAGTGAGAGCAACCAAGTCAGTGCAGAGAGGACTCAACGGCCTCGAGTTCAAGCAGGCCTCTATCTGAGCTGCCACCGTCGCCATCTCCTCGAACATTAAAGAGTTTCTCCAACAACTCTTCGAAAGTGATGCTTGAAGCTTTTTACTGAAGCTTCCCAAAGTCCGCCGAAATGCGGCGTTCGAGGTGGAATAAATAGCTATTTGGTATTGTCCTTTATCAGAGCCTCTGCAACCTCATGAGAGAACGACGAAGCCTCCTGAAACAATCGGTCTAATTCAGTCGCAGCTCCCTTAAAGTTGGTACCGTTGTCGCTCAGCAAGACCTCTGGAATTCCCCGTCTGGCACTGAACCGTCGAAAAGCAGCCAGAAACGCCGCCGTCGTCAAGCCAGACACCACCTCGATGTGCACGGCGCGAACTACCATGGACACGAAAATACAGATATAGCCTTTCGTGGTTTTAGCTCCTCGTCCTTTCGAAAACAAGATGGGAAATGGTCCTGCGTAGTCAACTTCAGTTGCAAGAAATGGCCTTTTTGGGGCCACACGAAACGCTGGAAGCGGTGCCATTTGATGCTGCAATGGCTGCGTGGCATATCTAATGCAGCGCAAGCATCTCCTATAGATGCCTTGGACGTTTCTCATTCCTCTGAGAATCCAATAAGTTCGGCAGATGCAGCTGATCATGAGCTGCACTCCTCCGTGTATCGTGTCTCGATGCACCTCTTCCACGTACCTTTTTACCAACCAGCTGAACCCAGGCAAGACAATCGGATGCTTCTCATTGTAAAGCAGCAACGAGTTTTGCAAACGTCCTCCAACCCTGAGCAGACCCTTCTCACAAATAAAAGGAGCCAAGCGGAGTAGTGGGCTGCGCGTGTTCAATCGTTGACCACTCCTGATTCATGGAATCTCCTTCCCGAAGTGCAGTGCTTGAATGTAGCGGGTCAACCCCACTCGAGCCAAGTCCATCTCCTCAGCAGACAAAGATCCAGCACAGCAATTTCCCTTATGTTTGGCTGCATTGAAGCGGAATCTATAACAAAATGCAATAATCCTATTGAGAATATAGTACATTTGACTGTATGTACAGTATAGTTCGTGCTAAAATGAGTGAGCGCGTTAACGAGTGTGTGAGGGAACGCACACATGCAAGTATCCCCTCTCGCGTATGAGTGTGAGTCACATGACTACTTGCGGTGTCGAGACTAAACGAGTCTCGCACATCGCTCTCTTGGGAACGAGCCGTCGCCGAATACACAAGGTGTGTGCGACGCATAGCTGTACATAGAAGACGAATAAATCCACATCGTTATTAAATATTAATCCTCTGCCTTACCTCATTTTTCTAACAAATGCAGGTGCAATAAACATTGCAAATAACGGTAATTTTACGAAAATTCTAAGCATATTGAAATTCTTATCATAGTGACATCAAAGCGTGAAAGATAAATTGAATGAAGTTTGAA